>JAYKKI010000043.1:17237500-17837500 GCA_039881145.1 Druceiella hillmani
TTTATAGAAAAGAATACATATGAAAAAGGAGGTTATTTTCTTTCGACATAAAATATTACAATTCGGTCTTTGGACTTTTATGTAAATGTCCATTATAGCGGCCTATTCCATCATCATGCATCATTGTGCAACATTGCCCATTATTGTGCAATGCATCAACTATTGACGATTGCAGGAGAATGAGGGATATGAAATTGTTTTTATAATCTCATCTCGGGTGGTCTTATCCATGGAGTCTACTACTGCATGCACTTGCTCGTCCATAGATGACGTATGGACCATTTTTGAGGCAGTGCCATCGGTATGGTCATTTTCAGAGAAAGTCAATATGTTTGCAGATTCTTGCGGTGATTGTTGTCCTGTATTTGATGTAGCAACATTAAGCTAGTCAAGTTTGGTTTAAGGAAAAGTGTAAAAGAATCATTTAGTATTGTAGGACAGAAATTGAACTAAAGGCACAGTGCAAAATATCACAAAAAAAAAAAAAGAAATATATATATATATATATATATATATATATATATATATATATATATATATATATATATATATATATATATATATATATATAAATATATACAATACAATAATAATATAATAAAAAATAATATAAAATATTTTAATAAACGTTATTTGAAGCATTACTTAAACTATAATATTTTATAAAACTCAAGTTTCCTTAATCATAAGGGATTTTTTGGTCTTGTATGAAAGGTATAACACATCTATTCATATAAGGTGAACCTTTATAAAAGCTTCTTTCGAAAAGTACAACAAGCAGTTCGAGAAAAATCAGTAGAGATAAATAAAATTAAAGTATTTGTTTGTGATTTACGAATTTTCAGCTCTTAAATACTTTTTTATTTACATATTCGGTTACTAAAACGAAACAAATGCCAAAAAATATCATCCATTTTTCTGTCTGTATGAACGAATTGAACGAGAAAATAACGGAAGCTACAGACATTCATGTTACGAAGGTTATGGGAGTAATCCTGGCAATAATTTAGTTTCGTGTTTTATCGTGGTGCCTCAAACGGTCTCGAAATTATGATGAAGAAAATGTTACGGAGAAAATTGAGAAAAATCTTCGCCATACGGACAGTGGATAGCGGCGGGCGATAGGAATACGTGGGAGGGGCTTTAAACTAAACCAATCATATGTGTCTAATACAAGAGCATCCAATAAACGTATTAAAGTACGTCACTTGCATTTACGAATTCCAGTCGGACGAAATAGCAAGGTATCGCTAGTTAACAAACAAACTTACCCGAATAATTATGACTGTAACATTTAAAATTGTAAGGGAACCGTGACTCTTTACTTTTTCTTTTCAGTAGAATTTTTGTCTTCCTAATATCTTTTCTTTCTTACTACTTAAATTATTATCAGAAATGTATTGAATGTTATTCAGAAGGAATAGAAGCGATACTTATTCTGAATTGTATACTTGTCTATATCAGTTTTTTGTTTGTTCTGTTATTTAGTCACGATAAAATCATGAAGAGTTTTATTTCATTAAACAGTATATTACAAAGAAGCTCGACATATTTTTAAAGATATGTGTATGTATCAAATTAATTACTTTTGCGCCTTAGTATTGGGTGTCATGTACTCTTGTAAAATGATATAAAATTTGTTATGCTTCATTAGCACAGGGTTGAGCAAATATATTTAAGACTTTATAATTTTTAGAATAAAGTAGAAATTTCAATCTTATTTAATTGACAAATGAGCGTACTAAATGGTATGTAATTATGCTACGACTTTTAGAGGCCGAGTTGACCTGGACTATTGTTAGTACAATTTTTTTTGTTCGAATTTATTTAACTAATGTGTTATTAAAATAAATTGTTAAATATTTATATGTAATTGTAAAAGATTTAGATATATGAGTGAGAGCTAGAATTACATAATAACTTGCAATTTTTAACTTGATCTATCTTTCATATGTAGTCACTTGAAACTTTATTGATTATGAAGGCGTTCAGAGTTTCTTGGCTTTGTGTTAAGAGTGGAGCAATGATCTAGGAGCAATTAAGACTATAATTCAGAAAAAAATTAATGAAAACGACGCTCCTTAACTGTATGTGTTACAACCTCTTCTAAACATATAGCTATTTATTGTCAAAATGTGAATTTTTAACATATAAATATCATAATTAATTTTGTTCTAGTATATTTAGGCACTGCCCAAGGCTATCACAGAATTTTATATCAAATATGATAAAAAATATTATTAAGTAGTATTTTTGTGCGAGAATAAGTTATGTGATAAACATAAATTTGACGAAACCGGTTTAAATTTAAATTATGACTACATTTTAGACGGAGAAATTTTATTCTTTGTAAGACACATATATTGCTCTTGAAACATTTTTGTAAAAGGTTATAACAGCAAATATTATGTTCGTTCGGGTCCAATTATAATTGTATACGATTAAATTATAATTTTAGTATTTAAATATCTCATATTTTTTGTGTCAGGGAATTTAAAATTTATCACAGAGGCCGATAGAATATGGCGTCCTATTATTATTTGTACCTCAAATTATCTCATATATTTAAAAATATTTTTTTATTGTTACTTCAACGATATTAATATTATGAAAAAATTAAAAGCAAGAATTGTGAAGGTTTAAATATGATTGAAAATTTAAGGTTTTATAACTGTTAACACTAATACATCAATATAACCTCAAAAATAATGCTTTGATATAGAAGAAAATTAATGCAAATTATTTGCATTCAGATATTTTAATATTTTAAAAATTACAATTCAAAATGTTATAAACATTCAGGAGATTTATTGCCGTTCAGGTAGTTATAATTTCCATAAATTGTTATTAAAATTACATTAAAGATGTAAACCGTCGTGTTGTGTAACATCTAGTATTCTAATTAGGATAATTATTAAATAAAGTAGACAATTGCTACAGGTTAATTGCATATAAACATGCTAAAATTTATAAATTATAATATTAGACAGTTTCTCACTTTGAAAAAGATTTTTATGAACGTAATATTTTACTCTCTCATATCTCCAATATTTACAGCCGTAAACGATAGTTTTACATAACATGAAGTAGCTGCTGAAGATCATATTTAAATATAGTAGAAAATTCGTGGAAGATAAATATACAGATATGCTAACGCTTGATAATTATAATCCAAGAGAGCATAAAATGCTTAGGAATTTAAATTCAAGTTAAGTAGTTTTTCACTTTTCAAAGATTGTTAACGTACACGTTATATTAATTGTAAAGTATATTATGAAATATCTGACAACAAATTAAACGTCAGATATAAAATTTGACACAAACATTTAGGTTTCATTTTATTATCATTAATATCAAATAAATGATTTAATTATAAGGATATATTTTTAAAAGAGCAACATATTTTCCTTAATTTTGACTTAAATGTTTTTCATTACGAATGTCTTCCGCGTTACGTACGAAAGCCTTCATTAACTCAAGAGATAAAATGTTAAATATAGCGTAAATGTTATTTTTGTTCTGTTGACTTTAGTATTTCCAGGTTACTTAATATTTATTTATGTTACCTTGTTATTTAACAACTATAATATGTGTTTGTATCCTGCTTTTTCATTAATTGTTCATAAATGAGTAATTTCTGCGTATTTGCGAGAAATAGAATTAATTTGGCAGTGAAACATAACAGTTATACTAAAAACAAAATTATTTTTTTTTCTTTATAATTATTTTTAAACAAAATTATTTGGGATTAGTTATTTTTTTTTCTTTTCTTTACAAATTCGAAGAGCATTGATTGGCAGTGTTGATCGTTATTTTGACGTTAGTCTAAAGTTTAGCGAGTGCATATACATTTTCATTTCTACTGTTTTAACCAAACAACTATTGAATATATTTTTACCTTTTTCTACGTAAAATATGATAAATTTGGACATGGTGTGTGAGCATTTGAATATTTTAGCCTTCTGCCATGCGCAAAAGAAATGGTATTGTTTTTTTTGAAGGCTATTTTGGTAGTGATATAAGTTGAGCGCGTTGTTTTAGAATATTTGAAATTAGTTATTCATCAAGTGTTTTCAAATTATTATATGGATATTGCTTTTTGCCAACAAGTGGATTTTTAAAAGTATATTTGAGATTCTTTGATTTCTAATGGGAATTAGAAAAACTGGAAGCTGTCACGTGGTATTTGTGCATTTTACGCTACTCAGAAATCTAAATCGCTCAATTTGGAAAGTAATTTTGTATTATCCAACTAAACCATGTTTTTTGCATAATATAAAGGCGCTATTTTCGAAATATTTTTAAATGGACCTTGGGAAAAATAGATTGACTTTATATACATTGAAATATTAAATCAGCGTAGCAACTTAACAATTACATGTGTTACCTTCGTTCATAATTTTAACATTACTCGAGCTAATTTAGCAGATTGCCTGTTTTATACTTATTTTTAAATTTTTAACGTAATGTTGCTCACCTTAAGTTGCGTATTCGCTTCAATTCTTCGATTACGCGTATTAAAGTCCCCGATTATAATACACGCTTTGTTTTGTAAATCTATCAATCAAATAAAATCTTCTTAAATATTGTTTTTTAAATATTCGTTCAGTTCATGGCTGATTGTAAAATAAAATAACATCCGTATTTCACAGACTTGTGAATTTATTGATGGTTCATTTATTTTATCTTTGCAATAGGTCGGCATCCTATACAAGTAAGACGATACATAGTTCTTAGTGAAATAATAAATAAAACGAAATATACAATTTCACTAAACACGAAACAGAGTTTCAGTAAAAAAAAAGAAAATAATATTTTATTTTTCATTTGTTTAAAAGTTAGCCTATTTTTTTTGTTTAGTTTTTTTATACGATGTTGAAAGAACTTTATCTAATACTGATTGATATACACGAGACCGAAAAATAAGCACGAAAGTGTTTGATAGAGATTCAAATGGTTATTTGCAACCTTATTTATTTAATCACAACAATAACATTTAAACATTTGTTTCAAATTGGAGTAGTCTATTAAAGAAAATCGTACGTGTATAGAACCTTTCCTTTATTTGAAGAAGAACAATCGAGTGAATTTATTGTTTCTAGTATTGTCTTCGTTGTCGTGTAATCATTGGAATTCTCATGAGAGCTATTTTTCCTCTTCAGCCTTCTTAACTTATTTCGTAAGGCATATTTTGTTATAAGCAAAAAGATATATTTTTAGTACAGTATGTATATTATGCAGCAGGTTTACTCCTAAAAATGAGAAACCATTAACACATTCTTTAAATAAGTTTGAATCAATCACCAATGTGACTGCGTCAAGGAAATTTAAAGGAAAATTAAGGAACATATAGCTGGACCTTCGTTGTGATTGATGTTGAATGATGATGGGGTCCAAAGTTGACTTGAAACTTCAATATTCTTACCGCATACGAGTTACAGTTGAGCGTTACTTAATGTAGCTCACACCTGATATTTATTTTGCAAATATTTTGCAGTAATGTGCTCACCTTTGTAATTTTATAAAATTTATTTGCGGCTGACTTTGTTTTTTTTACAATGTGGTGTTTTTTTACTCGTGAGTAGGCTTGCTGCTTTGTAATGGCAAGAATGTTTGTTTATAATTTTTTCAGTCTATTACCTCTTACACATAAAAGGCAACGTCTATGCTTGCTTGTCTCTTCGCTTCAAGTTTGAGGTTTCCCTTGTCATAGAGAATATTTATCCATTATTGTGGGTGCTTAGGTTAAAGAGTTATATTAATATTTGTTAGAGGTATTCTTGAACGCGAATAGATACTAGGCGAATGGTGCAATAACTGTACCGACATTGGAGATGAGAAGAAAGCATTTCGTTTCGGAGGGATGTTCATATTCAATCATCAATTGTAGAAGTTGTGAACATCACAACGTATACGTGAGTGGAGCCGGGGATAAATCTATTTACATAATATTTTTAATTTATAATTTTTTTAATCTTTACATTTGGTATTGTCGTTAAAAGGACTTTTTAGAAAATTATCTGATTTTATTGATAACTAGCAGTTTTACCCGCTAAAATTATATTTTTTGGTCATCAGATAGTAACACATCAGATAGTTAACATAATGTCATTAGTCTTACAGATGGTAATGATATTATGTTCACTAACTTGTAAATACAAAGGCGTTAATAGTTAAGAAAGTACAATGAAACTACAATGAAAACAGGATAAATACAGCCATCTAGTGGAGAAACACAAAACTATGATGCCTGGTATAAAACAAAATAAAGGTCACTGTTAAAAAATAAATTAGAAACGTATTTATTAACTGTTCAATTATTATGATAAGTAGCGTAAAAATATGGTTTATTTGATTTTAGAAATTACGCTCGATTTAGAAATTACTTTCTAAATCGAGCCACTTAGATGTCTGGATAAAGTAAAATGCAAAAAGACTCGCATTAATAATGTAAGTTTTCGGTTTTCCATTTCCCAATAGAAATAAAAAAAACTTCAAATGTGCCATTAAATATCCACTCGTTGTTAAATGCAATATCCGTATAATAATCTGAAAACACTCGGTGAATAACTAATTTCAAATATTCGAAAACTTCCTTGTTTTAAAATTATTTTGATAAATGAAAAGTTAAACGCTAGTAGCCGCGCTTTATTCATATCACTACCACAATAACCTTCAAGAAAATAACACCACTTCCTTTTCGTACGGCAGTCGGTTAAAAATTTTCAACTGCTCACACACCATGTCCCGAATTAACAGTTTTTACATAAAAAAAACGTAAAAATGTATACAATAGTATTTTGGTTGAAGTGATGGAAATAAAAATGTGTAACACCGCCAAACTAATGTCAAAATAACGATCAATTAATATTTCCAAACAAGGTTCTTTAAATTTGGAAATTTGTGAAATATTTAATTACTAACCGATTAATTAACTACTCAACCTTTATAAGGAGTAGGAATAAGCCTCCAAGTGGTAAAATTGCAAAGTTCAGTTGAAATCATCAGTGAATTTTTCACCTGGAGTTTCCAAAAATAAAATCCACCGGATTGGCTGGCCATGGCTTGTATGATGGTATGAATGCTATCTTTTGTTCTGGTAGGAGGTTTCAAGTATTTTCTTGGACGAAGAGCTGTATGTCATTTCTGTTGTATGATCGCTCTCTGCTCAGTTGTATGTCGTTTCAGTTGTATGATCTGTTGAATGTTGCATTGATGGACCAATTTGGTGCTGTTATTACCAATTGTGCTAACAACTGTGCACATAACAACACAAAGATCCTCAAAGAAGATTAGCGCTTCATTGTATATTTCTTCTGTAAAATCCAAGTCATGATTTTGCGTTTCTTTTCTGTGCAGATTATCATCGGGAATGTAGCCTTTGTATTTCTTCCACAATTATACTGATTGGGACGAGAAACATGCGGAAAACAGTTTTGTAGCCAAATTGTAAACTGAATGAACCCTTATGATTTAATCGTGTTAGTCTATCCGTCTGCGCATTATAGCTAAGATAACCGTTTCAAATTTAATCATGATTAAATTTTGAGGACGGTATGGTTGAATTCTTGAATTTCAGAACGCACAGAATTAAAAAAAAATCACTTTCCCTCTTGAACTTATTTTTCAACACGTTATATCTTTAAATTTGACTTAGACAATTTTTATATCGATGACTCCATTGAGTGGGATATTACTGAAGTATTCTAAAATGCAATCGAAAATGTCTAGTGATATATACGATACCTGGGAAAAGTTGACTTCAAAATTTAATTTCTGTATGAGGTAAAGTGATATCGTTTTAATGGAAGAAGCAGTGAGATTTTTAATAGGGTTTGAATTAAGAAGAACTTGATATTCTAGTAATTTCATTAGTTCTGGTGGAGCGGGGATCCTCCCCGAAGAGTTGTTGATCGAAAAATAAAAGAAATTTTGCTGATGTTAACTAAATAAATATTAACCACCGTTATATTTTGATATCTCAGAAAGCATAAAAGTTTTAATAAGATTACTTCCATTTAAAATTTAATGAATAACATTTTTGACAAATCTTACATTTGGTAGCGAGTCTATATTTGGTTATAAAATTATTTGGTAACAATATTCTGAACTTATCACATTAATTGTTCCAGGTGATAAAATCACAACTCCAAAATGTCCTGGTCATCGAGGCTGCTGATGACGGTGATTTGCCTGTCAGCTGTGTGCGCCGTCAGCTGCTACCACGGCTCCTTCGATCAATCTTATTTCAGCCCGCCGTTCACATACTCGCATAGCTTCGGACACGGTAGTACCGGAAGGTCAATTTTCGAGTGAGTACCTCCTCTATGAAAGGAGATCCTAATAATAACATTAATTTGATTATTAATTTATTCAGAATATAAAGGAAAGTCTATCTTTATACTTATATATTCCTTTACGCCATCTTTTACTAAGACAAGACAATAAGGCTATGACAGACGTCACGTTTATTGGTTTTATTACTCTTTCGATATACGTAATTGTTTATTAATACTAAATTGTCTTTATTATCCCCCCAAATTTTATACAACCTCGTGGGAATTAAATGCATTGTAGATATTTAATAATTATCTCGTTACAATAGAATTTAATCCAACCTCCAATATTTGATGAATACGAAGAGATAAGAAAAAAATCTAAATAAAAAGAACTTAATGGGTCTAACTAAATCTGTTCCCATAATAAGTTACTTCTTGCAATTACTGCTCATGTTTTTGTAAAGTAAGTTTTATAACCTTAGGAAAATTAATTCTTTTTTATCCATGATTTATCACTTTATTATAATCTTTTAAAATTATATTTAATCTGGTTATTCAATTTTTTTTTTCTTTTAAAGGACAATATATTCAATACCTGCCATTATAAAGGGCCCGACTAGACGCATTATTTATACACGCTCATTTCACATCTAATGCTATCATTACTTCCTTTGTTCGTAAACATCAATCCAAAAGTTTGAAGTATATTTAAAATATTTTTAATCTGAAATATAAAAAAGTCTAGTCCTACGTCTAGTTCGATGTCTGGGCGGATTATTAGTCGTAGAAGAACTAAATTTACAAATTTGGAAGTATTAATGACTTTATTCATTAGCTTAAAACCTCCAACTCACTATGCTTTTAAAATTATCCAAATTAAAGTGTTGAAAATAAAGCTAAAAAAATCTATGTGCTTCGCTTCCTAATGTGGCTTTTAGGTTGCATGCAGCAGGACAGATAAATTTAGAATCGCCGTACGAAAGTAAAAATCTCTCCTAGAGACGTCGAATAATACGAGAGAGAAAAGAAAGAAGAAACAATTCATATTGGTCTTATTTTGTCTAATAGAGCCAAGTATGTCGAGTTATTACGAAGAAAACAAACAAAGTTTATATTTTTTTGTTATTTGAGTAGATTTGAGAGAAAAGTATTACACATTGAACCTAGTTATTAATTTTAGGAAAGCAATAAATATGGAAGACAATACTGAATGGGGTCTATCATTAAGTTGCTCCGATCAAATGTGGCTCGAATATTTATGTCACTGCTGAAATTAAATTAGTAAAATAGAACGAAATATTTAAATAAAACTTCAAAACGTTTTTATCTAATCCCACAGTTTCATCTTTGGAGGGAAACCCTACTTCGGGTGAGTATGTGAAACCTTTATTCGTGGTTTCCTATGGTAGAAAGCTTCAAGTTTGACCTTAAGCGTTACTGCACCAGTAAACAACTGCGATTATGGTGCATACTAAGTTTCAAACGTATTTTATTTAGAATGCACTAACACGCTTTAAGTATTTTGCTTGTAGAAAATCACAATGGTTCAATAACTAGTAATGGCAGATGGGAAAACGCTCCTTTTTCCACATGTCAGTGTAAGTTTTATTAAGCTTTTAAGTAATGTAAAAAACGGAATATATTCCGAACTACTTTACGATCAAGCTTTTGGTCTATTTAATCAGAAAGCTGAATATATTTCCTTCTACTCATTTTATTAATTTCTTATATTGCATGAGTGACTCTTGTTGAGTCTGTAAATGCTAATATGAGAAAAACCTATTCGTACTGATGATGGAATGGCTGTGTTTGGTACTTCTTCGTCATAATGTTGGATTCATTGAGTTTTGTATGGCTGTTGAACTTGTTTTTTTAAAATTAAATGCGTTTCCTTATGTTGGTAGAGTCATCAAGATCATATCTGTACACGTATTATCTTATAATTTATGTTAAGTTTATGAACAGTTTTTGACTCATATGGTATGTAGCATTGAAAAGTAACATAACAGTTTTTAAGACGGTTATACTGTGCTGATTGCTGATTGATATATTTTTGAAATTGGAATTATATTTTTTTTTCACGATAAGTTTATTAAACGTGTATTGCTTTTTATTTGTTGCTGTTTAGACCAGGTGCTTAAAGTCATATTAATTTATACATTATAAATATCTGCAATTGCATCACTGTGTGACTTATATAGTGATCGCTGGGTTATTGTGTTATTAATGTATTTTGTGTATGTATGTGTAGAGTACACAAATACTTAAATAAATCAAAATTAGTATTACTATTGGCAGAACTAGTGGTAGGCAAAATCAATTTTCCTTTAGGTCTAAAATGTGAGATTTATGATAAAATAACACAGTATAAGTTATAGTTTTATAGTATAAATTATTTTTTATATTATGCTCTATTATCTTTGCAATTTGTTTAATGCTTTCTAACCTTGAACTTTAAGCGTATCTGTTTGTGATTTGGTTTATTCGTTTCTTTGCTTTTCGTTATTTAAAGTGAATAAGCGTATTTGATTTATTTTTATTATGACGACAAATCCAACAGACATGATAACGATCCATCAGTATCTTATACTACCTACCAGTATCTTATTTATTATAACAACAAATCCATCAGAGTAGCTGTAGCATTAAATTAAGTTTACAGACTATATTAATACAGCTTTTATATATGTTAAAAAATTTATCTTAGTGTCCTATTAAAAAAATAAAATCAACTTTTTCTTGATTACTTTTTTTATTTCCTAATTTTTTGAGCTTTAAACAAAATCTTGGACGTTTTTAATTTTTTGAATCTGTGCCCCGTAAACAAACATTGGAATATAAATAATCTACAAAAATTGCAAACATGCTTTTATTTATTTTTGACAATTTAATTATTAAGTGCCGATATTTCCAATTAGGTATTTGTTTAAAATGTTTCAAAAAATATTAAGGTTAATTGAAGTCATGCGATATAATAACTAACGTACTATATTTTTCATGCGCGGTTTGATATTAAGTACCTGATTTGATAATTTTCATTTCTCTTTTCGGATAACATTGTATTTGTGACTTAAGCAAGGTTGTTTTATATGTCTACTTTTGGGATGATGAAAAGAGTTTTAAATTGTTCTTTTAAAATTTTCTTTCTACGGAGTTAGGTAATCGTTTCTAAATATGTGTTTCCTGCATTAAACTTATTATTTTTTTAAAGAGGCACTTTGGCACATGGGAGTTAAGGGGTTCACGGGATCTCGTTTAAGAAATCCAGCGAGATATAATAATATTCACATTCGTATTTAAATAATTTTTAATAAAATTCATTGACTAAAAATTTAAATAAAAAAACTTGAAAAAGAATTCATTCAGCGCATTTCATTTACAATCTAAAATTAACCTCATAGCTTTAAATGTTAATTCACTGCCTGTTTTTGCTATTTCACTCTCTCTCTCTTTCTTTCTTTCTATCTCTCTCTCTCTGTCACTATAGCCGTCCGGATTCCACTTTCGCTGCAGTAATCAATTTACAAATATGCTGAAATGTTATACGGTCAAAGTTAATTTTTTTCTTTTCAATGTATTCGATTGGCCATATATTTTCTAGCAAGAGTGATTACATACTCCCATTTTTAACGAAGAATTATATTAACTATATAACTCTTAGTTCGTAGTCTAATAAGTAGTTTTATGTTTGATTTATTTTTGGTTAACTTATTGCCTTCTTTGTTTTGTACTTCTACCTGAGAGATTTAATTAAATCATTGATTGTGTTTTACTAAAATAGCAAACTATCAATCAGTATCTTAAATAAAGACTGCGTATAAACTTTCCTAAGGAATATTGACACTATTGAAATATCCTTAATCACTAGATATTTCTAGTGGTACTTACACATTTAAAACTCACTAATAATTCTTATTGTATTACCAATTTTCAGCTGTGAAGTGTTTTTTACATCCGGTCTGCGCAGTGATCTTCAATGAAATCTTTGTGTTTATTTATTAGTAGTAATATGACATAGAGCAGTAAATGCAGAGAGAAATACATTGACTCAGGAAAATTTATTTTTCACAAGTTTCCTACTATTATATCTTTTATATCGCTAGTAAATAACTCTATCAGCTCATTTATCAAAAAATATCCCATTGGTTTCCCTGGAATCACATGTTAATTTTTCTTTGGGTCCACTGAAAGAAAAATAAGAAAGATTAAAATCTGAAAAATTACGTGAGATTTTTTTAAATGTATTTCTAGATTTTTCGTCATTCGGGAAAATTTAATTCTGTTTGGAATAGTGAAATTTCTATTTATTTCGTGGCTATCATTTTAATTTAAATTCACTTTTTCTACCTGAATTGCTTATAGTATTAGTTTTACTATATTTTAGGTAATTACCTAGATAATTAATTTACCATTATCATCCGGTTACCTAATTATTCTTAAAAATTTCAATTCAAAATTTTAATAACTAACATGAGAAGTAGCAAACAGCAACTTTAGGTTTCAAATAAATTGTACAAATCGTATTCTGCCACTTTATAACATTTCACTCGAATTATATTTTATCGAATTATATTTATTCGATGTATTTCTATATATATATTTCTGTTTATTATTATTTATGGGAAAATCTGTTTTATCGCATAAGTTTTTCATCAAGATATGAGTTCAGTTCATCGCACTTTTGGTTGTGGCCATGAACGAGAATAATTTTGCATACTTAGATTAAATCCCTTTTTTGGGTGATTGATGCAAGGGCGGCGGATGATTAATACCGGCCCTGGCGGTAGAAACAATGAACAAAATGACACACATATGTAAGGCTGAAGGAGACGGTGACAGATGAAGTAGTCTGCGAAATGTGGTGGAGGTTGTGGTTCCTCTACTATTTTTTGCTTCATTTTTATTGTACAATATTTACTAAAAAATCCACGATTATTTTCTGGTCACTTTTTGATAGAAAGCACTTTTAGATCTATTAGCTTTGTATCTTTCACTTACACCATTTTTATATAAATTGTAACATTTTAAGCACTTATGAATATTGATACACTGCAATTGACAACAAAAAATGGTGTCTCATTACTAGAGTATAGATGGGTTTAAAGTAAGGAACTAAAAAAATCGTTCTTTGTATAAACAAAGTGTACGAATTTCAGGAATATTTATTATTAGAAATATTGACTAAAACTCGCTTCATCTATAATTGATCCATTTTGTGACTAATTCACCTTTAACTTCCCGATTGGAAGGAATGCCAAGAAATTGAGGAAGTTGCAAATGATTCCGCTAAGTTAGTGGGAATTACCGTCGCAGGTAACACGTGGTGGTGTAATTAGCTCTCTCGCAAAATGTATGTTTCACTCTGTCAACTATATTGGGTAATCATATATTTAATGGGTAAATCCTGCATGACTTAGCAAAGAGCATACGTCAGCTTTGACCTTTTAGCGGGCGATGATCTCGATTACGTAACTTTGTGTGTCTAAAAATAATATTAATCGAGTATTACTGTAAATTAGACAGAGAATGAAAGGGTTTGTGAAGAATTAGTAATGTACGAATATAATTAGTAAGAGTATTATTTATGTGATAAAGGCTTGGAAATCCACTTAGCGTTGAGGTTTTGCAGGCGAGGAGTTCTGATCAATTTCCGGGTTTGATCGCCTCACAAGCTGCTCTGTTTTTGAACACATATCATAAATTTCAAGTTAATACTATTATAGTTCGGGATAGCAAGTACTCTGTTTAGATTTTTTTCAAAAACGTGTCAAGTCTTTCATTTACATTACTTTTGCAATATATTTGTCGATCCGATCAGCTTTTGATCTCTTTTAGCTGTTGCCTTTATTTTCAACCACTTGTGTAAAGTAGTAATTCAAATTAATATCAAGAAGTACCGATATAAAAATATAGACTATTTATTCAGAGGGTTAAGAAAACTCAAAATCAGAGAAGAATTTTAGATATTGTTAGAAGTTTTTTTAATAAAATTTTTAGAATAGTTAAAAACGATCTTTATAATTGTAATATGTTTGATTTTACGTGGAACATATGAAATTGTAAAGTTTAGAATGTTTAAAAAAATTTTAGAAATCTTTAGATATTGTCAAAATCAAATTTAAGGAAAATATTTTTTTTCTAATTTTATGTTGGAAGAAGAATAATTTTTCTGAAATAATGAAGCAATAGCAAAATTCGATTACTAATAGAGTAGTGTTCTAAATTGAGATTTGAAATTTTAAGATTTCATAATAACTGGAAACGCTTGTAATTTGATGTTCGTCTGTACATCCATATGCCACAACCTGCTTGTGACTTGATAATTTCGTACGTTTATTTAACCTAATGATCGATTTTTCACAGTAGACCCATATGTTTAAATGTGGGATGAGTCCTTTTCACGTCAGATTTTATTATATATAACCAATAAAAAAAATATATATATAATAAATTGTTAACAGTTTTTTTTAGTCGCATTATTTGACAGAAGTAAGCCTCCAAATTTATTTGTAACATATCACTGTCTTATAATTTTCCAATGAAATATTTAAAAAAAAAATCTAAAAAAAATTAAGTATTACCTTGTAACAAGTACATTCAACGAAAAATGGTACATTTAAGTTATTTTTGCTTATTTTTAACACTTTGAAAAAACGCTTCAAATTTAATCTTCGATTTCATTATGTTGTTGATAAAACTATTAAAAATGACGTATTAATAATATTTTTGGTCAAATAATATGTTATCAAGTATTTATAGGAATAGGAAAAAATGTAACCGGATTTCAAAGTGTAATCAGTAGGTTTTAAAATATTTCAGCGTATTTTGAAAGTATATGTTGATGTTAAGAAAATGGTGTATGGTATTGAAAATATAAGACTTAGGTACAAGTCGGGAGAACAGTCTATAAAATAAATCCAGTAGATAATGAAAGAAAAACACCAAACATTAAGATTATTTCCATTTATTACATTCTAATTTCTAACGGGTAATTATTGTTCTACAGAGGTCGCGATCCATTCAGTGGACCAGGAAATAGAATACCACAACGGCCTGTATGCCTCAACAATCAGTATCGTACCATGGACGGTATTTGCAATAATTTGCAGAACCCAATGTGGGGAACGCCTTATGGAGTCTACGGTCGGTTGCAGCCGGCCCGATACGGAGACGGTATGTCTATTATCTGTCAGCTAATTCAGTCGTGTTACATTTAAATATTTCTTCTGAAGATCTTCAAATTCTTTCAGACTTTAGATGAAGTCAATCCATTTAAATTGTGTCGTATTTAGTAATATGAGATATTTTTTAGGTTTTGCTTCCAAAATTTATTTCAAACGATATTGTAAATAGCTATATGTATGTATACAGTTTATAGATATATTTAATCGTTTTAGGCTTTTAGTACAATTTTTGAAAACCTGTGTAAACTATACTAAGTGTTATATATGTTTAACATCATCAGATGTAGCTCTTAACTTTTGTCAGGCGTATTATAAAATAATATATTAAACAAATTTATTTTTGTCATACACATAAAGTTTAAAATAGCGGATAAAAGTATTGTAATACATTTTCATGGTCATCATTATAGTAGTGAAGTTATACTTATAGTGATCGAAAAGTAAAATGAACAGACTCATCGTTACTGAGATTAAATGTTTATTAGTATGTAAATGTTTGCCAGGAAGTATATATACATATGATAGGAATATATACATATGTTTATTGACAGTGTTTTGTATACAATCTCTCATTATTCCATAGGATGTAGATAAACAACAATGGCTTAGTAATACATTACATAAATATGGCTCCCTACTACTTTTACGAGAACAGCTTTGTTCAGGAATACAATATTTCAGAGTTATAGAAGATTTAGAAATTAAAAATGATTTTGCAATTTTTTGTATTTAAAAGAAACAAGAACAAGTGGATTTGTTAAGTTTTTTAAATACTTCGTATAAAAATTATTGAATTGAGATATATTTTAGAATAAATATGACCGTCCTAGATTAACAAAAGTTTTTTGTTCATTTGTGTGTTTATTTTCTTATTAGAAAATAATTATATGTTCAATGTAAATTAAACTTCCATTAATTGGTTATCTAGAATTTTGGGTAAAATTGAGAAGAAAACATTTTAAGTAATTTTTTTTTAATGTTTGAAATTAATTGGCTAAATTTATGTCAATTGAAATAGAATATTACCGATCTCGCTATTACGTAACAATAGATTCTTAACAGGAAATAAGAGCATGTAAATCGATTTCACAAAGTTAATACAAAATACTAAAAAATATATGTACATATAATTGCAAAAATGTTTCGTCTCTTTGAGCAAAATCGTGGCTAAATTAATATAGTCATGAGACACTAACTTATGTAACATTGCTATTTTTATTCAGGTATTTCTTCATTTCCATTGTCAACATCTGGACGAGAGCTGCCTAATGCCAGATTGCTGAGCCTTTTGCTGTTTCCGGAGACAGCTGCTGTCCACCACAAATTTAGCTTGATTGCCATGCAGTGGGGCCAGGTCGTAACTCACGACATGTCTCTTCTCAGCGGACCTACACAATCACGTATGGATACGTCTTATTGATTTGCTTATCTTTATAATTTTCTATCGTTTTATGAAATACTTTTGGGTCCATTAAATTCACTATAGAATAATAGTATATAAAATAAATGCATTTGTGTATTGTGAGAATCGCTACTTTTCGTACAAGCGTAAGTACGAAAGCCCCTTATTAGTCGTATGTGTTTGACGAATCTTTTTTAATATGGCCAAGAGGTATTTTCTATATATTACTTCAAGTTATTACATTTAATATATAAGAGTTTGTTAATAGCTAGAGAAAATTTTATTCAAATTTCACTTGTAAATATAAGACGGAAATAATCGAGTTTTTTACGATAATAACTTTTTTTATTTAAACCTTTATTACGAAAAAATATTTGTTTTCCATTTTTTTATTTTCAACATTTTCTCAGTTCTAATTACATTTAAACGTTTCATTTTAACAAACAGAACGACTATGAGAAAAAAAAAACTTACGGAAAACATCGCATTATCAGTATAATCGATTTTCCTTTCTGTAAAATAATACTCGTGT
Source organism: Druceiella hillmani (assembly GCA_039881145.1). Lineage (NCBI taxonomy): Eukaryota > Metazoa > Arthropoda > Insecta > Lepidoptera > Hepialidae > Druceiella > Druceiella hillmani. The sequence continues at coordinate 17,254,898 of JAYKKI010000043.1, forward strand.
CGCTCAATATTCATATTCACAGCCCAGTAAAGGGTTCATCACGTCGCGCTGTGTCGTAATACATGGTGCCGTGCGACGCCCGGTATGCATTCACTGAACGACGCTTAACCTTTGCGCTAAGGTTGAAATAATGTATCCCGAGAATGTTATGACACACAACGAATTTTTATTAATTATAGTAATTTTACTTTTGTTCTCAGAAATCCCTAGAAGTTAATATGCTATAACAATTGAAAACAATATATATATATATATATATATATATATATATATATATATATATATATATATATATATATATAAGTACATCATTTTTTATTGGGAGTTTATATAGTTCAATAAAGTATATCTTGCACGGATGCTTAAAGGGGTGAAATGATTCTATAAAATAAATTATTAAATACAAATATTTTAATATTTATTTTCTTAATTTTTTCAAACAGCAAGGAAACCTCCTCCATTTTTTCCTGGCATCCATAAATGTAGGTACTATAAGTCAATCTATACGTGCGTGCGGTGTTCCCATTGCCGTGTGAGCTTAGCTTTGGTGTTACAATAAGCTGCTTGAAGAAGTTAAATTTCAAGCGGATGTTAAATGCGATCACCACTTTAGTGGGTGGTTGCGGTTTGAAAATGTCGCGATGTTTGCAAGTAAAACAAAATCGTTTTTTTTAAAGTGTGAATGACATTGCTTATTTCTTTCTCGTTTATACCATCATATAATGTTAAGATCGAATATTTTCTTTCAATATTCACTTTTCATATGCGAATATTTGAAGAAAATGTTATAAATGTAACTACGATATTATACAGGTGTAAAGTTGAATACGACAAAGCCATAGAAAAGTAATTCTGTTCAATACCCTGAAGACAAAAGTGGAAACGTTTTTTTTTATTAGTGCCGGTTTTGGAGTTATTCAAGTTCAAAGTTGAATTTTTTTTCAAAAACGATTACCATATTTTCCAAAATTTTTTATTCTCAAGTTATACTATATTATTTAATAATCCAAGATTGTCAATGAAATATATATTTTTTTTGTAACACCAAAAATATTTAAGAAATTCGTATGTTTTTGTCCTTTTCACGAATATTTAACGATTATATATTAGCAAGCAAGTTATTACGTGGCCATCAAGCAAAACAAATGATTTTTTCAAACAGTCATCATTTTTTTACGCTGAATTTCAAAAACGGTTTTTAATATCCTATTTTTTTAGAGAATTTTTCGTAATCAACTTTATACCCTTTAAATATATAATTTTCTGTCCAATCCTATTCAGATGAAAAAGGTAAATGACTACGCTTATTTAAATCGATTTTTATACTTTAATTATTTACGGTTAATTTCTTGACAATATTTTCAACGAATAAATACCCATTATTCTATGCTTTAGTTGAGTAGAGAATTATACAATCCAGCCTTGTAATATAAAAAAGCTGATAATAAACAATATTCAATATTACCCACATGTACATAATGGAACTGTTTTGTAGATTTTACTGTAGTGTACGATTCTTTTGAATATTATTTCGACGTAGTTATAACGGTTCACTTTTTTTAACTCAAAAGTATTACCAATATCCATAAAAATTTATTGACTATATACATCGTTGCACTTTCTTATTGACGACCTAATCTTGTAACAGAAAAACTCTTATATGAAAAATATTTCATTACTCACATGTACTAGACTTTTTTGTAGATTTCATGTACTAGTACTTTATTATATTTGTTTATCGTGTACAGTTCTTTCAAACATGATATCGATGTAGTTATAACAGTTCAGTTGATATTTCTCCAGCGATATGTTTATCGATATCGTTGGAGAAGTATCACTTGATATCACTGAAATAACGGGTTATCCCCCTGTATTGAATTGATCGTTACAAGACTTAGTTATCGTATTATTAGTATTAAGGCTATTATAATGACATTTGGCATATTAATACCATGTTCCACCAGCACTAAAAACAACATAATATTCGTAATTTCACTTACTCTATATCACAAATAACAAATCATTTAACAGAATAAAATCTCATTAAACCAATCAACTGTCATATCAAACTAAGCTTTGAAAAATATCTAGCTAGAAGAAATGTTTCAGGTTTGCCATAATAAATAATCCATAAAGATTGAATTTGAAATAAGCAATTAAAATTAATGTTATTTTATTAATAAGAAGCGAATAATAATTTATCTAAACGACATATAAAAAATATCGTATTAATAGTTATTCCGACAAGTTTATTTTTAAAACCGATAATAATATATTTTATAAACTTTAATATTTGAGTTAATAATGAATGGATGTTAAAGATTTTTAAATGGTAATAATTTTGATTTATGAAATGTAAACAAAGTTGGCCTTCAAATTAATTTTGATATCCTTTGCTTTTTTTTATCCTTTTTATGTAAAACTATGCAAATGAGAGGGGTAATTAGATAAGTCAAATTCACTATCGATCGCTAAGAAGAGTAATCATGCCATATTGCCACATTTCTTACGTTTATCGAAATATAAGATATAGGTGATGCATTTTTATGTTAGACTTATGACAATTTATATATACCCAAAAGAAAGTGGTATGATTAAATTGGTAAAGGTGTATTTGTGTATTGGTAAAGGTGTATTGCAATCTACTCATGATGTAATATTACAGATTAAAGCTGCAAAGTTTCCTTATTTTACATAGTGTATATTACGAAGGTAAAACATGAAACGTAGCTCGAAGTAAAAGTTAAGGGAGTTACATTGAATAAATCAATTTGGAAAGTTCTTTGTCAAAGAATTTAAAGAAAGAAAGTAAAAATGCAAACACGTGACTGACAGGATAAATGCCGCTCTTATAAAGGTTCGAAGAGCAGACGGACGTCTAAAAATAAAGAGTAGTAGTGGCTACGTACGTATTTAATGGTGTATGTGCGCCAACAATCACGTTTGAATCTGAATCAAAGTTTAAAATATAAAAGAGGTAAAAAAGCAAACAAATTGTACGCTGTGTGAGTTTACGTGAGAGGGTTAAAAATTGGTATGTTGGACGAAAATGCGATCGTAAAGATAGAAGAATAAAATATTCGTATTGTTTGATTACGTGAAATAAATTTATTTAGAGTAAAATACGAAATGGTACGTATGAAAATAAAATTGAACGTCTTATTGAATAGTTTAAATTCGTCTGATCGGTTTATTAAAGTCGTTAAAATTATAACTATTGAGATATAAAACTGAGTTTTATAGAAATATCAGGACTTTTTCTATACCTATTGTTTAGAATTAATATTTCTTATATATTCGTGCCACATCGCTAATATTAATAATATAGATTAAAATAATAAATGTTGATTATTAAGGATAAGCCATCTTAATCTAAATTAAGTACGTACATAATGGTTTAAGGTACACTATGCTTGCGCATTAAATTCCAGTTTAAATGCTCTAAATGTCTTTAATTCCCAAAGTTCTAGACATTTCAATGTTCTCGTATCAAAATGGGAAAATTTAGTACATTCAGAATAAATTGGTTGTTTGTCTCCTCTAGATTTTTAGAGGTAATTACTATTTTGGAGAAATAACTAATTTTTTTTAAGTAGATTTTTTTGTTACGGTTGGGTAATTTTATTTTCATTATAATGAGAAAGTGAAATGTTAAAGTATTTTCTTAATATACTCCTGAGCGATGTATAGCGTTGATATATTGTTATTCTAAACTTTGGAAATTTAAAGCAAAAATATTTAAGATTCTAAAATAGAAAATTAGTCGTTTATAAAATATATATAGTAAATTCGTCGATTTTATATGCGTTATCAAATATTTATCATAATATTTCCATTAAAATGTGTTGACTTTTAGGGTTTCTTACTCCAAGAGTCCGAATGCAACTCTTATGTTGTATAAACGTAGTCTTTTAGTCTGTCTGTTCGTCTCGTAGATGTTTTTAACTCCTAATAAAATAAGAGGGACGTCATATTCATACATAATATTTGTATGCAATTTTTTGGTAACCATTTAAATCTATATTTAAAATGATTTAAAATTATGTTAGAGGGGATCCCGTATTTGTAAAGTGGGGTTGATTTTTTTTATGTATCGTCACAAATACCTCTTTAAGTAGAAATTTTTTATTGAAAATTGTTTCATCATTATCAGAGTTGCTATTTTTAGATCTACATTTTCACTAGACCTATCTCAAAAACGCCATTACGTAGGAAGCCGTTGTTCGGGTCCATACATACTGTATTGAAGCAACAAATAATAAAGGTAGCTAAATATGAATTATTAAAAAAATTGTAACAATAAACCCAAAGTTGTTCTGGGAAATTCACTGTATTTTTATGCTTGTGAAACGTTTCCCAGTCAACATATTTTTATGGGGAAAACTAACTTTAATACTTTAATGGAAACACTACTTACCTTTAAATGTTTAAATTTTAAATGGAACCTGCGTTGTGCGAGTTCTCCTCATACTTGTTAGGTTTTTTTTTCACTTTCTTCCTTCATTTTTTGATTTTTTCCAGGTTTTATTAAAATTTATTATCGGTTGTGAGAAAGACGGAGAAAAACTTGCGTTGTTTTTAATATTTGAGCGAGACTTTCGTTTAAGAAAAATAAACAAAAATTTACTGTCATGTATTTTTGTAGCTTTCCTGCATTTGTTATGTTTAGTAGATCCTTGTCAATAAAATTATTTTATTGAGAAGATTATGTTTTTGGTACATAATCAAAGCAACGACATTTTATTCTGAATATTTGAAAAAAATGTTTCAACAATATCCTTCATCCCCAAGTATTTGCCTCGATACGTCTATGTAATGGATACGTTTGTAATATTTGTTGATGTAAGCTTAAAATTCTTGTACCGTTTTTTCTTATGTCTATTATGTTAAATACATGATGCCTACTTATTGTACGCTACATGTTTCCTAAGACTTTTTATTGCTTAATTGAGGAGATTGCTTCAAAAATCAGTATCGCGTGCCTGGACCTTATCTGTTTGAATTTTGTTACCGTCAATATACATGGCCTATGGATGGTGCTAACGTACCTCATGGGCAGCTGATATTTTGGACCGTGGTCTTTCTTTACTTGACGCTTAAAGCAATACTGAAAGTCAGCCATATTATAATTGACAGATTCCCTATTATGAAGTGATTGACTTGTATGTATAAATGTAGATATTTAAATTTCTATATTTATTTGACGTGTATACTATACAGATATTTTGAATACTACTTAAACGCTTATAAGTAGTTTTCTTTATTAAGTTACAAATTTCGTTATTTTGTTCCTAAATTTAGAACTCGTGTGCATATTTTATGTTTTTGCTTGCAAAGTTTTGTTTTTATGCTTATCTGTTAATTATTAACAGTGTGTGTTTTGATTTTGTTTTTTAATTACTAACACTTGGGTTTTTGCGAGTAAGATTGGAAATTGTTTTCGTTATTACTAGTTAATTAGATATTTTCAAATAACAATTTATTCAATTCGTTACAGACTGTGTTTATCGTCTTTTTAGAGTGTTTGAAAATCCAGTGTTAAATTTGTTTGTTGTTGTTCTATTTAAAATTTAATAATATTATTTATAGAACAATTATCATACTTAAATTTACAAGTTTCTATAATTGACGTAACATTTTGTCTCGTAATTTAAGTAATATTAGAAGCTAGTCAATTAAGAGAAATACAAATTTTTTTTTATTTGTAAAATGAATTAATACGTAATGACAGATAATTCCTTTAAATCTTTAATTCTTTTCATTGGAATAATATTATTCACGGAATTAGATATATGGAAGTATGTTGAGCAGGTAATTAGTTGTATTTTATTTATTTTATTTAGAGAAAAGTATTTATTTTCATTACGATTATAGTTTTTTTTATAATTAGGGTGGTGCTTTTATTGTATTCTGCTAATATTATCATATAAGGTTGTTTTCAAGAAAAAATGTCTTGTCATTTTGTTCGATTGAGTTATGGTTTTAGTGATCTACCTTGAATGTATGAATCAGGCTTTTTTATGAGCTAAGCCTCCTCAGAACTCGCCTAAAAGCTATGGTTTATGTAACTAAAGTATAAACATCTAGAAAGGATATGTAGCCTACTTATCCTAACTAAGAAGTTTAGAATATGCTAGCAAGAAACCGTTAACAACTTTTGTACATCTCAATGAGAAACGAATGACATTTTCTTTGCTTTTCAAGGCAACTGTAGTTAATGACAATATTATTATTATTATTATTATACTTGACGCAATTTTTTGTTCTGTTTTCATTGCGCTGTATTTATATTTTCGACAGTATCAGTACAATTTCGAACTCATTCTGAACCTTTCGGATTAGAAGTAACATGTTATGTATTTATAAAATAATTTTTGAAAAGTTCAGTAACCATCTTTTTCAAGATTTTTTTTCATTTTATTTTTAATGCTTTTACAGATAAGGATATGGTACAGTGCTGCACTGCTGACGGTAAGCTGGTAGCCAGTCCAGATCGGCAATGTGCTCCCATCCGAGTGCCACGTGACGATCCCGTCCACAGGTTACTCAACATTATATTTATTTAACTCTTAATTTTTATTAAAAATCAATGAAACTACGTAATGCAGTACTACATCTTCTTTATTTAAATTCTTAACCACGACCTAGGGTTCGTTGCACGACAACGTCTTCAGGTGGGAATAATATATAAAAATTTAAATAAAGTATATAAATTTAAATAAACTATATCATGTAGTTTCATGGACTTGTTAATAAAAATTTAGTGAAAATGAATTTCTATAAACTTGACGCCAAATATATTCAATATTTATTTAACAATCTATCCATATGGAAAGCAAAAATTTAAAACCATTAACCTACATATATTGATTTACTAAGTATGTTTTCATAATAACCTTTAAATCACTCAAAATTTCTCCGTCACTAGATAACAAATTTGGAAATTATAATTATATCCCTGCCAGAGCAATTGTTGGTCTCATTTGAAAATCACGAGAGTGTCTGTAGTGATTGTCAAAACAGTTAATTGTCTATGTCCTTAAATTTCTGGAAAGAGCTGAATCATTTTAACAAGATATTAAGGACTAAAATGTATTCACCACAACGTTAATAAACATTAGGACTCCTATAAACACGGTAAATTTTGTCAACGCATTATATACAGTAGAATTTTCGAATGAAGATAACAAGTTCTACTGAGCGGTATTTTTTTCTATTTAACTCGGTTTATACTATAACGAATATTTTGTTATTTTATATCTGTAATTAATATTCGGTTTGTGTTCTTTATAAATACGCACAGTATTAAATTCATTTAAGTTTCTTTTATAATTCTTCGTAGTCTCTATTAAATGAAACTACGCGATGTAGTATTATTTCTACTTTATTTAAATTATTTACCACGACCTAGGTTTCATTGTATTACAACATCTTCAGGTGGGCTATTAGCAACCACCTGAAGATATTGTGAATAATGAATTTCTACAAAATTAACGCCAAATATATTCTATATCTTTATAGTCTTGGTTCAGTTTACTTTTTAAAAAAGATAAAAAAGAAATTAAAATTGAAATATGTCAGATTTTAAATTTAGTATAAATTTAGCCATGATTATTTATTATGTTATAATCAAGTCAATTTAACGGTCGCACCTACGATTTTATCGGCCATAGTTATTTCATAAGTTGCGTTCTTTTCTTTTGTTTGGTGGCTATTATGGTTCGGATGTAGGCTTTTTCCATCTTGCTTGCTTTTCGTCAGTTTGACAATTTCATGTTTCACTTCTTTTCTGTCCTCTCGGATTTTACAAAAATGCACAGATCCTCAAGTGTATAGGAATATAGAGGCACAGATGCTGTTTTAATTTTGTAAGCGACTTCTTCTGAAATCTTCAATTACTTTTATTTTTATATTTTCACTACACGATCATAAATTATTTATATCATCATCAGTAGCTCGACAGCCCACAGCGAGTCAAGGCTTTCCTTCGAAGCGACTTCCATGTAGACCTTTGTGTTTCAACCGATCTCCAGTTACGGACCATAAGCACCCCAAAGTTCTTCGCTACCACATCTTCCCATCTCATCTTTTCCTCTTTTTCTGTGTCCATGGGGTTAAACCCCAAAAGATCCTTTCGTGGGAGTTTGAATCCTCAATTCGAACAACACAAGCAGCCCAATTTAGTCTATTAATTTTAATAAATTTTTTGATGCCTGGATGTTTGTGAACTTTATATATTTCTGAGTTGTATCTCCTTCTCCACACGTCATTTTCCTTTATCCCTCCAAGAATTGATCTTAAAACTTTTCGTTCAAATATACCCAAACGGGCCTCATTTGATTTTATCCATATCCATGTTTCAGAGCCATAGATCAAAAATGGTTTAATGAAGGCTTTGTATAACAGGAATTTTGTTTTTCTTGAAATACATTGTGACCTGAGAAATTCTGTTAGCAGCCACAATTCTGTTTTTAATTTCTGATAACATTTTGTTTATAACAAATTATCTACACGATAAATCATTTTACCCTAACAAAGTGCAGGGTAGTGTAGAGTTGGTGTGTAGTAAGTAAGTATTATGTTGCACATAGCTGTTTATGATTAGTTTCAAAACGTCTTTTGTTACTAATTATTTTTTATTGATTACTAAATTTATGGAGGTAAATTTATTTTTACACAGGCCTGCTGGTACCGAATGTCTACAATTCCTGCGTGCCGTTACCAACAAGGATATGGGACAGTTGCCTGCCAACTTACCTGCTGATCAGGTTCGGTACACTGTTCATTAATATTTTATTCATTTCTTTGCTGAAAGTATATAATGATGTGTATATTGCTGAAATCACAGTATTTACATAAAATATAGAGAAACAGCGAAAAACAGAAGTTATAACAACAATTCTGACAAAAGTTTAGCAACAATATTAACACATTAACTTCCAAAAAATAATGTAAAGCCAACTCGATAAAAAATGAATGTATGTATTTTTAAGAGTCAGTATAAGAGTACAATTATTCTGCGTGTTATCTAGCCAGGCCGATATGGCTTGGAGGTAGAAGAATACCTAAAGATAGAGAAGACAAAAGGCTTAAACGTCGAAAGGTATTTTTTAAACTTTTAAAATGGACGTTAAATTTTATCATAATATTTAATATGCAGTAGCTTTATATCACACAACTGATTCATTGTATCGCTGGTGCTATGAAATCGACCAAATTGATTGTAGATTCTGTGAATCAAATTTGAAAATTTTAAATCTGCTGTGTGTGTTGCAGTTTGCTATTTTGTTTCGTATTGGAGTTTGTGGTACATGGTTAATGCTATGCCTATTCTTGCTCAACTAAGATAATATTTATTTTAGTGTGCTGATAATGATAGACTTTCAGCAATGAGTGCCGATCGTTTCTTTGGAATATCGATGTATTTCAATCTTCGTTAGGGCAAATAAGGCATGGGGCCATTTAAATGCTCAGTGTCATGTTACTGAAGAATGTATTTTTCCTGCCTGGTCAGTATTTTTCCTGCCTATCGCCACCAATTAAATTATTTTTAGATCAAATAGGCCAAAATTTTCAGTGAGATAGTAAGTTCGGTCTGATTTTTGATAAACTTAAAATACCTTTCACACTTTTCTCTGCTCTAAGGGTACAGTACCTATATGTAGTATCTACTTGTTATCGATACTTCGTACGTTCCATAAATTGTACATTCGACTTTTAATGAAAGATATTTTAATAGTGTTTTATAAAGTAAAGACATTTAAAATTGAACTTTAAAAGTTGGAGTCAATTTAAGGTCATAGTAATAAGAAATTTTTAACAGTTATAATCTGTAAATCTTGAAATGTTTGGTTAGAATAGTTCCGCGTAGCTTTGAATTTATATGATTTCGTTTTCGTATCCTCATCACGTTTGTGCTGATTATTGTAATTCGAACGTGATTGAGATGTTAAGGCGTAAGGGATTAACAGACATAATGATTCTGCGTTGGATGTTCTGAAAGGATAAGTTGAGCCACGCTCTGTCGTGAATTTCGATAGAATAAAATTTCCTGCAATTCACTAGAACATAAATCACAGAAAAAAATCTTCATAAACGATTTAGATTTACGCGTCGCAGGTTATTATTCCATAAATTTGAATAGATGCCCATAAAATTATTCTGTTTTATGACTAGTTTTAAATTTGAAAACGAGTCAGACTTAAGTTTCATAATTTATTACTCCATAAATTTGAATACTTGCCCAAAAAGTATCCTCTTCTGTGGCTAGTCTTAAAACAAGTTAGACATACGCGCCGTAGTTTATTATTCCATAAATTTGAATAGATGCCAACAAAAGTTTAATATTTGATACCTGTATCATATTCTCACGTGGAAACTTTTTTCGATCATCCTTCTTAAATTAAATACATTTTCTTGTAACAGTATCTTATAGGCCTAAAATTAGGAAACTTTTGGGACTGCGAGTTAGTAAAAAAAATTCTTTGCTAAACATCATAAGACTGCAGCGTATGTTTCGATAGTTAGTATTCACTAAAAATTCACAGAGATATAAACTACTATTAACCTATTCTTTAAGAGCTTCTGTTTTACGAGGCATATAATTTAATAATATGATTATACTCTGGACTTTATAATAAAGCAAATCGATATTAATTGACGGTAAAAATTAGAATTATAATTTAATTTTATATATATGAAAAAGTGTTTATATTTTTGTTTGTTACCTAATAATAACTAACTGCAACTACTTACTTGAATATTTTAATTAAATCTCATACATGTATAGACTGTATTAACAAAATTAAGTTGTTATACTTGAAAATTCAGTACTTCTTTAGAAAATAGCGAAAACCTGTTTTTATTTTCTGATATGTAACAATGTTACATGTTTAAAATTATTTTTTTATAACACTAGTCGCCAAATTTTATTTAGGTAAAATCGAATAATACCGAATATTTAAAATAGAATATATGACAATCCATTTTTAGTGTCAAATTATATATCGTAATAATTAATTAAGTAATACGAATAAGTCTGTTTATTATTCTACCAGCTGCCATCATAAATACTATCCTGTGATATTTTTGGATCAATACATCTATTTCTATATTAATTCAGAAGTCATAAGATTTTTCTCCTTCAACTGAAGTGGAAATACCAATTGTTTTACATAAATATTGTTATTAAATTTCATGCAAGACAGTTTCAGTAAGTTCCTGAATGCATAATGAGATAACTTTAATGCGTAAAGTTTTCTTACAGGTCGTCTATCTTTTTAAGATCAATAATTTAAAATTCAATGCAAGGCAAGCGTCACCCTATAATATACCGCGCGGCAGTGTCAAAACGATACGGCACGAAGCGGCGAACCCCTTATTAGGTCCTGAATATTGAGCGATACAAATTTTATTTCACAGGAAGAAAAATTTTATATACTGATAATTTAGGGCTTTTCCTAATTATTATTTTTTTTCATAATGAACAATTCTTTGCTAAGATTATGACTTAGGTTAATCCTGGGAACGCATTTCTTTTTCGAAATTTAAGTGAGGTATTCTGAATGATACAAGCGGACGGGATTGTGCGTGTAACATGAGTATGATTCATCTTCCAGGCGGAAAATTGTAACCGAGTGTCGTGATGTCCGAACGCAAAGTAAGGCGGCTTATGTAAATATCGAAGAGATACATGTGAGCTTGTTATATTCATTTCCTAAAGACTTCTTTATATGGGGGAAATATGTTTGCATACATATTATGACGGGTATTAAAGAAATTATTAAAATGGACAAGTCATAGTTAAGTGATCAAGACAGTAATTTGCTTCTTTAATATAATTATTTCTTCGAGAATAATTTATATAGTCCAGCTGATTTTAAATAAAAAATATTCATATTTAAAATTCTTCGCCATGAGTACATGAGTATTTACAATATTTAATTATTGTTTGCTGTTTTCTCATAACTTCGACTTTTAAATAGTTTCAGAGATAGGCATAGAAATACGTTTCTATGGATATTTTCAGCAATATATCTAAACTTTTCTTACGTAAGATTTTAAAAATAAATGTTTTGAATTTTTATGATATGATCTTATCTAAATGTGTGTGTCAAAATTAAAAAAATTCTAGTAGTTAATTCGCTTTCTCTAAAATTGCCATGCAAAAACTATTAAGACATAAGAGGATTAACAATTTTTTTTTGATATATAGAAATGGTATGACATAATTAAATAATTGGCATACTTGTATAAGATACAATGTGTATTTGTATTTAAGTTTTTCAATAAGTGTAATATTTATATTCCAGCTCACCATTGTAACAGCATTCATGGATCTCTCGCTGGTCTACGGTAATACTGATCAATTGGCTCGCCAGTTGCGAGAGGGACGCGGCGGACGGCTGAACGTACGACTGAGCGCCAACGGCCGCCCGTATCCACCTCAGAACATGAATACCTCACTTGTGTGCGACGGAGCGCTCACACCCAACGAGCCGTGCTACTTTACCGGTGCGTTCATCTCCTTACAATTATTACAATTCGTTTTAAACGTTCTTGCAGTAAGAATTAATAATTCTTTGTTTAAATGAAATCAAGTTTTATACTGCAAGTCTCAAGATTTGTAACAAAATATATAAATTTAATTTGTATGGTTGAAATGTTTAATTTGTATGGTCATCATGATAGAAAATTTATAATAGAGGTAATTGTTCAATTGGTGCACCATCCTAATGTTATCATTCGATCGTCGTACTTGAAGTAATGTTGGTTGCTCTCTATATTTCGATGAGTGATTTAAATATTTCGATTCGGGATTCGCGACATTTCGATAGTAACATTGTACTATATTGGCTTTAGTATAATTAACTCCATTTCGAATGGAAATGTCAAATAGAGAGAATTGTTCAATTAGTGCATCATCTGAATGTTATCATCTGATCATCGTACTTAAAGTAATGTCGGTTGCTCTCGATATTTAGATGAGTGATTCAAATATTTCGATTGGGAATTCGAAACATTTCGATGATAACATTGTACTATATTGACTTTAGTATAATAAATTCCATTTCGAATGGAAATTTCAAATAGAGAGCATTGTTCAATTAGTGCACCATCTTAATGTTATCATCTGATCATCGTACTTAAAGTAATGTCGGTTGCTCTCGATATTTAGATGAGTGATTCAAATAGTTCGATTGGGAATTCGAAACATTTCGATGATAACATTGTACTATATTGACTTTAGTATAATAAATTCCATTTCGAATGGAAATTTCAAATAGAGAGCGTTGTTCAATTAGTGCACCATCTTAATGTTATCATCTGATCATCGTACTTAAAGTAATGTCGGTTGCTCTCGATATTTAGATGAGTGATTCAAATAGTTCGATTGGGAATTCGAAACATTTCGATGATAACATTGTACTATATTGACTTTAGTATAATAAATTCCATTTCGAATGGAAATTTCAAATAGAGAGCATTGTTCAATTAGTGCACCATCTTAATGTTATCATCTGATCATCGTACTTAAAGTAATGTCGGTTGCTCTCGATATTTAGATGAGTGATTCAAATAGTTCGATTGGGAATTCGAAACATTTCGATGATAACATTGTACTATATTGACTTTAGTATAATAAATTCCATTTCGAATGGAAATTTCAAATAGAGAGCATTGTTCAATTAGTGCACCATCTTAATGTTATCATCTGATCATCGTACTTAAAGTAATGTCGGTTGCTCTCTATATTTCGATGAGTGATTTAAATATTTCGATTCGGGATTCGCGACATTTCGATAGTAACATTGTACTATATTGACTTTAGTATAATAAATTCCATTTCGAATGGAAATTTCAAATAGAGAGCATTGTTCAATTAGTGCACCATCTTAATGTTATCATCTGATCATCGTACTTAAAGTAATGTCGGTTGCTCTCGATATTTAGATGAGTGATTCAAATATTTCGATTGGGAATTCGAAACATTTCGATGATAACATTGTACTATATTGACTTTAGTATAATAAATTCCATTTCGAATGGAAATTTCAAATAGAGAGCATTGTTCAATTAGTGCACCATCTTAATGTTATCATCTGATCATCGTACTTAAAGTAATGTCGGTTGCTCTCGATATTTAGATGAGTGATTCAAATAGTTCGATTGGGAATTCGAAACATTTCGATGATAACATTGTACTATATTGACTTTAGTATAATAAATTCCATTTCGAATGGAAATTTCAAATAGAGAGCATTGTTCAATTAGTGCACCATCTTAATGTTATCATCTGATCATCGTACTTAAAGTAATGTCGGTTGCTCTCGATATTTAGATGAGTGATTCAAATATTTCGATTGGGAATTCGAAACATTTCGATGATAACATTGTACTATATTGACTTTAGTATAATAAATTCCATTTCGAATGGAAATTTCAAATAGAGAGCATTGTTCAATTAGTGCACCATCTTAATGTTATCATCTGATCATCGTACTTAAAGTAATGTCGGTTGCTCTCGATATTTAGATGAGTGATTCAAATAGTTCGATTGGGAATTCGAAACATTTCGATGATAACATTGTACTATATTGACTTTAGTATAATAAATTCCATTTCGAATGAAAATTTCAAATAGAGAGCATTGTTCAATTAGTGCACCATCTTAATGTTATCATCTGATCATCGTACTTAAAGTAATGTCGGTTGCTCTCGATATTTAGATGAGTGATTCAAATATTTCGATTGGGAATTCGAAACATTTCGATGATAACATTGTACTATATTGACTTTAGTATAATAAATTCCGTTTCGAATGGAAATTTCAAATAGAGAGCATTGTTCAATTAGTGCACCATCTTAATGTTATCATCTGATCATCGTACTTAAAGTAATGTCGGTTGCTCTCGATATTTAGATGAGTGATTCAAATAGTTCGATTGGGAATTCGAAACATTTCGATGATAACATTGTACTATATTGACTTTAGTATAATAAATTCCATTTCGAATGGAAATTTCAAATAGAGAGCATTGTTCAATTAGTGCACCATCTTAATGTTATCATCTGATCATCGTACTTAAAGTAACGTCGGTTGTTCTCGATATTTAGTTGAGTGATTCAAATATTTCGATTGGCAATATTTTGATTGTAACATATATTGGCTTTAGTATAAAAAATTCCATTTTGAATGGAAATTTCAAATAGAGAGAGTTTTTCAAAATTTACATGTTTTCGTTTGATCATCGTAGTAAAGAATGTACTATTGAACATTATTATTCTATTATAAAAATAACAGTGTTCGATAGTAAATATATTCTATATGTACTATCGAACACTATTATTCTTATTGTTGATTCTAAGAATTTGGATATCTACATGTTTTCGGCCGATTGTCGTTTTAAAGTAACATTGAACACTCTCAATATTTAGATGAGTGAACTTGGTATTTAGATTGGTGATTCTTAGTATTTAGATATCTACACATGTTTTCGTTCGATCATCGTAGTAAAGTAAAAAATAACACTAAGAATATTTAGATGAGTGAACCTAATATTTAAATTGATAATTTTAAATATCTATCTCTATATGTAACATTGGAATTATTGGCTTCCGGTTAAATAATTCAAAAACAAAACTGCAACATCTATTTGGGGTGAGGTATTCTCAGTATTTAGATGGTAAAATTGTACTGTATGATTTTTACTTTGAAAACAATCCACTTGTATTATGATGATGATGTATATGTTATTATCACATCGGATGTTCATAATATTAAGATGAGTGATAGCAGTATTCAAATTAGTGGTTTTCAGTATTAAGATTGTAACTTTATACTATATTGGTTTTCCATAATAAGTTTCACTTATAGGCATGTCCCATACGCGCAATATTTTTCGTATTATGTATCGAAATTTTCAAAACGGAATGTTTTTGAATCACTTGTGTGCTTTCCGTCTATTCATCCGTTGGTTATGGGCACTTTTCTCAAAAACTATTGGACGTAGAAAGTTGAAATTTGGCATAGTTATAGAAGGTATTAGGGCAATTAAAGATATGAAAATATTTTAATTTAAATTCTGAGTGTCGATTAAAATAAGAAGTAAAAAAAAGTCTCAAGCCAACACGTGGGTTATCAAATGAAAGCTTTCCAAAGCTCAAAATGAAAAATATGTAATTTGTTTTTTCCTGCAAATTTTTTTAAAAAATCTCAAAAATCGCTGCCGCTCAAAAATCTACGAAAGTATCGTTCAACAAAGTTTAAAAAAATTGAAGATTAAGTGAAGATTGAAAGACAATTTTAAGATATTCATTATCAGACATCTTTTGCGACTGAAAGTTCAGTGTCAATTTTGCTATGAGTTTTGATACCATTTTCTTAAAAATGGTATCAAACTACGGAACATAGTTTAGACTATTAATTAGAATACTTCAAACATTAAGAATATGAGATTTCGTCCAATTCGAAAACGTTTCCTTTTGTTTGTCAGGTAACCAGAGTCGTTATAGAATAGATGTCAACAGAGTATATATATATATATATATATATATATATATATGCATGTATGTATATATAAACTCAGCACTTGTTCCTTAATATGCAATTTCTTGAAGATAAGTGAAATAGGAAAAAGGGTGTCGTAATATAAAAAAGATTATTTTTGTGAAAATATTGGATTATCTACGTTCGTTTTCATAACAGAGGCTACATTTATATCGGGATCTGAAAACGAGACAAACAAACTCACTTTTGCTTTCATAATATTTGCTAGGTTACAGAATAGGAAGTAAATTTAATAAGTCGTAGGAACCTACTATTGTTTCTTTCTTTCGGTAAGATAATATGACCTTTGTGTGCTTTAGAGCTTTAATAGAAATGTAGTGTACAATATGTTCAATTTGACGATATATTTTTATTATCTGGTCGTAATAACTTTACTTCCTATGTAAACATATAAAAAGAAAAACTATTATGAGCGGATAATAAAGTGTATCGAAAACACATAAAGGAAATAAAGAAAAACAAAAAGATTGAGGTAATACATATCGAAGACATGGAAAAGGATATCTGATCTTAAAGACATTGATCTTTTTATTGAGAGATGAAGAAATATTAGAGAATAAGTGAGAATGATAAATATTGTAAAATGCGGCCTCAAATAAGTAGGTCGAGGTTACGGAACCGTACTACGTTGAAGTTTATATTTCGGCCGTAATTGATGGTTCTGCCATTGTAACCGCATGACTTCTGAACGTAATACTACTGTCTGAATGGATATTACTCCGACAGCAATTTCTCTTAATCAGAGGTGTTCGTTTCGTAGGAAGCGAAAACAACTTATCATTTATCTTACGGAGCTTTACACTTCCTCATGAGGAAGTATTACATAGTGACTTGTAGAAAAAATGGGGACAACGAAAGTCTTCCTATCTTCGTTTGTCAAAGTACAATGGATTTAGGGCAAATGACATTGTAATAGATACTAACAAAGCACTGATTGAACATAAATTACGACGTTTGATAAAGGATCGAAGCCTCTAGTGACAGTGATTGAATTGGTTGAAGCTTTCAGTTTTGTTTTTCAGTAGGCTGGTTTTCGATTATACTAATAAATATTTTTTCACGGCAATTTTGATTTTTAATACTCTTAACGAAGTAATTCTTAATGTTTTCTCATAGGAGTGGAAACAAAATTATTTTTTTATTTATTGAATATATTTGGTGTTAATTTTGTAGAAATTCATTATTCACAATTAAATGAAACTACGCCATGTAGTATTATTTCTACTTTCTTTAAGTTCTTTACCATGACCTAGGTTTCGTTGTATTAAAACATCTTCAGGTGGGGTATTAGCAAAGAAATTATCTTTGCTAATATGAAGATTGTTCTGAAGATGTTCAATACAACGAAACCTAGGTCGTGGTAAAGAACTTAAAGAAAGTAGAAATAATACTACATCACGTAGTTTCATTTAATTGAGAATTTTTTTATTATTTATGACACGTCGGAAAGAACACTGTCCATGAGAAAAATGAGAGGTCAACGTTTTAAGTAATGAATGATTGTAGGAAAATGTATTTAAATTCAGGCATTAAAGGAAAGCCCATTTAATTGCAATAAAAATTATTTATGCCCAATTCTGAAATGAAATTGAGAAAATATTGGTCACTCACTACTTGTAAACGTCATAATCTATGCATTAACCACACTTCGTCGAGTCGTTTTTCGTGATGTTGTTTGACGATTTTACATGCAATGAGGAGATTTGCTTAAAAATTATTGAAGAGAGTGGTCCCTCATATAATTAGGGCATGGAAATAAACGATCCGATCGCTGTAATGGAATACTTACGTCAATTATTGTATATACTGATCTGTTGTTAATAGTACATTATTTTAAACTATTTCTTTCGCTTTCTTTATTATTTATATATTGGTTAAACTTTTTAAATATTTGTCGATTCATTCGTATATATATTTTTCATTCTTCCTTAACAACATTTCTTGTAAACTAATTTAAGAGTTACGTATTAAACCATTTCTTTCACTTTCTTTAATATTCATATATTGGTTAAACTTTTTAAATATTTGTCAATTCATTCGAATATATATTTTTCATCTTTCATTAACAAACTTTCTTGATGCGCAAACTTATAAACTAATTTAAGAGTTACGTATTTTGTTGTATACTTTGGTATATATTTTGTTATCCACTTGTTTTCTGCATTTGTGTTTTATTAATAAATTTTATGATTTATTTTTTGTTAGGTGATACACGAGCCAACCAAAACACGCACCTCTCTTTACTTCAAGTTCTTCTTCTCCGCGAGCACAATCGTGTGGCCACGGTTTTGGGTCAAGTGAATCCTCATTGGATTGACGAGGTTCTATACCAGGAGGCTAGGCGCATTACCATTGCTGAGTACCAACATATTAGCTATTATGAGTATCTGCCATTGATGTTAGGTGAGTCTGCGAAGATAGGGTTTCTTTTTATATAGACTGATTTAGCTGAGTAACTTCAGAATGTTAATCAAATATCGTTATTTAATTATTTTAACGAAATGGCAAAATAATTTTGATTAAAAATATGTAGGATATTTAATTAAGTGAATTTTTTAGTTTTTTATTTAAATATCTCCATAAAGTCGTACAGAGTTATTCAATAAGAAAACCTATGAAATATTTTTAATTTGGTCTTCACACGATTTGAAATTATATTTGATAAAAAATAGCATTCTCATGTGCACGGCATACTTTTTAGACCTGGAACAATAGCATGCTTTTTGATCGAAAGCTTGTCAAATAATTTAATGACGTTCTTTGTAGTCAGGCCCTATTCAAACTAGATCGTTTCAAATGATATCACTTCCATTTTATATCCATGTATTTCATGATATTACAATTTTATATTTGATTTTGTTATTGTTAAAAATTAACATTCATATAAATATTATATTAATCCAGGATTCGAGAACATGGTAAAGAACGGCATCATTTATCCTGGTGCTAAGGGCTACATCAGTGACTACGATCAGGATGTGGATCCCTCTGTCCTCAACGAGCACGCCAACGCCGCCTTCCGATTCTTCCACACCCTCATTCGAGGACAACTACAGTGAGTGCTCAATATCGACTAGCCATGAATTAGTAATTGATCGCAAGTTCTTTTCGTACTTTTTAATTTTCAACAATAGGGTGTTACAGTTTAGTACTGATTTAATATTGAATATATTTGCGTTAATTTTATAGTAATCCATTATTAACAATTAAATGAAACTATGTGATGTAGTATTATTTCTACTTTCTTTAAGTTCTTTACCACGACCTAGGTTTCGTTTGTGTAATACATGTTCAGGTGGGCTATTAGCAATACTACATCACGTAGTTTCATTTAATTGTGAGTACTGATTTAATGTTTTACAGTTGTACCAGTTATTTCGAGTTTTTTGAAAATATATTTAAATAAGATTCACGTTATGAAAAAAAATTGAATCTTATTTTTTTGAGATGCTCGAGGAATACCTCTTAGAAATATCGCTATTATAAATATACTAGCTGTGCCCCACAGTTTCACTTGCCTGAATTTCGGAATAAGAAGTTATTAGAATGTTTTCTCCCTCATATGTTGCTCTTGGGTGATTAACGAACAAATTAACTCACAGACAGACAAACATTTTAAAAACATATTTTTTGGCTTATATAATCATTCTTTACGCTAAATCAATCACTCTTTAAAATATTTTCCACATACAGAAATTACTCTGTTGCAATTTTATTAATAGTATAGATTAGGAATAAAACTTATATGAATTGAATATATCCTTGAAGAAAAAGATCTCATTGGAATTTTTTTCTAATTTCTGTAACTAAAATATAAAAAAAATTGTTTTCACTTTATATATATTCGAAGTATATTAAAGGCTATTTTTGATATAAGTGACAATTTTAAGATGTGTGCTTCATTAAAAGTTTAAAAAATATTTTTAACGTTTTCA
Source organism: Druceiella hillmani (assembly GCA_039881145.1). Classification (NCBI taxonomy): domain Eukaryota; kingdom Metazoa; phylum Arthropoda; class Insecta; order Lepidoptera; family Hepialidae; genus Druceiella; species Druceiella hillmani. Next base: position 17,275,403 of record JAYKKI010000043.1, read on the forward strand.
TTGTTGTCGTAATAATGGACGAATAATTTTACAATTACGAATTTTACAGAACTTTACAAATTCACAAATAAAAAAATTAAACTATTATTGCGCACCGTGCATATGTAATGAACATTTACACAATCGTCATGACGTAAATGATAAAGAATGACGTTTTTCATATTTATCGTGATCAGAAACCGTAACTAACTCTAATTCTAAATCTTTCAAGTCACGGATCAATGATTGTCATAGAGATGTTGCAAACTTATATGAAAATTGAAATTATGTTGTATTTAAACTTATTACTTACCTAAATTTGATCGAGGCAATCCCAATAATTTAAATATTAAATTAATTATATTCACACATATGTACATATAGTTTTACTAAACCCGTTTTCTAAATATATAGAAACATATGAACATATGGTTTTATTAAATCCGTTTTCTAAATATTATTATATAAAGTTTTTTAAAATTATTCTATAAACAAAAGTTAAATTTCAGGATGTGTAATCATCGGAGTTCATGTGTAATCGTAACATGACGTAATTATTATGTTTAATTAATAGCTTGGTATCGTGTACCTTTAATTCGCTTCATTGATAAACCATTATAACCATGAAGCTAATCAAAAGTTATCCACATGTATGCCACTGAATAGCAAGAAAACGCGCTCTTGTATCGGTACACCTAATAAAGAATAGGTAAATCAATTTAATGCGATTTTAGGCGAGGTCCTGAGTTTTAAAATATCATATAAAATACTGTATTTTCACGTTTCTTTATGATTATTGCTGTTGCCTTTGTGACTATATTATTAAGAAGCGTTTATGGATACGATGATTTAAGTGTTGTAGGAAATAAAAGGAATAAAAACTCAAAACTTAAAATCGCCAAAAAAGGGAATAGCGATGTTTTTCTTTGGGAAGTGTGTGTATTAATATATTGGAATGAAATTGAATTTCATAATCTTTTGAAAATTAATATGACGGCTGCTAAATGGATATACATATTCACTAATAATTCTTTGCTAAATAAACAAAATATAAAATCTGAACAATATTTTGTTTAATACATCTTCGTAACGTAACTAGTTGTATTTATGAACGTACGAAGCGTTCATACCCTCAATAGTAGTTGTTTCCAGCAAACGCTCGTTTACATAAAATTCGTTTTGGTGATACGAAAATTATTGCTTAGAGTGTTTCAACAATCGGAATGTGTGTGATTACGTATTAACGCTCACTAAATTGATGAAAGTTTATATAGCATATTTTTATTAAAAATTTTAGAATGTTAATTAATAATTTTAATTAAACACTATTTGTGTTACTTGTTATTTTATTCGAATTGGGTGACTAAATTTTTTTTATTTCATTTATCACAATTTCAAGGTACACGCTGAAGAAGAGTGAAAATTTTTTTTAATAATCTTAAAAATTGATCGAGTTATAAAAGTTTAAATTTAACCTTTAGAAAAGGACGGCAATACTGTGTTGTGAGGTCATTTTTAATAATGCACATTATATTCTACGAGAGGAAAAGAGACAGGGATATACACAACTCTATCCGTATTTTCAAATTTAGAAGCTTATTTTTCGACCAATTTTAAAATTTTTTTCAAGACTTTTTAATTAACTTATATTTCACAATATTGTACGAAAAACATCGAAATTAAGAATGTGTCAACTACCGTATTATAATAAAACGCGATATTGCGTTTGTCGATGTTGATTATGTAATATATTTAGAGTAGTGAACATTAAATTATTTTTTCAATATGCTGATAAAGAAATATTATCGATATTTCTTTTTGTATTAGATTTGCTTTTTAGTCGTTTTGTATGGCAGTTTTTTCTCAGGGACTTGGTTGCCAAGTTATTTCTTCGCGAATATTTGTTGATATTAAATTGGCTCAAGGAACTTTATAGGTTAAATTGAGAATATTATTAATATATCGTATAGACTTCGTAAGGCGTACCGCACTATTTTTTATTATAGTTCTAATGCAACAAATGTATCTTTACATGCGTACTTTTTCTGCTATACCTACTTGTTTGAAGGCTGAATATAAGAGAAGTTGTGATATCGTAATTAATGTAAGCGGATTAAAAATATGTGAGGTTAAATGAGATTAAGTTTATTTTGCTTGTAATAGATTTGTAATGAATTTGTGTTTTATGAACATAATTTCTTTATTACTACTATATACTATTCGATATTTTGGATGGTTTACGGCCGTCCGACGACTTGTTTTGTTCCCTCTTGCACAGAGATTGCGAGAATATTATAAGGAATCAAAAATTCTGATTTTTTCAGGATATGACTATAAAGTTGTTTAGCGCGTGAACTAATTTAAATTGCAGGTAAATTTTGGGACTTTTTACTCGTACCCTCCTTGCTATTTTGACAGTTTTATGTTTTTTCTGATAAAACTTAGCCCACATATAGAATAATATGTAACGATATATACTTTCATATTATGTTTATCAACTTCCAACCTAGTTACAGTACTTGCGAAGACAATCAGCATATAATGACAGTAAACGTTTTAAACGGGAAGCAAGTAGCAAATATTAGAGTTTGAAAACTTTAATGCCAACGCAACGTTTCCTTATTTCGATTGAGATAAATAACGTTTATCGTTTTTAGCAGAAATTTTGGAAAATATTGGGAAATTAAGAAAATAGATACGAGACCTGTTATTTATAGTTAAAATAAATATACTAAAAAAGAACTAATGGTCAGCCTCGGTATATATAAATCAGCCAATGGTCGAGTTACGATTAATATTGTTCGGTTGGCAATTTTAACGTGTTTTGTTTCGATAAGAAATATATTAAATAATATAATAATTCTCACTTATAGTTGAGGTATAATGCAGAAATTACACAAAAAAACTAGTTCTTCATTATAACTTCAGCAACAATTTTAATTATAAATTTTCTAAAACTGTTTCTTTCAAATTTTTCTAAAAGTAATTTCACAATTAAATGAAACTACGTGATGTAGTATTATTTCTACTTTCTTTAAGTTCTTTACCACGACCGAGGTTTCGTTGTTGTAATACATCTTCGAGTGGGCTGTTAGCAAAGATCTTGCTAAAGTCTTTAATTTCTACAAAATTAACGCCAAATATATTCAATATTTAAAAGTAATTTAATAGCTTAATGAACATGACTGAGAGCACGTGTCGGTATTGATTTATTGACATTTCGTGAAATTATTAATTTTATAATAAATCTCGCAAATATTTTTTTAAACGGACAAAGAAAAATCTAACAATGACAGGCAATAAAAACACTTTCCTCCATGTTCATAGCGCTATTCAGTTAGTTTATTGGACCTTATCCGAATTGAAGTTATTGAAGTATTTTTTTTCTAAAAAAAATACGATTTTTTGTCAATCAAAGTCGTAATGAAAGAAAAGAGTGTTGGTGACGTTGACGATAAATTATTATCGGGAAATGAATAATAGACATTTTATTAGTTATGCTTGTTCAATATTTAGAATATTTTTTTCGACACATACATTATTATTAGCCTGTTCGTATATTTCACATAGCTAAAATAGCTAGGAAAAACCTTCATATTCGTGGCTGTTAGATATAAAATTCTGATACTTTAGTATTTATGCTTTATGAATATTTAAATATACATAACACGATTCACTCATGAAGCTCTTGCTCAAGAATGAAATGAAGGAAGCGTTTTGGTTATTTACATATTTATTAGTCTGAGGAGTGAGAGATTTTAACAATTTAGCGATATTAACAATGGTAAAAGTTTATATAAGTAATGTAGGACTTGTGCTTTATTCCATAGTATGTATAGCTTATTAATGCTTTTGACCATAATCTAAGTAAGTTCATAATTGCTACAATATAATAGAATATATAGCACAAATGCAATTTTGGCTCTTGGGGTCGTCTTGCAGAACGATTGAAGTACTGTCCGTATATTCAATCGAGAGCTAAAGTGCTGTAATATTTTTGAGAATTCATTTTCAACCGAAAAATTATTTCATTACGTTATATACATTGATAATTTAATTTAGAGGTGAGGTACAATGAGCCACAAGATATATACTGCAATATCTGTATCGCCGTTTTATGTTATAGTTAACGTAGGTTGATACTTGATACGATTTGTGGATTGCTTTAAAAGCACTTGTGTGTCAGCGTTTTGTCACAAGCCCATGTTGGATATTGCTCTTTAAATGCAGTTTTGGGCAAGTAAAAAATAAACATTTGGAAACAAGAACTTATATTTGGAATCATCTCCGTCTATTGAAGATATAAGAAGAACATTGCAATTCACTATTTGATATTTTTGGGTTCAAAATTATATTTTTGTCGTTCACTTCTTTCTTTTCAAAAATACGTAATCGTCATATTCTGTATGCTCTTTTTAATAATGTCAAGAGTCATAGCGGAATGTAAAAATTCAGTAGTTTTTTATAACGTTTGAAACTATGACACTTCTGTAAATAAAAGCGTATATCTATAAGATTACTTCCTTTCAATTTTTTTAATTGTTATTTTATAGCTCAATAAACTGAAATGAAGTTCCTGAACATGAACAATACTCCTCAAACTTGGTAGCGATTCGGTGTAGAATTATTAAGTAACAAATATACAAATAAAAACATGTTCTCATTTATAATATTAGTACGAAATATTGTATCAAAAGCCAGGATTTCAATAAACCAATCTTTTTATCATTTAGGTCTTAAACTAGTATACAGTCACAATAGATAAGCAGAAAAATGCTCGTATTAAATTTCATTCATTAAATTTTATTCTGCTCTAGAACAACAGGTCTACTTATAAAGAGCACATTATACTTGATTTCACACAACAATTTGAAACATTCCACATTTTCTCGTTAATAGGGTATTTTACTATATTTGTTATATTACTAAAATAGAATAAGTTATAATATTAAAAACGTTTAAAATAATTGTATCGTACCGAGGACTTTTCATTACAAAGTTATAACGACTTAAAAACTGACGAACTACGATTCGTGCGAAAACGCCCCATACAACATTCAACTGAATTATGACGTCACTGGCCAGTATTTAGCATTCATTATAAGGGAGTTTATTAAATAGCTTTAGTATCTCGTTAAATATTGCGTTTAAGTTATATATTGTGTATAATAATTTTCTAATTTTTTTATGTGGAAACTGAATTCATAACGAAAAAGAAATGATATTTTTTCCTGTTTGGAAGTTTGGATTGATTGTTTGTTTTATGCATTATTTTTTTCATCCAAGGTTTGTTTAAAGCTACTCTATAGTTTTAAAATATTTTTACAAAAAAATGTCGACATCAGTCAAATGCCTGAATAACACCACCGTGTTCAGTTCAGTGGCGAATGATTATAAGAATCCTGGTTGTATAAGAGTTCAGTCATTTAAAAAAACACTCACAAATATATATATATATATATATATATATATATATATATATATATATATATATATACACATACATACACACACACATACACATATATATATATATATACACACATACATACACACACACACACACACACATATATATATATATATATATATATATATATATCGTAGATAGTATTGCGTTAGTAATATCGCACCTCCCACTCCCTCCATCCATATTCTCAATACGAGTATTCGTAGTCTTCACAGCGCCTTCCCAATGTCTGAAGCTTGCAACGTGTACGGTTATATGGCTTTCGTTTAGTAAAAAGACGCCGCGTAGCTGATAGGGGGATAAGTTTGGTTTCCAGAAAATTCAAAACTAAAAAGGGCAAAGCCTAGTCAAAGCCTAAGAATCTGGTTGTAAAACTAAATTTATCTGGTTAGATGGTAACCTTAGATTTGTTATTTGTAACATTTTTTGAAAGTTGATTAATCGCATACGATAGTCTACGATTTTTACGAATTTACTTAAACCTCATGTGGTATTCAATGTTTATTCAGTCTATCATATTTAAAATACAATTTAATCTAAATATTTTTTGCATAATCACATTTTATTTAAATATAACACTTAATATGCAGGCTTATGACTGAGCAGCGTCAGACATTCGGCCAGCTGAGGTTAAGCGACTGGTTCAATCGGCCCGCCATCATCGAACAAGGAAACAATTTCGACGCCCTCAGCAGGGGATTAGTCACAGAAGAATCGGATCGAGCTGATCAGTTCTACACCGCCGAAATAACGCAATTCCTTTTCAAGTAAGTTCAAATTAGCGTTAAAGAAAGATACAAGAGTTTGCAACTTCAAAAACCTATAATGACGATGAAAAACGAAAAAGAAGTGCGTCATGTCAGGAAATAGATTGAAGGACAGATTTATTACTATAATATAATAAAATTATAGGAATAAAAGAATTAAAATACACAAATACTTTGAAAAAATGTTGAACTTTACATAAAAATCAGTTAATAATTATATAAAGGTGTTGGTTAATTGGCATGGCATGTTTTTTATGGATTCCCATTGAAAATTTGAGACGAAATAATCTGAAACATTTTTAGATTTGCGTTTTTGAAAAAAAAAAATAATGATTTTATAAATAGATTTGGTTTCATTTGAGCCTTTATTGCAGAGAAATAATATTTTTTATTTCCGGTATTTTTTCAATTATAATTACATTTAAAGGGTTATGATTGTGAAAACGTCTAAAATAAAACAAAAAATTCTCAACAATAAAGGTTCAAATGAAGTCAAAATTCATTATTTTTCGGTATTAAGGGTCCAAATTAAGAAGAGTTTCAGGTTATTTTGTCTCATATTTTCAAGAGGAAATACTACAAAAATTAACCAATACTTTTTATAATATTTACTTTTTATAACCAATGCATTTTTATAATATTTGTATATATACTGAAATACCCAAGGACTGGGATATTTCAATTTAGTTTCCAATTTTGTCTCTTGAATAAAACTATAAAAATTCGAAGCAAAACTCAAATAGAATTTATACAGAATATTTTTAGGAATATATTTGTATTGTTTGCGTAAATGTTATTTAAGTTTTTTGTATAATTACTAGCTTTTCCTACGTACACAGGTAGATTTTCCAGTAATGCGTGTGATTTATATACACACTCTCCAGGTACACAGACAATAAGCTATAATAATTTACACACTGTGTCATCCATTAACATGTCCTATTACTAAACTTTTATTATTGACTAAAACGCTGATTTTCATCTTTTAGAAATTATGATTATGATAATTTTTAAGTTAAAAAGTCGCCTATATGTTAATTCGAATTATAAATTATTTCCACACCATATTTTCATGAAAATCTACTGTTTCATAGAAACCCGTTTGGAATTGATTGTATAACAAGTACATTTTACGTGGTATGGATGCAATACGTGACCAACGTTGCGAGTAATAGCGTAATAAATAATATTTTGATTAATTGTGTACATACGAACTATACACTTATCAAATTTGATAACGGTTTGTAGTTCTGATTACAGAATTATTAGAAAACAATAATTTGTCGCATTTATAATATTATATAATAGACATAACTTTGTACATTCAGTTTGGTATTTTTCTTTCACATTAATATAAATAATGTTGGCATTGTTTCATTGATTAATTCTATGAATCCAGGGGCAATCGTTCAGTAGGCAATGACTTGCCAGCCACGGACGTACAACGCGGCCGCGACTGTGGATTACCAAGTTACAACCAGCAGCGAGCCGCCTGCGGTCTGCCTGTCGTTAGGAACTTCAAGGATTTGAGTGATCTCATGTCACCTGAGGTATGACTAAAGAACTTAACTAGATGCGATTCGAATAGGTTTACATAAAGATATCGCTGGATAGCCACAGGCTTACTTAATTACTTTAGTTCGTTATGATGTTAAATGAAAATGGCGTGTGATTCAAAATATTGTTCCAGTTGAAATATAATATATAAAGTAAAGAAAATAGAAGAATTGTAATGTTAAATTGAAATATATATCAAAACTAATTGTGTCTATTTCTGTATTGTGTCTCACCAAATACACACACACATATATATATATATATATATATATATATATATATATATATATATATATATTTATATATATATATATATATATATATATATATATTGATATTTATATATACATATATATATATATATATATATATATATATATATATATATATATATAATTAGTGTACAATAAGTACTTTTGTTTGTACTGCAGTAAGTTTTTTATAGTAAATGCTTAATTTGTGGCTTATTGGGTAGCATAAGGAATTAGTGCTACATTAAAAGGATTTAAAAACAAAATATATTTTTGAGTTCTTCCATATATGTGTTATTTCACTTATAGATTTATTTTAAATTGTTTATTTCTCAATTATTTTAACATTTTTATATAAAGGTGATTATTTTTCGAAACCATTGTACAATTAATGTCAATGCTTAAACTGATTATAGCTCGTATGCATTTTAAAGTTTTCGCAGAACTTTTTTTTTTTACTTTACAGGTCTAGTCAATTTTGTTTTAAATGTTTTCTAAATATTTACAATCACTCAACAATTTAGTGTAGTGTTTGATGCGTTAATTTATAAAAATAATCTGTTAGATTATGAAAGTATTTATAATTTTGAAACGGATGTCCAATTTAATTCCGAACGGAAAAAACAAATTGTAATTTACTTTGTATTTCACAGAACATCGCCGTCCTGCAAAGAGTATACGAGACAGTCGACGACATTGACCTGATGGTTGGCGGTATCTTGGAGCGACTGGTTGCAGGTTCTTCGGCTGGACCTACCTTCCTCTGCATCCTTACTGAACAGTTCTACCGCACGCGCAAGGGAGATCGTTACTTTTACGAAAACGGAATTGACAAGCCGACATCATTCACACCACGTGAGTTAATTTACTGCACGATTTCATTTAAAAAAGTTATTTGAAGTCGACCATTTTTCCCCAAAAATGTACACAAAATTATATTAGTAAGCGGTTAAAATACTTTGTTTTAAGAGGTTTTTATTAGAAATTTCTAATATCTAAGGTAATACCATCGAAGATATATGATGTTTTCAGAATTTTAGTAACAAAACCCAAATAAATAAGGTTAACTGAAATTAATTTTTTATTTTGCTTCCAACTAATGAAATATAGGCATTTGTCTGCATTATGGCACCAAGAAGTTTTTAAGTAAGTGGAAAATGAACTAATACTTGTTTGTTATTTTGGGTCGAAGGAGAATTAAATAAAAGAAAATATGCGACTCATAACTTATGCCAATATCTCATGTATTATGTCAATTTGTTTATATTCTTATATCATTTGTGGTTATTATAATGTTCACGTTGGCTTTTTTATGTATGAATTGATCGAGATGAAATTCTATTATCTGTGGTTAACCTTGAATGGCCGGAAAATTGTCACTCGCGTAGCGAGTTTCCAAGATTGCAATAAATATGACTAACATATTCCATAATGTCTTAAGTGTATCCGATGCAATAATGTCGCAAATTTAGTTCTCATTAAGGAGGTAACTTTTGGTTGATTTTACAATAATTTTTTCTGCATAATTAGACCGTTTACTATTTCAGATATTGTATTTGTATTATTTTTGTATGAATATTGTTATATTTGTACTAAATGTGAGAAATCGTAGGTCGTGTTCAATTAGGGTCGAAATATGTTTCAATAACTATTTGATTATATTTATTCTATCATTGGAATTACTAATATCCTAACACTTTCAATCTGATGGGAGTCGGTTTCTATCCAGTAGAAACGACTGAATTGCAAATTGGTGGATTTTGTTTTGAATTATATTAATACACTATTAATACAGTGAAATTTTATGCCAAGCATTCTAAGATGTAAATGCATCAGAGGCGATATCCAAATTATAAAATAATCAGAGTTGAACATTTTGTAGTTTGATTTGAAGCGGTCATTATACGCAAACAGGGCATCAATATGGATAAATTTTCTGATATGGCTCCAAGTTTCAAGAAGGCTCTACTTTCATGGCACACGATGTGTTATGCTAGTATTCTAGTCATAGCTGCTATACCCATTACCTACATATAAGGAAAATTGACTAAATATTTTACATTCGCAACTCATTTTTCAAAATAGAGGTATAAAGGGGCAAAATCAGTACTATTATTTTAATACTAACAATTACGTTAACAGGGTTAAGGGAAAATAAATAAAAATAAATATGCATTAATAAACTCCATTCTATAAGTGTTAATTGCATATTTGTGCTTAATTACATCACGAACGTGGGTGTAAGTATTTTGATGAAATAGCATGAAGTATTTTCGAATGCGAAAAAACTATTTATTTATTATATATCTTTTCCGCCAAAAACTTCCTCACGAGGATCCATTTTTCAAATACCGTAAACGAGTTATGGAATAAACAAATTGTAATCCAAAAAATACCATAAAATTATTAAGACCACCGAGAAACATGGAAAAAACGAAGTAAATGATTCATAGAAAATAAAACGCATTAAAAAGCTCAGAAAACAATGGTGGTGAGAATGTCACCTCTACGCGGAAAACACTACTTGCCCCGATTCAAGTTTTCATACAAATTAAAATGTCAAATATTGTTTTATTGCAATTTTATATCATGGCCCCAGTGGCGATGGTGTGGCAGTAGATTGATAAAAATATTTTGCTTGAGATTCAAACTTCAATTTATGAGAATATAATGAGTGTTGCAAAAGTAAAATTTTTCATTTTGTAGTAACGTGTTCTCTTTTCTGCTTAAAAGTAGAGATTAAATTGTATTTTTTAAATAAATTCGCAGACCAACTCCGAGAAATTCGAAAATCGAGTATTTCACGCTTCCTGTGCGATAACGGAGACAACATTACCTTGATGCAACCTAAAGGTTTCATACAACCCGGCGCTGGGTAAGTACTTTCCCTTTTATTGTTCTAGAAATAAACACAAACGTTTTAAAAAGTCCTTCATTGTTTTCTTGTAATAAAATTTCATTTGGGTAGGATACTTTAGTAAACGTTGATTATTGGTAGATTCAAATTAAAAAATCTCCTTTTTACTAAATAGTCTTATGAAAAGTGTAACACGATAAATTAAAAAACGATCTTACGTGTAAGTAAGTTTCACTGTAATAATGGATGGAGGGGATGAAAAAAATTACGCGAATTCCTTTCATTTCAAGTTAAATTCTATTAAATTGTTCGAATACTAACTGTTGCCCGTGGCTTTGCTAATGTAATTTCGGTTTTGAACTATAATGTGTGCCTGTGTTGCCGTTTTTGCTTTTTTATTATTTCAATAATTGTTGATATTAACATATTTGACAGCGAAATCTTTATATAACAAATTCACACGATTGAAATTTTATTTCTACTGATAAATATTAAGCGTATTTAATAAAAATAGAACATCGATCGAGTGATTTTCGGTAATTACAGAAATATTGAATTTATGTTCTAAGATTTCTGACTGAAAAAGGATTTGGTTGTCTGAGAATTTGTGGGTAGTAAATATAATTAAACAAATCGATAACTATAGAATAACTATGTAAAATACACAATAATACCAGCAATGAACCAGGTTAAAGCAACAAATAATTATACAGAAAAATAAACCACGTATCTTATGAAACTATCAAGCTAATTATATAGATGAAAATCCGCCTACGAACATGAACGCACACGTCATATCCTGTTGACCGCTGAGCCCTATATAAGAGTAGCTTCGAAGCCTTTTATTAAATGAAGCGGCACCAACGGATTCTAGTCGGTTCGTGTTCATAGCGGCTCGAGTTTTATTTAAATTATTTCAGTTCCAAATCAAATTATATACAAGATATTAATTATCTGATTTTGACGAAACAATGTGCAAGTCATTTATTGAAAACTATATTTCATGGGTAACTATATAAATTATATATATATATATATATATATATATATATATATATATATATATATATTTTTTTTTTTTTTTTTTTTTAAATCTAACTGTTTTACCACCAATTTTTTTGTAGATTGACAAACATTCTAAAAATGTATGACTTCGTCTTAAAATCACATAATTCACCAATACTCCAAATATCAAGGCAAGAAATGATCTCCCACATAAACGCTATAATTTTATTACATTAGTCAGACAATATACCGTTAGTTTCACATATAACTTAGAGACAAGCAGTTAAAGATAAATATTACTAAGATACATTCAGAATTTAAACGACACTGTTTCCAAATTACAAATAAACCCTTACCATTTGTAGTATTATAATCTCCTACATGATTCAGATTATGTATAATGAGCAGTTGCCTTTTTTCTGCATTGTTCAAACGTACATTATATCTAATTTGATAAGTGTCTAACAAGACCAAAATTATTTCTAAGTTCATTAATAGTTTTTTTTGTCTATTCTAGAAACCAAATCGTGTCGTGTGCGCAAATACCCGCACCAGATCTCACAATGTGGAAGGACGCGAACACAAGGGGATAATATTTGTATACGGGGACGAAGAAGTTTTGTATTTAATTTAAGTTTAAGCTAAGTTGAGTAAGATTCTTGCTTGTGTTAAATTGTGGAGAGCACAGAGACGAATCTTGGAGAGGAAAATTGTTTCAGAATGAATTCTTTTTTATTTTTATATTTTTAACTTGGAAATTGATTTTTATCTCTCACCAGTTTTACAGTTTCACACAGAAAAAGTTAAATTTGAATGTTCTTAATTTTGTTATATATTAAATATAATTGTATTATATATTTAATATAATTGTATTATACAAAATTATGTGTAAAAAATTGCAGAGTTTATGGACAAAACTTGTAAATAGATATATTAATATCAGGCTGCAGTCATTGATAACACACAGTCATTGATAAGTAGTTAAAAACGCGATCATTTTCTTTGACAAAATTACTCTGCATAATATTTTCTACGTTCTATTACGTCAAATGTTTCATGTACTGACATATTTGCATAATGTAGACTTGTTACGCAAATAATTCTCGAATTCCTCCTCAGCCTCTACGAATGAACGATTCCACTTTGTTTTACGTATTTTCATACCATTTTTTAAGCAGACTTGATCGTAAATGCTCTTGGCTTTAACTTAACCGATATTATATTCAATCAAACATTTTTTTTTCTTACATTTTTTTTTTACTTTAAGTAAATAACGTGCGAAATTCAACGCCAACAAATACTACGTTAACATTCAGTGTTACATTTGTAACTGAATAAAAGTTAATTATCAATCTCCAAGTTAAATTATGCAAGAAGTTTGGCAATATACTCGAACGTAAGCAGGTTATTAAAGTGTGAGTCGTGTAAATGCTTATGTAGATAATAAGGATGTGAATATTAATTAATATCTATTTAATTTAAATATAACAATAAATTTGGTATAGGTATTTTATAAACCTGTGGTTTCATTTATATTGGAATGTTTATGTTTAGTGGATAATTTACGTGGCTGTCTGAATATAAGGATTTTTTTTAACGTGAGGTGAGGATCAATAATCCTCTAGTTTAATAACGATAATCGGAATAATGTAATTACTCAATGCTATAATCAAAATAAAAACGGTAAAAAGGTAGACTATACACACATCCTGCAAAAATCCGGTAAAAAGGTAGTTTATAAACGGTAAAAAGGTAATCTATACAAACATCCTGCAAAAATCCGGTTACTGCAAAAGGTAAAAAGGTAGTCTATACACACATCCTGTAAACGGTAAAAAGGTAGTCTATACACACATCTTGCAAAAATCCGGTTACTGCACAACTTTACTACTAGTTAACGAATTAATAGATGACTTCGTAATTAATTGATCGTAATTACTAACGATCATTACAAATATGTAATTTTATAATTTTCCTTTAGATGTATAATTCTCTTTTCGAAATATTTACTATACTTTTTAGAAATATTTTTAATATAATAATTTATTTGTGGGTACATATTAGTAAATGCAGTATATTTATCTACACATATTAGTAAATACAGTATAAATATCTGACTCCATGTCACTCTTCTGGCTATATGTTAAGGGGAAAGTTTGGAAATTTAAGAATATGTAATCTAGGAACGTGGAAATTAAAATTTTTCCCGCACTATAGACGGGCAAAATTACCGATTGAGGAATGAAAATAAGTTAAAAAGATAATGATGTCAAATATTGAAGTAGTTTTATTTTCATTCAGTAATGATTAATTTAAAAAAGAAAAATTTAATTTTCATCTATCAAGAAAAATTAAACAAAAACAAGCAATGTCTTTTTCTATAATGAATTTATCGACACGAAAAATAAAACCTCCACATAGGCGTGAGTATCGAGTGAGTGAATGAGTCAAAAGTGTCGATACATTACACTAATTCATTATGTTAAATGACTCACTTTAAATATTATCGATTCATTTAATTCTGAGGCAGGAACATTCGGCGTAACAAATAATGCGAGGAAGGCTTGCGACTTGTGCATTATTTTGGCACAATGACTCATTAACGCCCATATGCACCACACACGGTCAGGACTCTCAGTCGGTTTTACTGACAGTTAAAAACGTATTTTGTATGGATACTTCAGGAATTGGATCGTGCAATGGGATACGGTCGGTAAAGTGGATTCTTGTTCCGACTCCACTGACAGTTAATGAGAAACAGAAATACGTTTTTACCCGTCAGTAAGGCTGACTGAGAGTCCGACTGTAAGTCTCTCTGTATTGTCGTTAGTGAAATTATTCTTTATTTTTTTTCAGATGTATTACTTTATTTCTTGTAGTGAGTTATTAGTATATATCGTGTTCGCAAACACATTCGAATCTTGTTTTATTCATTTGTGTATTAATGTTGTCATTAGGATTTTGTCAGCGCTTGTGTCGAAATGTTTTTGTAATTGTAATTTTCCAATTCATTTGCCATTTGCAGAAATTTCTTATCTTTTCAATTCCTCCCGTTTAGCATTTCTTTCACGTTATTGTTATATATAGAATAGAATATATTTGGCGTCCAATTCGTAAAAAAAAATCGGAGGCAGTCATAAGGACTGCCGACAGAAGTAAAACTTAAAACTGTATTTTAAATTTCAAACTGATTGTAATATTAGAAATTAAAATTTCATAATTTTTGAAAATTAAAATTAATAACATTAATCTGATTTTCACATCTATCGGCACTTCGAGCAACAAGTATATATATTTATATATATATATATATATATATATATAAATATATATATATATACATATATACATATATATATGTATATATATATTTACATATATATATATATATATATATATATATATATATATATATATATATATGGCTTATTTATTAGTTAAAACATATTATGGCTTCGTAAACCCAATATAAAATATAAATACAAGTTAATTAAAATAATAACTAATATATACTTATATTATTTTTACATAGTATTCGTATTTATATTGCATTATTTCTATGTAAAATATTAACATTTTTACTACTCTTTGTTGTGCTGCATAGTGATCCTCCTTTAAGCAATTAAAATAATTATCAAAATAAAACACAATTTAAACAATACACACATTGACATTTCCACGTAGTCAATTTAACTTTACTTATATAGATATACACAGCATTCATTCTGCACAACACGTCATACTTATAGCCACAGATGTACTGTTAACATTAGCATGTTGCTGACGCGAACCCATAAGTTTTTCCACTACCAAAAATCACTAACGCGCTTAAAGAAGTTTCAACTCCAAAAATTAACTTGTTTTTTTTGTAAATATTTAAATAATATTACGTGACTAGCAGTATTAGAATAGCAGTATTTTTAATTTATTATAAATCTTTTATACAATTTAGGTTTTGTTGCATGACAAAATCCATGTAGCTGGTGAGTTTCCCACTCGACATGGGTAGGTTAATGCTAGGGTGGCAATATAGTTTATATGTTTATTGCGAAAGTCAATACGTAAAAAACATGCAATACGAGTCACTTAATTATTTTTGTATTATATACTTTTCATATATTATGTCATGCATGTAAATTATATTGGCGTTCATTAACTTACCTTTGTCAAGTGTTAAGTGGGAAAACCCATTAGTTACCAACTTTCACAATTCACTACTGTTCCAATTGATAATCGACAAAAGATTTATTTAGTGAGTCTAACTAAATAAGAAAACTTATTCCAAATTCTCCCCCTTCCGCAAAGTTGCGAAATCAAATGTTTGTACTTTGTATTTGAATCGTAATTAAATATAATTATTCAGAATTCAACACTTTATATCTCATGGTTTCTGCAAAGAAATAGTCTATATCTGACGAATGGACAGTTGGATGAACAAACTTAAGAGATAGGTACTGAGTTGATTCTGTTGAGCCACTGGGTGAAATTCTTGTTTTTATACGCAATGCTAATAAAAAAGGGTGCTAACGAAACAATGTTATATATTGAAAGAAATTAAGTTAAGAGATAGGAAAGCGAAAACCAGGAAGTAGTTAAGAAAGTAAAAACATTTTCTCTTTTAACCTTTACGTATATTGACGAAAACAGGTTCCAACAAAGTTAAAGTTGTTATTACTTTAGTATGTTACATTCCCGATTATCCATTTTCATGTAAACGAAATGGTACGGAATCAAAGATAAACTGTGGGTAAATAGGAAGTAGATAATTGAATTCGCAAATGAAAACATTTTTATGTTTACATTTGGTACGTTAAATAGTGAGGTAGTAATGGTGAATACATTGTATTTATAAATACATAAATAACAATAAACGTTAGCTTATCTTAAATATTTTAAAGAAAACGGAAGGCAATTTGAATGCAGCGTAAATAACGTGATGGTAGTTGTATACGTATATGTATGAAAAGAGTATGACCACAATTAACAATTAAATGAAACTACGTGATGTAGCATTATTTCTACTTTCCTTAAGTTCTTTACCACGACCTAGGTTTCGTTGTATTACAATATCTTCAGGTGGGCTATTAGCAAAGATTCCGTTGTATTACAACATCTTCAGGTGGGTATCTTTGCTAATAGCCCACCTGAAGATGTTGTAATACAACGAAACCTAGGTCGTGGTAAAGAACTTAAAGAAAGTAGAAATAATATTACATCACGTAGTTTCATTTAATTATGGATAATGAATTTCTACAAAATTAACGCCAAATATATTTAATATTCAAAAGAGTATGAGTTAATTAAAATTTTAAAGGTCAAAATGGTGACTGTATGGAGTAAGACGATCTATTTATTGTTATTTTCAGAAAACATAATAAAGTCGTTGACAAAATCAAAATGCACTTTGTAAAATTATTTTGTGTAATACAGATACATCTAATTTTTACTAAAAATTAATTAAAATATTTATGAATATTATTGATAAATAGCGAGAATTGCTTGTTATTAGCAAAAAATGTAAAGATATTTCAGTTGTTTAAAGTTGCAACAGCGTGGAAGTTGCTACAACGTGACATCAATATCGATGAAAAAATGAGTCTAAGTAAACCGTTCAAATACCAATTAGTATTATCGGGTACTCTGTCAGCGAAACGTAGCAATATCGATTCAGTGAAGTTATCAATTCTTGAGTAGAATTTGAATAGATATCTTAGATTTTTAGTTTACATTTGTTTACCTTGTAACTTCTAAAATATTTCAAAAATAAAGTAAATAACTTCACTCCCCAACTATGTATTTTATCATTCACTATCTGACAGCGACCTACCGGTTGAATAAGGACAACTTAGAGAATATTACCGCGAAACAACTCAGAAGTCAACTCAACCATTTGAAGTTGTTTTAGATGATAATAAACAAATCTCTTTGCAAAATAAAAACAATTTATTCCATAAATTAAAAATCTGCACCTGAGACGGTATCCTTACTTTCCTCTTATATTTCTTATCAATTTTTCACTTGGATGTACAAAAAAAAATGGGTCAAATTGTAAGTTTTTCGAGAAGAAATTTTTCTTTCTATAAAATTTTACATGTATATAAAATTTTAAATATTATAGTAAAACGCAGATTTAAAGGAATAATAGCAAGTTATTACGATTTAAAGGAATAATAGCAGTTTTATTTATATTAAAGGAATAATAGCAGTTTTATTTACTTATAACTTTGAAGAAGATTATTAATTTATTTTAATTTAAACCGTAATTAAAATATAACAATAATATTAAGAAATTAATTTTAATTTTATTTTTAATAAACTATTAAAATTAATGATTTTTGAGTAAAAAAGTCACTTGACTTGTGATATGAAAAAACCTTCTTTTATATTTTTATGAAATTACATTTAATTTAAAACTGAAGTTTTAATGGTATTATCAATATTACCATGTAATTTTTTATTAAACAACAATCCAAAATGTTTTTCCATCGCTTCCAAATTTCGTTCATAGCGTTCTCACTAGCGGCTTAAATCTATGTCTAGGGAAAGTAAGTTTCCTGATCCCAAAGTACTAGCTTATGTATATATTTGTTCACACTTTATGTAAATAAATATATTATTTCATTTACCTTAATTTTAAACTTATTTAGGACTTACTTACAACCCACCGTTTTTATTGTATCCTTCTACTTTAATCTTTGTTATTATACAACAACTTCTTTAATTTATTATTACTATAAACTTTCAGTTACCTTTCCATAGTTGACCAGAATATACATCAGTAGTACTGCTGTACGTAAAATAACGATAAACAATATAAATAAACATACTTTTTAAATCAATCGATGCGGGTTTGTAATGTATACATATCCTCGTAATGTCCTATATATTTTTCCCGAATGGCGAACATATATCGAATATTACGATTTGTACGTTATATCACGAACAACAAAAATGGTAATTTCAAAGCGAACGCGAGAGAGAACAAGAATTTTCTCATATTTACCAACGCGGAAACTTGTGACAGGGGATTTCCTGGGTTACCTATCAGTTTCCCTTTCAGCAGGCAGAGAAGTTGTGTTTATTTCAATAACCAAGGGAAATTGCATATATTCGTAGATTTTCTGTAGAAACCTATGCGTGTCTGTTGGTAAGAAATAAAGTGATGTTTAGAAATATTTTGGCGAGGATCGATGTATCGACAATTTTCATTTGTCTCTGAAATTTACGATATTTAAAAACATGTTTTAAAAATTAAACACTAATATACGAAGAACTATCACATTTGACGGATATGCAGTGAATATATTAATTGATTTAACCTAATACTGGATAAATTAATTAAACACTTCATAATTTTATGAGGAAAATGTACATGGCAGTAAAAGTGTATATGTGGTGGAAGACAAAAATATACATACACCATAATTAATCCACATTAAAAAAATATAATGTGCGTAATAATTTTTTTAATCATACTGCCTAAATTCTTGTAAAACTATACGTCGCAAAGGAAATTTATATTTTATTGACACATTTTAATCGCTATATACATAATTTCTATGTACACAATCATGCAAAAAACATAAATATGAAGAATGAGCCACGTTTTCTTTCAGTTTATTGTTAATTGATAAATTTTCTCAACATTAAAGTTACTAAGTAAAAGACTTAAAGATGGAAATATATTAAAATTTGTTTAGAACATAAGTTCCCAACTCCATTTTATTTTGAACTCCACACCATTTTAGATCAATGTCGGTGGCTGAAATGAATGACGAAAGAGAATTTGAACCAATTGTCAAATTTGTCTCGGTGAGATAGTTTTTAATTATTTTTAGTTTAGAAAATGAACTTTCGCTGTGTGCTACAATGACTGGCAATATTAAAAAATCCAAGAAAATATTCTTTTATTTTAATGTTGTTGATACACGTATTTAAAAAAATGTACCGTATGTTATTCGTGTGCAATGTAAGGAGTGCAATCTAAAAGAATTGAAAAATATTTGGGTTTTTTCAATTGCAAAACGATCGTTTTTTTATTCTTTCTCCTAATAATTGTTTTATTTCATTCTGAATATTATGTCCAAGACAATGAGTAAGGCGTGACTCAGATTTTTGAATACGGAAATGTGTTCTGCAAGCATAGTATCAAAATTGTAAATACATTCAAACAACTTTATAAAAATCACCATTGTCATAATCATAATTTTTTTCTGTGTTCCACCGTAAAACCAGACATTGTCGCGCTAAAAATTCATTAAGTTAATTATTCGTTCGACTACTGCTACCCAACGTTTTTTTCCCATTCATTTTCAAGTTGGTTCAAGAAAGCTACCGCCTTTTCTTTTAAAATACCAGTTTTTAATGTAATATTATTCTTAAGACATAATAGGTGCGCCATGATGTTCCTAAGCCATAGACAAATAGTGCCAATCTTTGTAAATAAGTTACCATTAAAAAAGTGACATCAGTTTATTGTTTTTATTTACAATAAAAACAATAAACAGAATCAGTTGATTTAGAGTAAACCAGCTAGTTTCTTAAAACGGTTTTATTTAACGCCTTTTTAATATATATAAACATTTGAAAAAAATCTTTTCGAACTATTCGAAGGATAGTCTCTTTTATCTGTGCTGGTCCGCCACGTAAAATATCCCCTATTTGTCAGATAATTATTGTGGCCATAACACGAGATAATTCGTTACATCTTCTCGAAGTATATTCGCCGAGGACGCTTCGGTACAAGGAGATTCTACGACCATCGATCACCAAGGCAGTAGCGGTGTTGGCGTTGAGGGGACGAGTTCTGCTGTAGACTTATCTTAATATTCTTGCGTCTCCAGGTGTTTGTACGAAGATGGACCGGGTCGAAGAATACATTTTTTGATAAAACTTGTACTATTTTTTGGAGATATTTCCTTCTCCAGTTCTCTTTTTTGATTCTGTGCACCAGAAAGTTTTTTTCCCATGGTCATAAAACATCTAAAATGAATAATAAAGTATGTAGATGTTTAAAAGTTTTAGTTTAGTCTATAGGTACCTAAATATCATTGATGTAAATTAGTATGGATCCAGATAAATCGTTGCAACAAGGTATTATTATAAAACACATATCACGTTCAACATAAAGCAATCTAGCAGAATTTAAAAAAAATAAAAAGAAGAAAGTCAATATATAATACTTCGTCCGATTTAGGTCGTTTAAATCCAGTGGCAAAGTGAATTCATTAGGTATCAGTAGTACAATCAGTTAATGCAAAAACAAAAAACGACGACAAAACTCGTATTTTGAAACCCACGACACTCAATAACACACAAACCACACGTTTTAAAACTTCGTCGGTCAGAAGTTACAAATAAGAATAAGATCTAAATAAATATCCAGGTACACTAGTAAGTATATATTAAAGCAGCAAACTTACCATTCTTCCGCACTACACTAGGATAAACAGATGAAAAAATCGAGGTAGGTAGGTACGTATCTTCGATATCACTATCACTCTCACTGTTATTTTTGATGAGCTCTGACCTCGGTGAAAGTCGAAATAATTGTGATAACTAATAACCAATACTTACCTTTTATATCATTTAAATCAAAAGAAAAGTCGAATTACTTCAAATTTACTTTTTTACTCAAACATAATACTTAATCCATTTTATCAAAGCTTAATTTCGCAGAACTACGGTGTAGTGGTAAAACACAAGATGCGGCACGCGTATGCGCGCCTTTAAAAATGCCGCATCTTTGGCAATTTTAATTTTATATCATTCTGATACAACCGAGTTTGCAATGATTTTCGGCGTCGCGTTTTTTCAAATAAATTAAAATAGATGCCGGCTTACGCCTTTGGTTGCGATGCGACACTACGCAAATATAATTTTTATTTATCTGTTTTAAGGCTGATTTCACGTTGAAACAAAACAAAAGTTATTGAAAATAGTTTGATTATGTGTATATGTTGGAAAAATATTATGACTAATTTTTTTATACCTGTAAGGCCTTGTCCAGATACACGCGCGCTTCGTATTGTATTCTGTGGACATGCGAGTCTGATGCGTTTTGTAATGCATTGCTCTTTAATAAGAAGCTCTGTAAATTATGCATGCAATTCTCATAGCATTACAGCATTAAATTAAACTTAAAATCGTGTGTCAGTTCGTAGAGAATTAGTTCCTTCTGCACAAGATCTAAAGGAGCCGTTCGTGGCGCCTTGCTACCGTCGCACGGTCTCGGCTATAACATGGGCGCAGGATCTTTGAGAGTGCCACGAGCAGCGCATACACTTTGGAGGCATCATGAGTGGCACTCGGCGCCCCTAAAACCCTGCGCCCGTGTGTGCTGCACATCCTGCACCATAGGTAAAGCCGACCGTTCAGAGACTTTGACGCTACTATCAATTTGATTGACTCCCAGGCTTTGATCTTTATAATTTCTAATATCATATTACGTCTGTCATCTGTCTAATTCCTAATAACATATTATGATTAAATAATGTTTGCTTAGATACTGAGAAATTATCAGCAACAGCTTGATTGAATTTTCTTCCAGAACTTTGTAGTTTTGTGGCTTCTTTCTGAGTGGGCACCCCTAACATTATATTAATTTTTACATGTTGTTTAGTTTTGTGTTGTCTATCTTTCAGATTCTGAAGTCTTTAATCACGTCACATCCTCGATAATTAGCAGTATGAGTTTTCCCACAGTGACAGCATTTTGGCTGCATATCTTCTGACTTACCAGAATTAGCCGAGAGATAATGTTCAGCATATTTAACAAATCCAGGGTCTTGTTAAAATAATGTTTATAGTACCCAAATGTGTGGGAGTCTTTACACTGCGTAATTAATTTATTATTTTTAATTGTTCCAACAGTATATTTTATTTATTTCAACGAAGCATTAAACGTATCTAATGATTTCTTTGTTTTCCAGTCCAATTTAGGTGTAGCATTCAGTGCTTCTAATCCCTGAGATTTTACATTATTTATGATATCCATTGGGTTGAAAGAATGATACATATTTTTAATCATTGCTCTGACTTATCTCAACCTTGTTTTCCTAAGAATGCCATGAAATTTCATAATTTTTTAAATTCATTCGACAAGGCTCTATATGCACGATTGCTTGAGACACATACTTTATTAACGTTATTATTTATTAATGTACCAAATGTTTTGTTAGTTACCAATTTTGGCATTCTCATGATTGGCGGTGGGCTATGTATTTATGTTGGCTGTGAATGTGTAGCAGGATTCGTATTTTATGTACTTGATTTATTACTTACTTGTCACAAAATCAAATATAATTTTATTTACATTCTTTTCATTCTATTTGGCCTGGCACCAAGCAAAATATAGTCGTTCATTTTATGACCTTCGCGTATTTTCAAGGAAGGGTATTTTATTTGATTGAAGCAATTGGGTCATTTCAGTTTATGGCTGCTGTTTGTGATTATGTCTTCGAATTTTGGTCCATGCTCTTTGACAAGCTGCCACATCTTCACATTTCAAGATAGTAGCATGTGTAAATATAATTCTAGATGCTAGATGGCGACAGTGGTGGTGTTTGACTCCAAACCAAACGAATACTCAAAAACGCTTTTTTTGCTTGCTGATCTTCAACTTGGATAGGTCATGTTGCTCACGGCTCGGCGAAACGAAACGGTGCATGTGTTAAAATAATGGCGTGAAGTAATGGATCGCATCGCGACAGATCGACGTGACCAAGGCATGACACAGAGACAGGGCTATCTGCATTGTTACGTTCGCGGGCGAGTCAGAGTCGCGAGACCGAGACGCACGATAGGAGACAGAGAAATAGTCTCTGTGTAGGCGCAGCAGTGTCGCGCGATCGACAGGAAACAGACGTCAAAAATTACATACACGCCAAACTTATACGGCGAAGACACTACTTCCACTAATTGATTTTTAGAAAAATATATAGGAAGCTTTAACTAAAAATTGTAAGTCAATTTCAAATAATTTTTATTTCGTGGTTATGAAACAAATCACCTGTCAAGTAAATACGTGTTTCATATTTACTCACGATGTATAACGCTTTGTTTTACCAATCTATCGAGTTACTGTTTAAAGTCCGTTACTGTTTAAAAACCCTCCCCTTAAATTTAATGAAGTAAAATTTCACGGTACTTATTCTTCGTTATTCCATTATTCTTGATTCTATTGGTGTACAGGTATTTGTGCATATTCTAAAAAAAATATCCCAAGAGATTATGCAAGCAACTTATATCAAGTCAGTTTTATGTTTCTGGCGTTAGTACGTCTGGCACTGTTCCTGTGGAACTCTAAAAGTCTGTAAATATTTGTCATAACAAACCAAACGCATTTTCTGTTACTCTCCTGAAACGATAAAGACCGAAGTTAAATATATCTTTTGGTAAATTATTTCGAGTTACCTTCCTTGCGTAGGACTTCATCGTGTAAGTGCCAATACCAAATACTTCATCACCGACTAAAAATATGGCCACAATGTGGCAGCAATCTCCAGTAGGACAGTTAAATTAATTTTTTATTATTTTTATTTCTATCTGAGATTTTTGAAATATTCCACTATCCTCTCTTTTGCCTTAAGAGTCAACATCGTCCGTTATAAAGTTGCAGTTTTGGTTTACTATAACGAATAGAGCAATCGAAAAATATTTCTTGTAATTCAAATACAATGATCCATTATTTTGGGGAGCTCTGATTCGCACGTCCTTACCGTCAACAGCATCTTTGCAGTTAGTTAATTTTCATTTATTCCAAAATCCTTGATATACAAACTTTAAATAGTTTTATTTCCAGTTGGCGTTAAGATGGGTAGTAAAGTAATTATGAAGTCTAATTCTCTGATGGTTTGTGAAATATAAGATGTGGATATAAGATATGCAAAAGACAAAGAAGTATCCGTCTCTCTGCTCGCCTTAAATCAAAAAGAAAACTAGCGGATTACGAGACAGATATTTGTTAAAATATGCGGATTGAATTACTATTAAGATTACGACTATTATTATTACAAATTCAGAATGCCGCAAGAAGTGGAGATTAATCGGAAGTTCTTATAACGGATACAAACGTAAACAAAAATCAATAACAGGTTCAGCGGCACGACCATCAAATTCAAAATGGCAATTTTTTAAAGGTCTTCGATTTTTGAATGACAAAAATCGAGATCTTGACTCTTGACTGTCTCAAGGAAAGATAATTCTAACATTGCGAACACGGAAAATTCATTCTTAATCATCGTTAGAGCTTCAGGAGGGCAAGGTATGTCACAAATAGACGGGTCCGAGGGAGCATAATTATTTTATCATGAAAGAACTTCGTTGCTGCAAATAAGTTAGATGGTGAGAGGACGTCATCAAATATTGGACAGGCTATTGAAGCAATTACTGAAAGTTCAGCTTTTGAGAAACGCATAAATAGAATCTAAAAAACCTCAAGATGAATTTATTGCATATTTGAAGAAAACGGACCAATTTTGCTACAGGAAATAGGCTCTCAGAGCACAAAACCAGTTGACGATATTTTAACATTTTATAAAAGTATTGAAAAATAACTAAGAAAACTGAGCACGAGTTAATGGATTATAAAAACATTAGCTTAGAGCGGAATATTCTCCACAAAAACAAAATATGAGATTATCGATATTGACTCACTCCCGCATTGTTCCTTATCAGATCGAACTCCATATTCTACCATTAGTATAACTTCTTGTTCAGGGACTCAAACAGCTAATTTAACGTAAAAAGAAATTGCAGATATTTTTATTTTTAGCCTATTGTATTTTTGAAGTTACACTTCCTTAGGCGCGTTATGAAAAAAAATATGAGAGTGAAATTTTACAATATGCTCGCGGGATGCAACAAAAATCGATAGGATGAAATTGCTCATTGAAATATATTTACATGAGTGTAGTCATTGATACCACATTTATGATAGTTATTTAGGTATTTGTAAATACGCAACG
The DNA here is from genome assembly GCA_039881145.1 of Druceiella hillmani. Taxonomy (NCBI): domain Eukaryota; kingdom Metazoa; phylum Arthropoda; class Insecta; order Lepidoptera; family Hepialidae; genus Druceiella; species Druceiella hillmani. The sequence continues at coordinate 17,301,255 of JAYKKI010000043.1, forward strand.
CGTGTTTTATATTCATACATATCTAAGCTATATCTGTACTTTTAAATACACTTTTTTAGCGATTGAAATTTAATAGTGATCCACATAATGAAAAGAACATTTATTTATTGTGAATATTCGTTAGAGAAAAATTGCTTATGCATTTTTTAAAATATATTTTAAGTGTATTTCTGAGATACTATTGACAGCGATTTATCTATTCAATATCTATTTAACCGAAAACTTGTCAAAAATCGTCGCTGAACGCTCGATGGAGAGTTGTCAATTCGATAAACTCCCATCAAGTTAATTGAAAAAAGTCGTTTACCTATTCCATAATGGGAGCGGTCATACATGAAACTGATATTAATTCTAACCTTTTCATTTTATTTTTACAATTTTGTGTTTTGGTGATATCTTAAAATTAAATATGGATTGTGTAGTTATAAATTCTTCATTAAATTGTGATGAAGATATTATTCATTTTATAAATGATATCTCGATTTCCAGAAATGTGTGAGGTCGTGGAAATTCCTTTGGAAATTTTCACAGATAAAGAGTTTAAAACGAAATGTAGATTTGACAAGAGCATTGTGAAACATTTATCAGAAGATAAATTTTAATATTTAATTATTTTATTGGAATCAGATTTTATATATATATATATATATATATATATATATATTCCTTTGAATCTAAAAGCTAACTACTAACTATATTCCCAAAATAAGATAGCTACAAAAGACCCTTATTTACCGTATTGGAAAAATAACGAGTACAAATCCGTCCGTGGGAGTCGCCGAATAGCCTCTTAAGATTAGACTTTCTCAGTACATGCGCTCGTTATCCCCTTGAGCTAACAGTTTCAGAGATGCCTCGATGTCTGCTTTAAGTGATATAAGGGACTATTAAAGGTATAAGAGAACTCGGTAGAAGATCCTAAATAGAAAAATCACGTTTTAACACATTTTCTTTGGATCGAATTAAACATCAGGACCTTAGGAGACTGTACATTGTTCAGATTTGCTACTTGCTTAAGTAGTTTTGCTACGAAAATTTAGGGCAGAAAAATGTTTAAATAAGTAATTAGATTCCAGTTTTGAAGATGGGCGCTTAATTCACCAGTACCATATTTAATCAATTTGGCTGTCAGTTTACTATGCATACTTAGTGAAGACTTTTTGAGTTCTATATTCGAAGAAACGGAGTTTTTTTTCTTCGACTTTTCTGCCTCTCTTTTTCATAGCAGGTATGTAGTACCCATGCAAGGTAAAATATGAATGGGTTTTATTTAATAGTAATATCCCATTGAAATTTTAATTCGTTTTTAGAGATCATCTGTCTATCCAGGTTTTATGTTTTTCACAGTTTTAAATTTACGCTCATAAAATTTTACATATAAATGCTTCACCAGTAGCTTTTAATTAACACGTAGAAAAATATTTCAAGTCTATATTTATGGCTAATAAAAAAAAAACACGTAAAAAAATATTGAAACAATCCTCGACGTACTTGTCCATACTTGAAAAATGAATATTTCACTTTTTTTTCGCTTTTGTCGTTGAGTTCAATATTATTGGACAGGTGTTTTTAAAAGTGATTAAAGTTTAAATCACTTATTTCTTTTTTAAACCCCGTTCGCGAAATAATTAACTTTGAAGTGACATGCAATGGGTTCTACCTGTAATTTTTAGGATCCCGTACCTTAAAAGGAAAAAAATGGATCTTTACACTCATATGTCGAGCCATCTGTTTGTTGCAGCAGTTTCCCACAAAAACGTAGAAAATTTAAGTTTTGCATAGTAATAAAACATATTAACCCACACATATCTCAATAGCTAACACTCAAAATAAGTTATATAGAAATTAAGTAATAATTATGCCAAAAATATATTCTCCCTTATTTTTGAAAATACTCGAATTTAAATTAAAAAAAGGTTTCTAAAAGTCTACGCAAGGCTCGTAAGAAAAATAGAAGTTATCCTAATTTTTTAAATTTTGAAATACCACGTTTATTATCCCTATGAAAGATGCAACGGCAATATATTTGCATCGTGAAAAATTAATATTTGCCTATAGGTTAGTAGGTATATTGCATCTCCTTACATATTTATAAATATCTACATGTATACGTAACCTTCCTAGTGTGAGTTTTTTAAAAATTGTTTGAAACACACATGACCAATTTTAAACGTGGAAAAGTGTTGATAGGGGGCTTGGGCAGCTGTAGTTTAAATCAGATTCACCGGAATTCCGCGCTTCATCCGGAATTAGAGTTTCAATTTTTATTGCACATATAACTATCAATATAATATACCCACAGTCATTAGTAGAGGCAAAAATTATAATTTACTTGAAAGTTGACTTTTAAGTTAATTTTTTTAAATGAACGAAAATATTTTAAATATTATATTAAATCGGAAGAAAATGTAAACGTGTTGCCTGTATATTAGGGTTAATTTATTTCTCAATAATAAAAATAACATACGTCTCGTTTAAGTTTATTTTTCCTCCTGGATTTTTTTTCACGAATCGACGTTCCCAGATATGATTTACTTCAAGACATCGACTTTTGGACAGTGTTTTAGCGTAAATAGTAGTATGTATATTATAGCCTAAGTAAAACACTATTCATTGTTTTAACTCGAAAAAATAAATAAATGTATTTTTAATAATGCTTAGATATTTATTTAACGAAAAATAATAATAGTTGGAAAAACTGGCATTGAAGTATGCCGCACTTCTCCATACTTTAATGTAATATTGGAAAACTATTAGCCATCACAATTACAAATACAAGTTACATGCGGTAAATAATGCCTGGTGTGTATAATTAGAAGACGGAAAATGGCAACATAACGATCTGTTACGATAACTATGTATCATATAATAAATGTGGTTTCGGTCAGTACTTATTCACATATACAAAATTATTCATGTAATTTCTTCATAGGAAATCAATAGGGCTAGTTCTCCTACTATAACCCACATCATAAATATAGGCTTGAAATGTTTCTATCGTTGTTCTAAACTGAACGTGTGTTCAAAAGGTATACTTACGAATATTAATTTTTAAGTACATATTTTTTTTCTATTGCTGTAGAATATTATTAAGTATAAGTATTTGATTTTTTAAAATATATAAATAGCATCTTCGTACTTTTTCAATAAATCCATTTAAAGTAAAGAGTTGGTAAACGATGAAAAGTACTCAGAAACCGATTGTACCATAAAAATTTGAGATGCGAGCGGTAGGAACGAAGCTACCTGCTGTTTAATAACTTTTACTAATGTAAGTCTTCCAACTTCTGACTAAGGTCTTTACAGATTTTCTCCTTTATTAGATTTCTGCTTTTCATCGATAAATATAAATTCGATAAAGGTCAAATGATACATAAACTCAGTGATGTTGCGAATTTACTTCCCCGACAACGGTGTAGCTTTGATTTCCTAATCCGATGTCGGCTACTAGTTTAATAAACGCCAATTGCTTGATATCGGGAACTATATTGATGTCATAAAATGAGATGAAACTGGTTGAAACAGTTGCGGTCAATAGCGGGAGACTGAGAATATTTGTTGTATATATAGAGTAGGAAAGTTTATTACTTTTTCTTTCAAAGCATCATTTATTCACTGTTTTCACAATCACAAAGTCACATCGATTTTTGCTTATTCAAATATCTTTCAGAACTAATATTATGAGTTTTCTGCAAAATTATGAGAAACTGTTTGGACATACTGCTCTAAGCGATAATCGATCGATGCCAAACAAATGTGAGCATCATTATGATGTAGTCTTGAGCCATTAGATAATATTTATATTTTTCAATTTTGTTTTGAAATGTTAATGAGAAGTCTACTTGAAGCATTCCTCTTCACTCAGTTCACTTTGAATATTTTGATTGTCGTGCTGGATAGACATTTTAATTCACTCTTTGCGCCTGGTAAAATTAAATTAAAGTCATTATTATTTAATGCATATTATTCCTTTGTACTATTTTGACAGAATGGAAGTCATTTCATCTTACTTTTGTAATATTTCCAAATTTGCTGCATTTTTTGGGCGGATATTAATTTTTAATATGTATGACGCATACGTTGTGGTACTGCATTTGGCGCTTGCTCAGAGTCTTTTACGATATTTATTTCTAGATAATTTTCTGTTTTATATAAGTTGACCACTATATCGAAGGACAAAATCTCCAGGAGAATTTGATGAGGTTTATTTCTTTATAAACAATTCTCTAAAAATACCAATAACAAAATTTAAAAAATATTGTGTTTCCAAATTTGGAATTGTATATAGTTCTTCATAATTACAGAAAAAAAGAGTTACAAGCTGAACATCACAATAAGGTGTATTTAATGTATGATTTTTAAACTTTGATATTATCGTATATAATACTAAGATTAGTTCAAGTAATGAAATGATGCACTATATTGAAAGTTAAATTGAATAATGCAATCAGATTTATTATGGATTCAAACAGTCTTACGTGATAATATAAAAACTCTATTTCTCAATTTGTCTTTGGAAAATATACAAAAACTACCGAACGATATTGGCAAACTAAACAAAGAGATGTAACTAGTTAAGATCTTTAAATCTAGGCGAATGACCCTTACGAAAGTTTTCGTTCATACGGGCCTGGATAGTTTCGTTGTGTTCGTTACAGTAGATAGAGATAATACGCCTTCGGAGTTTACATATAATTGCCCCTTAACTCTAGTGAAATAGAGTTAAAAAATTTAGTTTTAAATAAAGAAAAATAGTTTTAAAATAGAAAAAAAAATAGTTATATGTATTAATAGATCGAAAAAAAACGTATGTTTTAGACTCTTGTTAACAAGTTTAACAGTACTTTTGAAACAAATTTAAAGAATAAAAAACAAATACAAAGTTCATAACATGGGTTCTAAATTTCTTTACTAAATTAAACACAAAATTTCAAATTGCGATAAAAAGATGACAAATATCAGATGGAAAAGCGTATTTCGGAAAGTTTTGATTACCTGTATTGTTTGTGTTGTTAACGAAAATATGGGAACTAGAAACTGTCTACGAGATATAAATATCACATTTAAATTATTCATAACTCCATTTTGGAATTGGTACTTTGTTTGCGAAAAAAAATCCTCCAAATAAATTCCCTATTCCATCGAAATAGAAGATGACCTGGAACTTGTATCCGGAGACCGCGATCGACATCTGCAGTAGGTGAATTTCTGTGAAATTCATTAAAAAAAATTAAAGGTAATTAGAAGTTTAATTTCGCTCATGTTCCCCATTTTACCTTTTAATGACCATCAAAATGTAGTAAGTGTTAAATAATATTGCTAAATCAATAATGAAATGAAAAGAACGTTGGTTAAATAGTAATTAAACGAACACTAAGCAAAATTATTTTCAAACAGGGCGGTAAAATGATTTTGAAATGGGTGAAAACGCACAAACAAAATATGACTTTTTTTGAGAAAGTGAAAACAAGCACTTTTTTGAGGAAGACAAAGTTTCCATTACCAATTTTGGTGCCATTATCAATTGCACCAAAATTGGTTTTGTTCCTCAGACTTCTTTACAAAAGTGGTATTGGGTGGTGTTCTTTACAAAAATGGATACACATGTCATGTGTGTCGCACCTGTCAAAACATTTATATAAATATTATATTTAAAACATTAATTATTCCGTAATTTTTTTTATTTTCTGTCGTACAATGTCTCCTAAATTAAATATAATCAGTGACAGTTTTACGTTTTTAATTCTTGACTCGTTTTTTTGTTTTAGTGCTGCTGGAGAAATACACTGACACGTGTATTATTTATTCGGAGAAACTTTTGTTAGACTTAGTAATTTAGTTATTTTTCTAGGTAATAAATCTGAAGTTAAAGCTTCATAAAAAAATAATACCATGCTATGCATGGTATTACTTTTTTGTGAAGTTAAAGTTTAAATTTTTTAGACAAATTTTTGTGGCTCATGAATTTTTACCAAACTTTTGTGCAATCCGATGTTTCAAGTTAAACTGAATTTAACCGTAAATTTTGTTCCGTTCCAATGTTTCCAGTGGAACTGAATTTTAACCCTATAAAGTGATGATTTTGTAAGGAGTATGTGGTCGCTCAGATCATAGGTGAGCAGTGAAATGTTAATACAATTGTTTTATCTTAAATTTCATATTATTGTCTCAACCTCCTGTAATACATTATTTAATAACCATTTTTAAAGTTTGGAAGCACATTGTAATCATCAGTGTATACAGACTAATGTTTGTCTAAAATTTGAAAAATAAATTTGCAGTAATATTATCTCAAAGTGGTATTCCCAAAGAATAGAGAAAAAAATAGGGTTAAAATCATCCTCGACACGAGAGCTTTTATTTAATGCTTTTAAATTATGTGTTACAATAGGTCGCTTCTGTCACGGGCAGCTAAAATGATTTTATAATTTCGTCGAAAATATTTATTTAAAAATATTTTTGTGGTCGGTTTTTACTCCCGTAAAATGAAACACCCAAATTCGGTTAAATGTATGGAGATTGCAATTAGCACTAAATTAACGGACACATTTTCTTAATAATAGTTTTACGTAAGTTTATTCATATAAAATAAAGAAATATATTAGAAATAGTGTAACATGAGTAAATTTTCTGAAATGTAAAATTCCCAACTTATATCAAAATGTCATCATAATAAATTACTTTTGAGCTTGTATAAATTTAGATCGTTTCAGTTTTTACTTACTTTCTGAAAATGTTCTAATAATCTCTATGTTATCTATTTTGAAAGCATTGTAAAATAAAGTTATTATATATTTTATTAATAAATATTTATACAATACGTTTTAAGTTCAAAAGGGATGTTTTACCCTTCCATAGCTATTATGATTATTTACTCCGATACAAAGGTGCGTCACAAAATTTATTGTAATTTTTGTTCACAAAATACAAACGCTACATATTGTGTTAATAGAAACAAAAAAAATTAAGAAAACTCGTTAGGCACAATTGTAGTTAGTACTACGAGGGTTCTGTACAAACTTAGGCGTATAAAATATTTAAAAGTACATAGTTTTCCTATTAAGCTACTTACAACGTAATATTATTTCTCGCATACAAACATATTGCGTCGTATATCTTTCACAAACTCAATAAATACATATTTTAAAATACAAACTTATTTTCGTAGCTTGTTTAAATCAGTTTCTATGAACTTTCTACAAATGATGATGACTTAAGTTAGTTGATTATTATTCGTAAACTAGTAGAGTCTGCCTAGCTGCCATACATTTTCTTTTAATTTCATTATATCTGTAAATTAATAAGTGAAGAGAAAACTTTGTATCCCTTTTTAATCATATTGAATGCATGGAGGAATGTGCGATTTGGCAAACAGTTTATATGGAGAAGAAGTGCAGAAAGCTAAAATTTATTTTGACTACTCGGCTGCTACTGGTGTACTATTATTGTGAATAATTTACAGATATTCAAAAATATTAGTTTAGCTTGTTGGAGATGGAAACACGGAACTTTAACAAAAAGGACCATTTAATAGCTTAACATTCTTTAACAGATCTAGATATTGAAAAGGGTTCACGATCCAATATTTGTGAAAGGTCCACTATTTTTGAAAAGTTCAGGCTAAGTTAGACTCAGCCCTAAGTACCGTATTATCTATAGGATAAATGCACAGGTATCTATAATAGGATATTCGGTTAAGCATGTTCAGTAATGATGTGGCAGTGCATCTTTGCCATTTTTGTCGTGATCCACCAGAACGAATGAATAATCTGTACGTGCTCTTGTGAGTCACTATTTTAAGCATCCACAAAGTAATAAGACAAGCTAGATTATAGTGATGAATGTTGTTTTTGATTCCATTACTTTGACCTAACAAGTATGCTGAATATATTTGGCGTTAATTTTCCAGAAATTCAGTATCAACTTAATTATGTAACAAGTATGCGTTTAAAACTTTCATGAGTTATTTTAAATAAAAGCAACCGAATAAAGTGTTTTTTATAATTTTCCCATTTTTTAGGGTTACATATCTTAAAGTGAAAAAAAAGAACGCTTATAATACCACTCAATTTTCTGTCTGTCGTACCGTCTGTCACAGCCGATTTCCCAGAAACCATACGACATAGAGACTTGAAAATCAATACATTATATCAACCTACATATTTTGCCCTAGCATTTATTATCGTATATATTATGTTTGTTTTAAAAATATTTATACAAGAATTAAAGAGATTTTTTTTCAATTTTATAAATCATGAGGATATTATTATAATTTTAAATTCCACATTTAAAAAGATGCGAAAATAAACAATTTCTCCCATTATTTCCGATAGTAGTAAATCAAAAAGTACGGAAAATACAGAGTTGGTAAAACCTAACTAGAAGACTATAGCGATTATCCCAGACCTTTTAATTTTTGAAATTTGCACCATATTTTGCGCCTGCAAAATTGTGGTAGGCAATATATTTGCGTTAGTGAAAATTAATAATTGTAACTAATTTAATAGAAATTCTATGTACCCTTATTTGTATGTAAGTACCTAAAAGTGTACAAGTAAACAGTCGCTGTGTGAGTTCTACTAGTAATTGACAGGTTTTTGACATATGTAACCAATAAAAATAAACGCATTTTAAAGACCATAAAAATAAACTACCTCATTTACTCGGGACTTAGAAATATATAATCATAATGAAATATGAAGCTCGTGTGATGGATATTTGAAAAGATAAAAGTTTGGTTTCTGTACATTGACAGCTAAATTTAACCATCATTCTTTATAATTTTACCTTATTTAATTATATTATTTACCATTTATACTTTTATATACATTAAGTGTGCAATATATATTGGCTATATATCAATTTAATGGACAAACAATTAAACAAGTTTCAGGAATAAACAAATTTGTAGACATTCCTTATGAGTATTTTTTAAATATTGTTTAATCGTAACCAGAAACGTTAAAATACGTCTTTTTCAAAATACGGGATGGGGCAGAGCAAAGAGTGATTTTGAGAAAGCTGTAAACGAAAATTCCATAAATATGTCCAATTCTATTTTTACCACCTTAATTATATTTTTACTGTCGAAATGTAATTAAGACTTAAAAATAACTCCAGTAAGATGACGTTCGTTTAGGCATAGACATTCTTCTAGGCGAATCTTTAAGTTATTGGTTGATATAGCTTTCCGCAGCATTGTCAGTGGAATTTGAATCGCCTCTTGTCGAATTAAATCTTCCTGTGCTTCAACTGTTCGTGGTGCATTATCTGATGCACTTTAACCCAACGAGAAAAAGACACACGTTGTTAGGTGAAAATAAAGCATTAACAACATTCATGCTTATTCTGGCTGAGTGAGAGATTGCCCCGTCTTATTGAAAAAAAATGTCTCCTCGCTAACTTCATACCGAGTAAGTCGTGGAGTAAAAACGTTATCCACCATGGCTACGTATCTATGTAAAGTAATCGTCACAGAATTGCCTAAATCATCTTCGATAAAGTAGAGCCCTATGATACCTGATGAGGTCGTAGCTGTGCGCTACGACCTCAACTACAGTAACTTTTATGGAATGGACAGGTTGCTGATGTAGTTGTCCAAGTTTCACGTCACTCCAATACTTAAAGTTCTGCTTGTTGACACAACCGAAAAAATGGAAATGAACCTCATCATTCATCTAGAATGTCTTCACAATGTATTGGTCTTCAGTGATAAAATTCAATATTTCCTAACAAAACCGTCTTCGACTCATGTAATCTGTTTCTTGAAAGGCCTGAACGATTTTGATCTTATATGATGGTGTAATTTTTCCTCTTTTTACAATTCCGTACAAAAACTAACAGTCCAATTTAAATATTTGTAAGTTGATTATTTACATACACTTTCATTTTGAAGAAAATCACTATTCACAAAAATTGTCACATCACTTATTTACTGTAAATTTTTTTTTCAAACTAGCTCTAACAAAGGAGAAAGGGTAAATAAATGTCATCCTATAGGTTCTAGTTTTAGTATATGGGATGCAATAATATAGATTTATAAATACGCAAAGATTTTCTTTGATATTTTAAACACATGGTTGTGAAAACAAATTTTGCATTTTCATTGCATATTATTGTAGCTTTTTGTAAAGAGTATCAATACGCTACTTTTTTCCGAAAATATCTAATGTCAAATGAATGTAGAATATAATTATCACAAATAATTTGAGTCTCAACGGCAGATAAACGAAACGACGAGGTTAGGAATAAAATTGTCAGGAATAGAACGAAGAATAAAAAGGTCATACTAGAATTTAAATTATAGTACGGGGAAATGCATATAAATGATAGAACAATATTTTAATTTTGTTTATCATATTCAGGTGGAAAATAATATGAAATTTATTAATATTAAATTAGTTATATGCATTAGAGGAAGGCGTGAACGGTGTTTTGAGTAATAAAATAATATAATTTAGAAAGTCACATGGGATTTAATATAACAACAACGAGATAGGCTAAGCGAGCTCCTGTGTGCATCGTAACTCAAATTGAGTAGTCAATTAAACACGATACGCACTAGTTGGGGATGCTGGCGACACAAAATTATAAATATTATATGAACGCTGACCTTCTAGGTCACTATACGTAGAAGCCCAACATAAACGGATGAAACTTTAATGCTTTATTTTCGTTCTTATGGGATTAGCTTTATCGAGACCGTCGAGGATACACTTTGGAAAAGAAATCAGAAAGTTGATATCATTTATTTCTTTATATTTATGGGTGGTCTAATAATCATAATTAAATTTCCAGTTAATAATAATAACTAAATCGCCACAATGCTTTGTATCAATTAGCGATGTATAGACCTACATCACCTAATTACAAATTTTAGTTTATTTGATTAGTATCAATTTATTTAAAACGTATTTAGAGGCCGAATTCGTAAAGAAATTTAAGCAACACCGACAAGGTTTCACGGAATACATGTTAACAATTCACTGTTATTAGCTACTAGGTGTGCCTCTGACTTCGTTTGCCTGTAATTAGTACACATTTTTCTGATTTTTTATCATTTATTTTCTTATGTCTTGCTCCTGAGTATGTACTATTACCATATCGAATTTCATTAAAATCCGTCCAGTAGATTTTGTGTGATACTCGTTCAAATTAACATGCAGATATTCAGACAAAATTTAAAAAAAAAGTGTTTTTGGCTTCAATTATAATAATATACGCTAAATGAATCACTCTGTTTAAAATATTTTCAATGTACAGAATTCACTCTATTACATTTTTATTATATGTATAGATTTCTAGAAATTTGAAGCCAGAAGAAAACACAAGTCAAGGGATCAATGTGACGTGATGAACATTTTGGTTTTTTTTTTCTATTTTATGGTTAAGTAATACATTATTCTATTCAAGTAATGGACATTCGTACTAATTTAAAGACTTGAACAAATTTACAAACCGTTTTGCAAATTTGTTCTTGTCGTAAATTACCACTTACAATTAATAAACATAGGTATTAAAACAACAAAAATAAATTTATATAACTACTAAATTTACAAAAAGGACAAATAAAGCTAGGAACAAACGTGAAGTGGTACTGAATTGTGTTGGAAATTGAAATTTCCAAAGGTTTTCTCAATTATTTTTACAGGGATTATTTAGAAAATAAGAGATAGAAGTGTATAGAATTAAACCCTTTTTAGTTTTTAATAAAAACACATTAATTTTAATGTTAATATGTACAATGTAGTGTATGTTAGTATTATAATACCACGGTTTGGCATAAATTATATTGGTTTTAGGTTAATCGGTAAAGGTTTATAATGAGACGTCAATGTATTTTTTAAATGGCTGTCATGATGTAAAGTACTTATTTATCTCGCAATATCGAGTTATAATGCCTTGACTTACGCTGTTTAAATACAGCTGAGGTTTATGAAAAATTGCTTATATTATCATCAAGAAGAAGTTGTTAAAAGGAGACGGGCAAAAATGGGCCCAGACGTTACAGAAATAAAATAGAATTTTTAAAAAGCTGGTATTTATTAGAATATAAAAAAAACCAAACAATTCAGTAAATGACAATCTGGAAAGTAGAAAAAGTGGAATTGAAATTTGTAACCATAATACGAAACAAAAAAGCTATCTACATAAATGCGCATATATACATATAAAAATATATACATAAATATATTATATATTATACATAAATATATATTGCGCATATATACATAAATATATTATATATTATAAAATATAAAGAATTATTAATTGGAAATAAAAATACCAAAAAAGAAAATGAACAGAGAACATAATACATTTTTAGCATGAATTACAAAAAATAATCGATGTCTCTTGCTTTCTTTACCGTGTAGCCATTGCCTACATTAATTAAAAATAAAGTGTTAACAAACATTGATGAATGGTTCTATTGTTGTCAAAATGAATAGCTTTTTTCTTCTTATCGAGGTTTACGTAACTTTTTCAATGACCATGTCGCGCCTGTGAGCATCATAGATTAATATAGTACATCTGTGAATAGAGGATATAACGAGACACAATCTGCACTTTGTTTTATTGTAGAAATTATATTTACAATCTATTATGAAAAACAACCTAACTTTTCATAAAAAAATACAAGATTTCGCTTGACTGACGATTTTGACAAAACTTTTAAGCAGCTTATTTTTTCATTTTCTCTTTATAACAGTGCCATTTTTATTCTTGTAACACCTGGGCCCAATACTATATGAACTTATCCTAACTATATGAATATATATATATATATATATATATATATATATATATATATATATATATATATATATATATATATATATATATATATATAACTATCTCTTACTCTATGGAACGTTATTAATGTATAAAGCATGTGATGAAAGAAGAGTTGCTTATGTACAATGAAGTAAGAAAGTACAGAACAGAAAGCGAAAGCTTGTTGGCACGTCGGGAGTAATACAAAAGGGATTCATTCTCATGTCAATTAATTTACCTGCTGTCCTTAAGGTTGTAACTTTGGGAGAAATAAATTTGTTTACCCTGTCACTGAGACAATAACTTTGTGAAGAAGAAACGTCGTTGATCATTTAGATTTACTGTCGCTAGCATAGGACTAGGAAGTATATAATATTATTAAGTTTTAGCTCTCTAATATATTGCGTCCCATTTTAGTGTCAAAAAAAAACAGAAAATAACAAATTATAAAATTATATTTAATTTTTTTTTCTGGAAACCAGAAGATACTTCAACTATAATTTTTTAGCAAAAGGAACATGTTCTTTTTTCAGAATGCAATTATATCACGGAAATCCTATTAAATACAAAAGAATACGCCCGAAATTAAAATACATTTTTTTTATTTGAGAATGAACAGTGCTTAGGAAAGTTTTAAGTATTATTAGACTATTTCTATTATCTTGTTATGTTCCTGTTCTTGGCACCGTGACATAATTTTTTTATGTTACTCTCTCCATTGTTAACTATTTTCTTGACATTATTATTTAATTCACTTTGATAACTTTACATATTTACTTGCACGGTTTATTGTTAATCATTAAAAAAAATATATATCAATAGTTATAATCTAATGCGAATAATGAATACCCTTATTATCGGTGCTAAAATTTTATACGAACTAGACGTAGATAATATGATTATTATAGCAAAATGATGAAGTGAATTACTCAGCAATTGATGAGGTTGATTCATATTTATCAATTTATGTCACATAAATTATCTCAATTTGCCTCTGATGACTGAAAATGTTAAAATCCTTAAATAATTTTTTTTTATTTCAAAATTGATAAATTTTGAAGTTGTTTTAATTTATTCCTGGGACTGATTTTCATTTTTATATCTATAAATTGGAGAATGATCAATAACAATTAAAAACTGCGGAATTAAAAAAATATGAATTTTGAAGTGAAACTTCGATAATAGTGGACGAGAATTGAGAGTAAAATTTTGAGGTCGCGTCACGTTTAGGTACATTTGGTTACACGAGAGAGAAGATAGATATGACGTAGAGAGAAAGAGAGTCACGCTGATGACATGGAAGTGAAGCAAAAGAGAGCGACCTACACAACGATACAGAGCGACTGAATAAGATACTGTAGGGCATGCGCGCGTAACGCCACATATGAACAGCTGAGGCACCACGCATACGTTGTGTTATTTATGTTACACGTATCAAAAGAAGACTATCAAAATGTTGGCGATTTATTTATACATTTATGTTTGATTTATTAGTAAGTCTGCGTGTATTTCATCCATTACAAGAATAACAACATTTTAGGTAAACATTGTATTTAATTTATTTATAAATCTGCACGTATAGTCGTAAATATAATTTGAAACGGGAGCGGCATTTAAAAGTGTTCTGGTACTTACATTCCAGCTATGTTTTTTTAAAATTAACAATAGGCTATGTAAATTTATATGAAGATTAGATGTTTACATCGATTTGTAATGACATTTTATTAATGTTTCTAAATGTATAGTATTAAAATCTTCTTATGCGGATTTAGTACAATCTATGGATTTACACTTTGTACGTTCTTCCTCACTGTGAATGTCGTTTTAATAATATACTCATTTTTGTTTAGATCGCTAAAGAATTTTCACTTCTGTCATATGTGTACTGAGTTGGTCGCGATTAATTTTTTTAATGTTATTTTGGGAACCCTTTTTGATATCTTTATATTCACCAGCACGTATTGAATATTCCCTTAAATTATATAAATCAAGTGACGCGCGGGTGCTGCATTAAGTAGGCGTAATTTTTTTGGTGATTTGAAGAACTTAAGTTGCTTGAGGATTATTTATGCGACCTATTTCTGATGGCAATAAGTATAGTATTTCTTTTAGATGTTATCGTTAGTTTCATTGATGAACTGATGTAGCAGTAAATTGTATAATGTTCTTACAGTCAGTTGCATAATAGTGTTTGAGCCAGAAATAAAGAGTAGAAGGTAGTGAAGAAGAAAAGAAAGGTTATATGGTTTTATATGTTTTAGTGATCGGAAGTAAACAAGACTAACTTCACGGATGCGAGTCGACCTGACATAACATTTGTGTGCAAGAATCACAGATGACTTTTAAGTTAAGTTAGTTTAAACTAAAGTTGCTATTGTTTTTATTTTCAATACTTTTGTTTTCCACTACCTGCATTGTAATAATAAGAGGTAGTCATTATTCTTAAAGATGTCACGTAGATTATTTTAAACGTACCTAATAATTGCTTAGTGGAAACGTTTTTAAATTTGATTTCTCAGTTACGTTACGTTCTTACTTTAACAGTATAAAGCTTACTTCTGTATAGACTACATATCGATACATTATTATGTTCCACATGTAAGTTTGAGTATATGACAGTTCCGTTGTAGTCTTTAACTATCTCAGTGCTATATATTTTAGCTTGTTTGTGGGAAGACTATAAATCAACGAAATAAGCGATGGACTTCAATTTATTATATCGTATATTGATTTTATTTGAGCTAAAAACAGTATTAAAATTTGAGTAGAATAATAGTAGGGAGAGGAAATAGTAAAGAGACCCTTTGCGCAAACTAGTCGAAATATAGTGTTAAAAATATTGTTCTTTGCATATCTGATACTATTATGGAGTGTAGTATACGGGTATTTATTGGAAGAAAATTACAACTTAAAATATTTCAAAATTCATCAGGTTTTTCCATCTTCTAAAATCTCCGTTATTGAAAGAACCATATAACCGGGCGTTTTCTTGTAAACGAAAACAAGTCACTTTTGGATAAATTGAGTATTTTCTGAGATATGATTGCCTGTTTGGAAAGGTTATTTAATAAACCATATTAATGTCAAGAAAGGTAAAAAAATACTAAAAAGAATTGGAAAAGATAACACACAAGCGATCTATAACTAGGTACATTTTTTAAAACAATGAAGCTAAACATACGAGCCGTGTGCATCGCACGAAATATTTGGTGATCAAAGTGATAAAATTTGTGGAAAAAGGAAGAAAATATGTGAAAATTTAAAGTACCTATCTCATCACCGTTGCAACAGAATCTGGTATTGTTTTGGATGATCCAAATCAAAAGTGAATTGGAAAGTACGGCTATAATTAGACAGTATTTCGTGTAACCTTTCAGTAAGCGAAGTAACAGGTAAATTGGTTGGGTAGTTTTTATAATTAATGTATTAGCGTTAATGTGAACTAATAAATTTTCAATTCTGTGTATTATTTATTTCTACTTTTATTTATTTGGATATATTCTAAATATAAAGGTTTACGAGGATCATATTTTGCAGTATTATATGGTGGTTCAAACTCAGTTAAATAAACATTATAGTCAAATTTTATGCATCAGCAAAGAGATTAAACTCAGAATAAGATTTTGCATTAATATCCAACTATGAAATCAAAATGGAGATAAGGAAATATTTTTATGTTTCCGTGAAAGCATTTATAATGAATGGTGAAAATATTAATAGTAAATGGCATAAATATACAATAATGTTTTCTGTTATAACGTACCATACGTTTACGAATACGGGAAAGAAAATTTCACCTTGTGCTCCATTTTATGTTCTCGCTTGTATAACAAACAGTTGAAGGAGCACTTACGTATTTTCTGCCTAGCTTTCCGTCTTCACATATTTTTCTATTGAAAGTTGAAATGTGAATGGGTAATTCGTCGAAACCTGTAATTATAACTATTAAATATAGTTAATTTGTGTTAACTTTTCCTTAACAGTTTCACTTCTTTTAAAATATTCAATCTTTTTTTGTCATTAACTACATACGTTTATCAATGTTAACGTGATATAGTGCATTGTCGTGTGTTAATCTAGGAATAAATTAATATTAATGTGACGAAATATTTCTCATGATAAATGGACTATTTAAGCAAAATTTTATTTCAAGAATAATACAAGCTTTCCAACTGTATAAAATGTTGGTTAACGTAAGTACGTTTAAATATTTAGGTCTTTCCGAGGCATATTTTTAATGTTAATAATATACTACTTTGATCTAGAACAAAATATGCTGTATCAAGGAGGGTGTTACTCGAGACTTAAACTGGAAGAAAAGTGCAGATTAAATCTACGTAAATTAAAGGTAAACTTTCATAAATATTATTATAATATAAATAGCGAGAACACAGTTTCCAGCTGATCTTTAATATGGGAATGGGAAGTATATGACGTTGTGAAAGCTCTGTTTCGTATTATATAAAATTGTTAGCATTTCCGCTTAATAAATAAATACTTATATTCGTTAAGTCTTGTAATATATACACACTCATATAGGTACGCATGAAACTATACAATTGAATCAAAGGCCGTGTGCACGCAGCACTCGCTTTCACGGATGAATACTTCAGAAAATCTGAAAGGGCTAGACAGCGCTTAAGTAATTGGATTACGAATGGTATTTTGTGGACATTTCGTTTTGTTACATAAGTCGGGGCGCAAAGAGGATTAAAAAATAAAATATCGTTTACAATAATTAACATCACTGGGTTAAGTGTGTCTATACAGAATTATAATATTACTAAACAGTATTCAGCGCATCTTATATATGTGGTGGAATCTTATCCTTTATTACTTCTTGTAGATTACATTAGCTGCATAAAACACATTGTTTCAATAGAACGATTTCATATTATGTATATTCTATATGGATATTATTATCATGTATTATTGGTAAAGTGGATTCTGTGATAATAACCAGCGGTCGCTTGCGGCTCTGCTCGCGTGGAAGTGGTGATGTTAGGATTATAATTTTAATATAGATGCGATGTGGATAATTTATGTCTAATGAAATTATACCTGATATTTCAAGCTTTTCATGGGTAATTTTTTTATACCGTCGGTCGTATTGCATTTTTCGATATCATTTGTAATATTTTATGATTTCTCGTAAAATTATTAATAGAAATAAAATGACGTAGGGTTACTTCCCTTTCTTTCAATATTCAAGTTACACTTGGAAAATTTAAATGCATGAAAAAAAATTAGTGAATTAATCTCGGCTTTGCTCACGCGTTTTAGGAAAGTCGAGATTGAAGATTTTCACTAAATAATGCCTAATTTCTTTTATTAGTTGGTCTTTGGGCTGGACGTAATACATATATATATATATATATATATATATATATATATATATATATATATTATATATATATACTTTTATCTCTCAAAGTTTTCTACAATATGGCTATCACTATTATACGCACATTTACTTTCATACGTAATCATTAAACAATCAAAACTTTTTACGAAGGCAATATTTTATTAAGGCAACATATTATTTTGTATTTTACTATATTTGTTAAAGCAGAAATAAAGAGCATTTAATGTATTTCTTAAAACAGGACTATATTTGTATTATTCACAATATTTCGTAACGCTTTTTGTTCCCGTTCGATTATTTATTAAAAAATTATAGTTTTCGAGGTTTCGATTAGAGGAAACTAATATAAACATAGAAAAATAATGAAATTAAAATTCTACTTTTGATTGCGTGCACGTAACATAAAAATAAATATGGTATATTCTTAGAATATTGAGCTTGAAAATATAGAGTAATCCAGAAGGCTTATACGCACAAATCTCTTCGCGGTCGCGATGAAAACAAAAATCGGTGGAGGGGGCACCGCACTCCGCCTACTAGCGCCTTCCCCCAACGCGCATGGTGTTACCGGCAGTCAATCGACTTCAGGAAATCGATGCATATAAATATATTTGCTTGCGGCAATATGATTCACATTTGCATCAATTTATATAGTTATGGCTTGGTTTATATGAAATATTATTAAGGCCGCCATGTTAAATTTCTAAAATGTTTATTCTGACCACAACCAATGGCCAAAGTATTTAGATTAAAATTATTTAAAAACTTTGCACATTTTACCATTTTATTCATCACTAACACTTCTAATACAAAAAGAAAACAATTACCTTAGTGTCTTAAAGTAAAAAGAGATGTGAAAAAGCCCATATTAAAAGTTTGAAAATATTCGATCTTATACTAAAGAAATTCAAAATAGGACGAACCAATTATTTATATTAATTAGCATTCAACGTCGTGATAAAATTTCCTCATATTTTAAACAAAATTGGTTTGCATTTTTCAAGAAATTAAAGAAGACAGAGGAAATCATTGAATGTAATTTGTGTTTCTTGCCGTAATCCTACGTATAGTGATTATATACGCAATACGTAAAATATTCTAAAATTGAATATGAGAACGGAAATTCAAACGTTACACCAAATTCTCCAACGACATTTTCCAAATCCCAATTTATTTATAAATAAAATTTTATATTTTTCAGTATCGAGCAATTACGATGTTTTAATATGGGTAAACAATTTTTAAAAGGTGACAACACCAATAAAATGGCGCGCTTCTGTTAATAATAATTTACTTCGATATTTTAAAATTGTATATTGAAAAGGGAATTAAGTAATAGTTTTTACATATGAAAAGTAATCCCCATTTGTTTCTTTTGCAGTCCAATGATATTTTCGCAAGTGGGAATAGCACAAGTCGACATTTTAAGCTATATTGACATGTAACCTTTCAGAGCTGAACTCATTATTCTAAGATATAGAGTAATCCAGAAGGGGTATACGCACAAATCTCTTCGCGGCCGCTTGAAGCCAAAAATCTTCTCCCCCTCCATCATGCTCCCTTTACGGCGGCGAACTAGCCCCGCTCTACGTACACAGTGTTACCAGCAGAATAATTTTACCCACTAACTCTGGAAAATCGACGCACATAAATATATCTGCTTGCAGCAATAGGACACAAGTTTGCATCGATTTATGTGGTGCATTATTTACCTTATATGAAGTATTATTATGGCCGCAATTTTAAATTTCTTAAATGTTTATTCCGACCACAACCAACCGATCAAAATAATTTAGGTTAAAATTACTAAAAACTTTGCGTCAAATTTTACCATTTTATTAATTAATGACTCGCCTTCTGGAGTACTCATTAAGGTGCTCCCTCACAGTGAGCATTCGCCTGTAATGTAACATTTTAGATTTGATATTCAGATTTTTTTTCGATTTTGAGCATTACGTTACAAAATCGAATTTATTTATTTATTAGTTTAGTTATTTTCTTTGACCTAGGTCATTATTTAAATTCAACCTCGAAATACAACAACACTATACTCCGTGCGTTCACTTCACGGTCATGTGGGCCCCTGAGCGGGGCAGGGAGCGCTTTGCATCTGCGATACGGTCAATTACAAGCGGTGCGCATTGATATTACAATTTGTATCAAAATATTTCAGATTGTATCATTACAGGTTGCGCACTGTAACACTCGGTTCTCCTCCCTCACTGATGCAATGCTCGAATATGTAACGTTACATTACAGGCGAATGCTCCCGGTGAGGGAGCACCTTTATTCTAAGGGTATATTACCGGGGTAAAATTAGAATTTTCGTAATATTTTTTATTGGGACGGAACTTTCTGATCAATTGTAGCGTGCTAATAAATCGGCTGCAATGAATATTACCCAGTTAATCTATATCGTAGGTGGCGTAAACAACTAGTTTTTATTTTCCCCAGGTATTTAGTAATGTATATAAAATGATCGCCAAAATTGAAATTAATGGAAATTATTCTCTTTCACATTGTTTTTGTCTTTTCATTAGATTTATCGTTAACTTTGTTTACAATTAAATAGTATTTTTACAAGCTCTAAGAGTATATTTTTATATGTAGGTAGAAATTGGTGTATTGTAGGTACGTGATATTTGGTATGTATACCAAAAATATTGGAGATAACATGAGACCTGAATGGTTAAATATAGGGCCTGTTAAAAGAAACGTAAACAGAACTATAAAAAAATTAAAATGTAAGTGAATGTAAATAAAACAGCATCTTTAACCTGCCTATTTGCTCATGATGAGGGCTATGATGTGAACAGATAGATAAAGAACCATTTTTTTACTGAACTGCTCTGACCGTCAAAATGAATACTGTCTTTGGTTACTCTGTATGTATGTATGTTCGCGATATTATATGTATTATTTCGATCACGAGTGTATTTTTCATAAAATATTTAATCTTTCTTTATAAATATACACAGCGTTTCTTTTGTTTTTGGTGTGATGTATAATACATTATCCATTCTCTTTTTAGAAAAAAATGTTTTGATATGATTTCATGCATAAAGAACACTACGTTTTAGAAAATAATAGTGACTGAGCAGTAACTGCTAAGGGAAACGTTTGAGGTTTTTATACAGATCTCGGGAATAGCTTTATCGATTTTAATAAAAAGTAACAGATTTCAACCATGTAGCAAAACAGAGAGTAGCAAAACAGAGACTCGAATACATTTTATTCAAGTTTTTGTAGAGCGTGGGCTTCGATTTTATGGATGGGGATATGGATGGGGATCGGGAATAGTTTTCCTAATATGGAAATTCATTGTTATATACGTGCCGCCAAGTATTATAAAACAAAAAAGTCCTGAGTGAAACGGAAAATTACTTTAAATTGTGCAAGTATTTAAAAACGTGAAGAGCCAAATCGGAATCTTTGAGTATATGTATACATATACTCAAAGATTACGATTTGGCTCTTGCTTATCGATTAACATTTAGCTATAAATATTTTCCTTCATCGGATTTCATAAAATTAATATCGGATGCTACATTAACGCTTTTATTTTTTTAAGTCATCTAAATAACTAAATGCTATTGCAACCATTTTTAAACTGTGAACCATAAAATAAAAGTAAAATTGTTGGTTGAATCAAAAGTGTGCGCCCTGTATTTTTATTTTTATGAAATAAACGACTATAGGAAAAAGTTGTATATAAAAAAAAGATAAAAGCGGCCGGGATTAAAGAGAAGGGGGCAAACATATCCGCACATTCTGTCGACAATTATGTTGATGACTGTCGAAGAGCACGAAAAAAAAGATTTTTTTTACAAAATCAAAAAAAAATTAAACTTTCTAGCGAATAATTGTAAAAGTCAATAAGCTTCTCTTTCCATTGTAACTCAATTGGTAGAAAAAAAAGTATTACAAAAATTGGCCAACAATAGCGACCTAATACGTATATCATACTAATCAACGGAAGGAGACGCATGCTGTTTTTCAAATCCATATTGAGATCGTAATAAATATTTTAAACTAGTTTTAAAAGGGATAAATAAACACTTGTAAATTTTAAACACTTGTAAATTCATCCGGGTTTTAATTGCTTCTATAGTCAAAACTGGAATAGAATAGTTATCACAATGGAGGAAGTATGGTCGAATTACAATATATTTGTAGGAAAAATTTGAAATTATTTTAGTAATTGTTTTTAACTTTTTTCCTGTAAATTTTTGCAGCTTTTCATATATACTTTTCATAACGCATGCTGTTTATTTGAAGTATTTGTGTAGCTTATTATATATATCTCATCGTCTCGACGTATGCCCCCACAAATGTATTTGTTGGATATTTATGTGATAAACTATGCGTTACTTTTGCAATTTTTTAATTTAATAGTTGTCTTTGTTTTGTAACTGACTATTTGGCACGCTTTTTTTAATGTTCAGTAGACTATTATCGGAACCATATAGGATAAATTTGAATGGAAGGTGTCTTTTATGAACCACTTTACAACGATTTATGAAACAAAATAATATTAGGGGTGGCACTCCATCCATATAACTGAAAGATGAAAAAAACAATACATTTTGGCTGACATAACATAGTTAGATATATCTTAAAAAATGATACAGATATTCCAAAATAACTTTTTTATTAAGTAAATAGTTTGTGCGATATGGACTTTTAAAGTCTTAAAAAGTGACCCCGCTAACTTTTACAAATATCGTGTGTAAAATTATAAATAAAGAAAGAAATATTATACGAAACCCGCGGGAGTTCGACTCACACTTGGGCGGTTTTTTATATTAGTATTCATAAAAATTTTTTAACTCCTTGATTTACACTATAAACCGATAAATATACTTTCCTACATTTTCCATAGGTAAAGGAAAGAGTTATTAGTTTGTTACTTGCTTTGTAAGTATTCTATAGAACAATTAATTGACACCTTTTTGTCACTGTTTATATTAATATTTTCAGTACGATATAATTTTTAGTTATTTTATAACAAAAAAATTCTTTGTAGTAATATTTAGATGTAGGATGTGGTAGGGAATCAATAATATTTTAGTAGCAGGGTGTCGAATTTTAAATAAATATTATTCACAAAGAACATCACCACTTTTCACTCTCCAGTAAGAGACCACTGTCCTTAGGTGAAAATCACGATAAGTAGTTTTCCTTTTTTTGACCGTGGTTCAAAAATAAGCCAAAGTTAGGTGAGTCAGAAAAAATTCTATTCCTACTTGTAAATTCAGTTTTTAGTCTTAAAATTATAAAATTCTGTTGTTAAGAATACGCATTGGATGTAGTTGTATAAAATAAAAACGATGACTTATATAAAATTACAAAATACAAACTACATAACTGGACAAAACGCGGCAACGTCGATGAAGCCAAATCGACCCTAGCACTACTTCGTTATAAATTATTAAACAGCCCGGAATAAATTGGACACTTCCGGTATAATTAAGCCTTTTATCTTTACAGGGAAATTGCAGGGTCCGTAACGAGCGGATAACTTTGGATTAAGGCCACATAATTTAAAGTTTTACTTACAACCGGAAATGTTACAATAGCGTCTGCTTCCTGTGATAATTGTGTGGCGTGAATAATTGCCACACCTTTTGTAGTAAAATCGAATGCATTTTATTAATTATGGGTTAGGCGTTTTATTATGAATAGCGATTTGTTAAATTAGTTAAGTATTTAAAATAGTTATTGCATCTTATACCCACAGCCATATTTATTGCAGACAGGAATGTTAATCACCAGGTATCTGTTGTTTACATTCCTTCTCTAGTAATTTCGAAGATTTCATTAAGTGTACACATAAATATGGGTTGAATGGTTTATGCAATACCAAAGATGTGTAACATATGATGGAAAATTAAACATTTTCTTTGCTATTCTTTCTATTATAATCGGATATATGTTTATAATTGATATTTTTGATACGTTATTTGTCAATTTGTTTTTATTTAAATTAATAATTGGCAGTTTATTAAAATTTGGTATTTCATTTAAATTAGTAAATGTTTCCTTAGCCTTTAGGCAATTTGTACTATTATATTCATAGAATAAGTACTTAAGTTACGGAATGACGTGAAAAGTTAAAATATTTAATAATGTATTGGAGTCGGTAGCACAAATATATTCTAAGTAAATCGTTGATATTAAACAAAGTGTGAGCGGAAATCCAATTTTTGGCAGTGAAATTTCATGGTTTGGAATATATATAATTTTGATATACAAATTAATTTAATAAATAAGGATGAAGAAATTTAAAAAAATAATATGATGAGATGTTGAGAAGCATTAATTTCATGCAATTTTTAATAGTGTGTATTGTTTTAAGATGCGATATTTTGATTTACACATTACCAGATTTTGTCCGCAGCTTCACTAAAGCGGCGCGGCGCTAGCGTAGTTTTTGATATTACTTATAGAGAGGTACCTCACTAGGGCAGGGACGTACGGGGTTAATTGAAATGAAATATTATTTTCAATTAATTATTTTCAATTAAACCCCCATATGTACCTAACCTAATAAGATAGTTCTCTATAAGTAATGTTGAACACTGCGCTGGTTTAATGTTATATTTTCGTATTGAATATAAAATACGGAGTTTTCTCTTAAAGGATTAACGCATTAATTCGAACTACAAACTTTGTCTATATCAAATTTTATGAAAATTTATTAAGTAGGTTAGGTATTATTGAGTCACAAATATTTCTCGCCTCATCAGTATTCCATACTTGTGAAGCTTCGAGTAATAGATCACGTGTTGCTATATCATCCGAACTATACGCATACCTAAGGTAGCAATTTGTAATTTTGTTGCAATGCTATCACTTACCAAACAAATAAACAAAAACACTAAAATGTATTTATGTTAAATTACTATTTTAAATGAAATATTAAATACTTTTTTATTTATTTTTCGCGCGTACTGTACTTATTAAGCTATTTTCCAAAGTAAGTGTGAGAAAAATGCGTGGCTAAGAGGAAAATTCGAATAATTTTGTAATAATTGTTGTAAATATATAATTTATTATATATTGACATTCAAAAAAGTAATGGAGGGTAATATTTTAAATTTTAATATTTAATGGTTGGTTGTGTTTATCGTGCTAATGCAATATCCATGCCAACTAGCAGAAAATATTGCAATACCATTGACAAGTTTATGTACTGGCGTTTAAACATTTCACAGAACGCTATTTTCACTTTTACTGCGTTATCGTCGTTCCACATTTTCCTAGTGCTTTTTAAATCTGTTTACACTCTATCGTCAATAAAGAAGGTACATTTCAAAAACAAGGCCAAAAGAAAATTGAACGACAATAAACTGAGATAACTACGTGATGACGAATTGTTGAACTAAACAACAATGCAAAATGAAGAATTGATTATTGAAACAATTAATTAATAAATGAGTGCATGCTAAGATACAGGAACCAATTCACATGCAATAAAATGTAGACAAAATATATTTAAGAAAAATATTTAACGAAGACATTTATTTAATCATATCTGTGGATTAAATAATTATGAAAATAATGTGGAAAATGTATTTGCTGGCTATCTTTATGTGGAAAGTTCATTTTAGATTAATACAAATTTTGAACTTATATTTCACCTAATTTGGGGCTGATTTTAAAAAAAAAACTGTGAAACATTTTTCAAAAACAGTGAAATATTATTCAAAAACAGTGAAACATTTTCAAAAAACTTGTGAAAGTTTCCAGTAACTTTGAACAATTATATTTTTTCTCACACATAGTTTTATATCCTGTTTTACCTCTTAGGGATTACTAATTAGAGTCAACTTCCGTCCTGTTGCTTTTAGATATTTCAGCTGATATATTGAGGCAAGACAGACTATGTCAGCGATCGTATACTGGAGACCTTGGAAGACCAATTTTCTTGTAACTATAGTTTAATGTTGTAGCCTTTTGTATATTTACACAAAGTATTATTTAGCAATAAATATGAATCAGTATTATAATTTGAACTCTAATTTTCAATATTTTTCTTGTCTTCTAAAATAATATTATCCAGTCTATTTACATACATATAACTATTTCGAGTAACGTTCCTTAGATAAGTAACGTTCCTTACAAAGCTTTCGTCTGCGGCGAACAAGAGGCGATCGGTGATTTCCCAAAAAGTTTTCCGAGAGTTGAACAAATACCAACCAAGCATTCTTCTCTTCAGATTTATTTAAAGTCGTAACGAACAAGGGATTTTTTATTATTTTTTTTAACGGCTGGCATTTTGGCATTTTGGCATATTGGCCTATAACATAGCATTTTGGCATCACTCAAAGCAGAAAATGTTTACCTTAAAAAATTAAAACCTGAGCCGTCTTTATTAATTGCCTTTACAAAGTCTTTGATTAGTCCTAGTTTAATGTGTAAAAGCAGCAAAAGTGCTTTTTTGGGTCTACTGACCGATAATTTTTTATATTTTTCTGACTTAGATCACAAGAAGTTCCACGCGCCGAAGAAATTGATTTCCGTTGTGGAGAAGTACGGTTTTTAAGTTAGTTTTAGATGAATCAATGAAGAGCCTTCATTTATCTGCTACATGCTGATGACCCAATTTAGCAAACAAAATCAACAATATTATTGAAACAAATTAAATCTCCGTTATTAGATTAGAAATCTACGTATGAATTCTACGTCGTTTACTGTAAGCAGCAACAGAAATATTTGAAGAAAATCCACTGCTTTAATCTTGAAGCTAATACTTTCGATTTTTCCTTATGCGAGTCTTAATCTCTAACAAAGTCATCGAGATCAGCTTGGTTGATAAAATGTGGTGATTGAGATATACTTTCAGAGTGAGTTTCAAGTGCCTGAAAGTGTTTACCTTTTTTATCAGAACCTGAAGCAGAATTTGAATGTTCAACATGACTTGGTGGCTTAGGTATTGGGAGATATTCCGAATGTGGCATTGGTTTTGTGACAGAAGACACCTCCGCGTATTTTATTGCGTGCTTAGATTTCTTGGAAAACCTTCAGTCAATCTTAGTCTTCAGTAATCTTATTCACTCACGTGATTCTTGGGTTCTCGCCATATCATTGGTTGAGGAAAAGGCATGTTTGTTGGTTTCCCATTGAACCTGTTCGTCAAATTCTTACGGCATGAAGAACAATACATATGTGGCACTCAACATTTATATTGGTAGTGAATGTAAAGTATGCAAGATAACACTTAATCAAAAGCGTGACACCTTTTTGTTGACATTTTAGCAAATATAAACCACAAATAAAACAACATAAACGTAAAGAATTAACACAAAAGTGAGACAAGGGGAAAAACACAATATATACTAACAGTACATGGTGTTATTGTGATCGTTTCTAAGAAAAATCTCAAACCTACCATCTTAAATTCATTGAAAAAGTGATTTAAAAAAATAAATTGCTCTTTGTCTATGCATTTTAAAAATAAATCGTTACTTATCTGGTATTAGGGGCATGATTATTTACGAAATACCCTATGAATTTTCCCTGGATTTTTTATCTTGCCTAGTGTTACATGTCGCGTGCTCACGATTGGATCCTGTCAAAATTTGTTCATTTATAGTCCAATCAATAAGACTGTAAATGTGGTACAGCAAGTGTTTAAGAGTAAATGTAAAAAAAGAATTTGTGGTAAAAAAATAATAATAAATAAACGAATAAAATATTAAGAAAATTATTTGATAATTGTTTTATTTTAATATTTAATAATATCGTTAATTAATTGATTTTGTATATCGTACGTTTAAAGTGCTATATCGTTTGTTTAATGGAACATAGACCCAATTGTGTATGTGCAAAATAGAGAGCTAGGTATTTGTTACATTAGGTGTGCGATATATTTTCCCCGGGCAACGCCGGATATTACAGTTAGTATCTTAATAAAGTCTTATCCCTCATTATATGAGTAAATTCCTCAAGCAAAAACTAGATGTCTATTCTGTGAAGATTGTATTAGTTGAGGATTATATAGTCCCTTCGGATAAAAACTACTGAAATTATTTAGAATATTTTTTAATGTAACCTACGTCTTAAATCCGTTTACATAATGAAGCCTTTATCATTATTTTATTTTGTATATATATATATATATACATATATATATATATATATATATATATATATATATATATATATATATATATATCATAAAAGAAGAATTATAAATACATTACGAGTACATCTTATTCCTTGCGAACCGGATACATAGCCAATTGGAAGTAAAAGCAATTTTTTTATTTCTGGTTATTATAATCGTATATTTATTATTCTGGTTATTAAAAACTTAATACGTCAATTTTAAATCCTTTTCAGAAATTTTTTTTAGTAAGAATTTCTACTTATCCATTGTACTTTTTATAACATTATATCATTTTTGGCGTTCCACAAATTTAAAGAAAAAACGAAACCCTTATAAGTCATGTGGCTCTTTTACAACCATTTTTCATCGTAAAAAGTTCAAATTTAGCACAGTAATAAAAGGTATTAATCCATGCAAACAGCAATAGCTAACACTCAAAATTTTCCTATGAAAATTTCAGGGCGAATAAAGTGCTTATATTTTTCTTTTTGAATCCATTGAAAAATACCTTGTAACCGATTGAAGGAATTAGTTATGAGGGTCTCAAAAATATTTTTTTCATAATTTGGTATGACACACTCACACACATACACACACACATATATATATATATATATATATATATATATATATATATATATATATTTCCGAAACTACTCTACTTCAAATTATGAAAAAAGTAAGGTTCTTAGAAACCTACTCAAAGGCTTTTGTTTTAATGCCTCTGAAAGATTTAGTAGGCAATACATATACGTATAATAAATTCATATGTTTAAAGAGATTAATAGAAAGTAGCGCGAGTTCCTTCTGCGCTCGACAGAATTCTTTAATTAAATTAAACTAAAATAGAGTCGAGGAGAATTGCTCTATTTACCCAGAAAATTCCAAAAAATACTATTGGAAATTAGAGAAATTAAAGCGTTTGAATACACGTTTATTTTGTTCATTTGATATGTTATTAGGCACGATAGAATTATTATTACAAAGCTATGTCAATATTTGAATAAAAACGGTCAGTATAAAAATATTAGTGATGTAATTATTAAACAGATTTACCCATAATCCACAATTTAAATATGTTATCCTTAAGTTGGAATCTGTATTTGGGTATATAAAGGTACTGTAGCATTTAAATTTTCTTACGTGTTCTACATTTATGGCATAACGAGAGAATTTTTTTACCACCAGTCATAAATGCTTACATTCACTACTATCATAATTTTATTATTTTATTACCTCTTGCACCAAAAATAAGGTT
Source organism: Druceiella hillmani (assembly GCA_039881145.1). NCBI lineage: Eukaryota > Metazoa > Arthropoda > Insecta > Lepidoptera > Hepialidae > Druceiella > Druceiella hillmani. The sequence goes on from JAYKKI010000043.1 coordinate 17,330,766, forward strand.
CGTAGCAATAATTTCAGTTTAGAGTTAGTTTTTGATTTTGCCATATACAGGGGTTTCGTCTAGTCTAGGTCAGCGTGGGATTTCACGAGGGTTAGTATAAAAAAAAGTGAGAGTATTATTTCATATTCAAATATACGCTTTACCACAAAATATACAGAAATCACTGAAGTTAATTTTGGAATAAAATATTGAATGTTATGGAAAAGGGTTTTCTAAATATTTTCTTGTTAAAACGCTGACTCATTTGTTTCAAAATTTTAGCGATGGGTCGATAGACAAATTGTGTTAACTTTATACTAACCGTTAATTAATTTTGTTTTTAAATTAAAACTTAAACTAAGATTTTGGTATGTACGTGATTATTGGATTAGGACCAATCTTGGATTTTATTACATCTATGTAAGGAATGACACCCACCCTATAAAATCGAACGTAAACGAAAGAAAATAATACGAGTAAAATGGGGTCTCTTGGTAATCGTAAAAGTTCTGAAGAGCTTTCGACGCGAAAGAAATTTATCCTGGTTGGTTTAATTGCTGAAAGGTTCTGTCGGTATGGTTGTAAATTTAAAGCTTAGGTGAGGCGAACTGGGGGAATGGTTTGATAACTGAAAAAAGAGGGAGAATGATGAGATGCTCCAACCTAATGTCTCATATTCTCTATATTCATATACGCTGTTCGATTCAATCTGAAGACCAAACTCATATACATAATAGTTTTTAAATATATATATATATATATATATATATATATATATATATATATATATACACATATATAAATGTGTGTGTGTGTATAAATGAAGATCAAATCATCTATTTATTATATATTACTCAATTTTAACTGAAGATGTTCTGAATGTAACTCTGTATATAAATATGAATGTAGGTTGTGGAAACAAATACCCACATCGGAAGGAAGTAATTTAAATTAAATATCAAATCTTTTGGGAAGCAGCGTTTAAAGTTTTAACATTTAGTGTTTTCTGTAAGCAACTGATGGGCGCCACCCAGGTATTAGTGTAAAAGAAGTAATTATGTACTCAAATATTGCCTAGTTTTTTTAATTACATTAACTAAATTTTTTTCTCAATTTTTCAGATTAGGTTTTTCTGAAAATGTGATATAGTTTTCTGCAGGTAGTACATAATTTCCAGTATAAAACTGTAAAGATCATATGCCTAATATGTTCACGTAGTCCAGAAATAGTCACCACGATACATTAATTAAAGCATAAAATATAATATCAGTTATAAAATAAAATAAATACGATGACCTTAAAAGTAATGTTTGATAAATCATATCATCTATAATAATTTCCGGAAGATTGCATTGATATTTTTTTCGTGGAAATTGCTGTGGAAATCGGTTTTTGCGTGTTTCGACATGCTCTTGACTAATTTTTATTTAATACTAACAAAAAAAGCATCCGTTTTTTATTAGGCCAAATTGTTCTTGAACTACGCACAAAATATTTGGAAGAAAGATTGTGAATCAATTGCGAAATCTCTCGAGCTGTAATATTAATAATCCTTTATTGCTTACAGAAATTTAGTTTTGATTGTGACGTGTCTAATTAAATACAAATATCAGATCGCGATATTTGTTTATTGCTTACAGAAATCTTCCTCGAAATATGATCCTCCAAATTTTTGATTATTTGTTAACAATATATGTTAAAAACTAAAAGAAATTAGGATTAACGTTATTATTAAGCAAGCGCTTCAATACGTAGTTATTTAGTTCAATTTGCTTAATAACCTGAAGTAACTTAAGTTTATTAAGCAAATTAAACTAAATAACTACGTAGTGAAGCACTTGCTTAATAATTATTTACATTACGTGAATAATAATTATATTATGTCTGTGAAAGATATGTTAGATAAATACATACGCATAATATTTTTATTTAAGTTAAAAATATTATAGATATTTTAAACAATGTGATAACATTTCTTTAAAGATTTATACTTTCAAATTCGTAAACCTTTTTAATGGTTTACGCTTTCCCTTATTAATTTTTATACACAATTGTTATCATTATTTAACATTTCAAATTGATGAAATTTATGAAAGTTTTTTAAAATATTCTTTGGGTAATTTTGCATTGTCTGGAATTGCATTTTGTCGATGCAATTCTTATTGCAGCAATGAAATTTCACGCCCTTAACTACCACATCTACGTAACACATAGGTCTCGTAAATGCAGACATCAAATACTTTTATTCCAAATCACTAGATTATTTTTGGTAATCACTAAATATTTATTAATTTATATATTAAATTTTAATTTGGGAGCGTAGGGTTAAATATAATTTATTAAGAGAAATCAGATTGAAATAAATTCTATAAACAATGTAACCCCCTATACAGATGATGTCAATGTAATAGAACTACCACGAGGACAGACACAATTTATCATTTATTATTATCCATGGTACCACCAATGTATCGTAAAATGTTATATCTGCTGTTCGATATTTAATGGACGAGGTATTTTATTTTACGTGTTGGAAAATTAGATTCTTTTCAATAAGATTGAAGGGAGCATTACTAACCTCGCTGTCCAGTGCCTATTTTTTTTTGTATTCCTATAGCTCGTTGACAATAAAAGGTTATTGCCGGAAATGTAATAAACAGGATAAAGGAAGTGGTAAAATATGTCTTTGAATTGTGTATCGGAAAAAGGATAGATACGAATATTGGTTTTGTAGAGCCAGGAAGTAATTTCATAAGTCATTTGTTACGAAGATGTGTACTATAATATATAAGAGTGTTTTTAAAAGATTAATGGTTCCATTTTAATGAAATATTCTCATATTTTCTGTAGTTTGTGGGGTGCATTGTAATGTTTATTATATCTCGGTGAATTAATGGGTGAGAAAGGTGTTCTAAATTAGCTAATACAAAAAGAAATGATATTTTATGCACATGATTTGTTTTGTATTAGCTATTTTATGCAAGTAAGAAATATGACGTGTAAAATATACTGATAAAACTAAGTTTTTGGTGGTGTAATTAATGATTTTGCTAAATATTTCTTAAAGATAAAAGTAAGACTGGGACAGAAATTTCCGCCATATTATTAGTTGTCATTTAATGGGTAATAAACACACTGTCTTAGTTCGTCAATATTAGTTCGTGAGGTGGACAAATAAAATATACATAAATATATATATATATATATATATATATATATATATATATATAAATATTTGTATTTGTATTGTATTGTTTTGGCATATGATTCTTATGATTCGTTTCTGGATTTGGGTTATAATCATACATAACCTGTGTAAGTATTATATATTAATAATTCATGTTTATTTATCTGGACCGTTAAACACCCCAACTTCTTATGCAATTAAACATTTGATTGACGTTTTTTGTACTTTTTGGTTGGGGTAGTAGGACTACCTCAACGCTTCACTTTACTTTAACAAAAATATAATTTTGCACCGGACGTGAAGGGATATTGCTGCGCGAATTCGATCGTTTCCTTTGTCCATTTCTTCTCTGAATACGCAGCTACATCATGCCGAATATCATCAAAGTGCTTTCAAAAACATTTTAATTAAAACTTTTCTTAATTATTTTTATCTAACGATCAAAATTATAAAGTATCCAGGATAATTTTTAGATTTAAAGCGGCCAGTCCCGACTTTGTACAAATGTTATCAAGTTATTCAATTAAGTTTTGTCGATTTGTGTTTTGTCTTTCATGAACCTAGTCCTGCGTTTTATTTTAATTAATTAAATATATAATAATATACCGTGACCTGAAGCGATTGTGATATTCCCGCAACAATGCTGCCCGTTTTTTTTCATCCTACGTATCCCATCTCCACGTGTGAATAAACTACACCAAAAGTTTTAAAAATCGAATTTTTACTTGTGTTTACTTCCAAAAACCTTTTCATTTCTTTTTAACCGACTTCAAAAAAAGGAGGAGGTTTCTCAATTCGACCGTATATATATTTTTTTATGTGTGTTCGCGGATAACTTCGTCGTTTATAAACCGATTTTGATACTTTTTTTGATATTGGATGGGAGATACTTCATGATAAGGAAACCGGGATCTGATGATGGCATCTTAGAGAAATTGAGGGGAGCTTTCAAAAATTGTACGGGCGACTAGTGCGTTTGTTAATTTTTTTTTATTAAGTATTTTAAAGCACTACAATTTAAAGAAAGTCTGGATTCAATCTGATGATGGATCCGAAAGACAATCGAGGGAAATTCTCAACGATTTACAGCAGTTACCTTGTGTTTGGGTTTGATTAATTTGTATTGAAGAGACATTTACACCTAGATGGGTTGTGACTGTCATTATGGGTCTGATGATGAAGACGAAGGACAGTTAAGGGAACTCCTCAAATGTTTACAGTAGCTACCTTGCGTTCGGATTTAATTCATTTACATTGATTAAAACTTTGCACCCATATGGGTTATAAGTGCCATTACAGGTCTGATGATGGAGACCATAGATAATCGAGGGAATTTAAAGATCGAAGTTGTATATAGGACAACTACAATGATGTTGATGAGTAGTAGACTCATGCTGATGCGTCAATTTGAGATCAAATTTAAAATGCGTAATCGAGTCATCTCTAGCAATGCTCTTTCGTCGTGTGGCCTACTCAATAATTTGTTTGAATCTAAGTCAGACAACGCTATTCCTTCCAAAGTTTTAACACGACTCAGAGCAACATACACCTGTCCTTTGGCGAAATGTTTGTTGCCTAGATCAATAACAACTTTTTCTAGTGTAGTTCCCTGTAATTTGTGAACTGTAAGTGCCCAACTTAAAATCAAAGGCAACATTCGGCGCTCGACATCTCCGTATCCTTTAGTTGCTTGAAACGTTGCAACTGTAGGAGTTATCGGTTCCCAGCCATCATTTTCATCTTTAATTCTACTTCCAATCGTATCATCATCAAATTGAACTAAACACATTCCGGTAATTCCCCTTCTTCAATTTGTTCTCTTCGAAGAGCAGGCCATTTAATTTTTTTAACAATGCCCATTGCTCCGTTTACAAGGCCATCTGAAACCGATATATTTTGCCTTAGCATGACGCGAGATTCTTCAGTTAATTTTAGCGTTGATAATAAACCACAACAGTTATTAACATCCCTCGGTATTACGTTGGGCGGTGGCGTCTTTCCGTAAGTGGCGATCTCACGAGACTCGTCTACAGCTGTTATGGTATAAACTTTATGTATTTTAGAATTTTTTGCTGTCATTCATTATAATCGTCAACTTGTTTAACGGTGTGGAAGATTCGCACAGCAACATCAGCAAAGTCCCCTGTCAAAGGTATTCTGCGTCGTTTACATAGCAATTCAAGTTGACTCGTAGTCAACTCACCGACCCGCAAATTATATAGCAAGTCGATGAATTCAGCATCATTTTGTTGGCGCATATTTATTTATTGTTATTGTTCGAGCTGTTGCCTTTCTCAATATGTAGTAAAAATACGGAATGCAGAGTTTTACCAAATATTTGTCGGGCAGCGACCCCTGTTAGAGATGCTACTTCCACAAATTTGGGTTTAAGCAGAGGATCAACAGTCGGACCGTAACAACGTACGATGTGTTCTACAAGTAATTTTAACAAGTATGACTTGCCGCTGCCGGCACCTCCCGTTATAAAAAGCAGCAATTGATCTTCGGCGCCATTTAAATCGGCTTCGACCGCAGCAGACACTTTTTGGAACAAATTTTGTTGTTGGATATTTAGTCCACGTATAGTATTGATGAACACATCCTTAGGCATCATTATTCTTTCACCATTATCATCGCAATTGTCATTAATGTTATTAATAACTTCTTCATCTGCACGTAGTACTCCTTTATATTCAGTGGCAAGCGCTTGTCTAGCAGCATTTAATGCAGGTGCTTGAGCTAATGCTTGTTGTATTATTTGATCGGCGTGAGCAAATTCTTCAGGATTAACATTAGCTTGCAAAGGCCGTAATTCAGTTTGCCGCCTCAAAAAGCAAGACTCTGCAGTTTCATCATCCAGTAAGAGGCTAGATTCGTCTCAAAAAGGGAGATGACATACAAGTAAGCTATAATAATAGCTTTCTTTGTCACTATTTAAAGTGTAGTATCTAGTGCAAAAAACTGCGTGCTTATTTCGTATGCGCATCCGAGTGTTATCTCTTAATTCAATAAAACGTGGGGACTCATTATGCGTTTCTCTCAACTCCTCGTCGCCATATTCTTCATTCCCCGCCGGGTGTGAAACTGTTTCAAAACGTACAACAAATTCAGCCAGGCTCATGTTTTCTAGATCGTCGAGTCTCTGTACGTAGAGGTCAAAAATGTTGTTACAAATTGATGGCAAAAGCCGAAATCTTTCATTTGGTTTGCAACTGTTAACAAACACAGTCTTCTGTGAACTCATCTTAAGAGGTAAACGGCATAACCTATAAGCACATTCTGGGGTCACTGCCACTGTGAATAACTGATGCCATACTGTGCCCCCTTGCCTCTTAGCCCTGGTAATTGTTTCGCGTATTACATCGCCACTATCGTGTGGTTCACATTTGCTAACGTATTGAGCGACGTAATAAGAAACTGTAGTAACATTACCACAAGGTTGCACGTGGTAATGTTACTGCAGTGCCTTCCCATAGTTCTAACGAATGTGCATTATAATTATTAACCATACCTTCTATAGCTGTTCGCCTAAGGTTACAAAATCGCCCATGATTAATTAGAGCTTCATCGGGTCCTAAACAAACAGTATTATCACTAGGTGGCCTAGGAAAACCAAATCGACAGGATTGATTAGTACGATTCTTATAGCAACTGCTAGTGTGCTTATGGATTTGTACGTTCTCTACCAATGTTTTTAATTTAAGACTCTCAGGATTTAAGGAACAAGAAATCATTCTATCAAACCGCAGTGCCTTCTGAGGTGGAAAAGTCAGGAACACCCTCACACCATACCGACATGTGGAGATGTGGACTACCTCGATTTTGAAATTCAATTCGGTGCTAATAATCCACAACTTTTCCGCCTAAGCAGTTATCATTCCCTTTAAGTCAATGAAAATTGTCTTACAACTACTATTGGATATTTTTGAACCAAATTAAGCTTCATTTCAAATGTAAGTTGGTCAATTTCATTAATGTCTTGATTATCTGCAATGAGTAACACCTTAATCATATCAGACCAATGTAAATCATTACATGAGAAAGTTAAAAACCACGAAGGAGGCCATTTTCTCCAATATGATGCTGAACCTCTTATGTTTCTCATTGTCAGGTGAATATTATCAACAAGACCTTGTGGAGTTTGTTCTCCCTGAGCTTGACGCATTCTACATGACACAGAAATGCTAGCTTTTGCTCGATAATACTCAATAACTGACAAAGCATAAAATAAATAATCGTTTATATGGAAACGTCTGTCATTAGACATTATTAGGCTCTGAAAGTAATCTAATGGAATAATAGGTATATTTCTTTCCTCATGAAGTCCATTTTTACCATCTGGGAAAAGAAAATACCAGGCGAGCTCTTCGAGTCGACGCTCTCGTTCCAAATTTAGCGGTGGAGCGGTTTTTCTCTTAATTTCAGCTAATCTCAACTCGGTTACTGAATCTGCGTTATTGTAATCAACGACACTTTCTAACGCGGGCACTGTTTCCTCAACACTGCAAAGCATACTGGTAGTCTCTATTATCATTGTAGATTCTAAATTTTGTGCTCGTTGTACTGTATCTTCATCGATCTTAGTTGTAGAGCGTGATATGGGTACGCTATTATCTGTATTGGCATGAGGTTGATTGCCATTACATGGTACTGATGTTAATATAAATGACGTCACTGAATAAACATTCAATGTGTATTGATTGGAAGCGTTTTTGACAGTCAAATTCCTATGCAAAACGTTACACAAACTATCAATATTTTGGAATCTCATACAACAAGCTGCTCCGTGCAAGGGTGCCTTAAAACCTTTTGCGCCACGTGCATGAGAATCAAACAAAAAATACGTAACAGATTCTAATTGACGTTTGCAATGCACGGCTACTGTTGTGAGGTTAATGGTTATCAAACCATACAAATGATCAATGAAAAATATATTGAGAGTATTCTTTAAATTAGGGAAAGAATTTTCGCTGTCGTCATTTACTAAATGACCGTTATAAATAGGTTGCTCATTACCGCTAATGTTAACTTGTTGTTTATTATATGTTACACATGGCAAAAGTTCCGTAGCTGGTAAATATTCTGAGTTTGAATCATCGATAGTAAGTTCAGGTCGAGCTGCTATGCAATCACAATAATATTTATCACCTATAATCAAAATGTAGTCAATGTCACTTTGGCACAATGAGTTGGGATCAATTAGATGAAAAGCTGCACAAGAAACTGTTGCAATAGGAGTACATTGTCTGTCCTGAGATTCGGAACTGAACCTTGCATCACCTTGATGCTATGAACCGTGCAAAATACTTGTATCGTTGTTTAAGTGCTTAAAATATTCAATAGATCTATTGATTCTCGTCATTGCCTCTGTTTCTTCTTCATTATTGGATAGTTTACCGGTCACCTGTATTGATTCCGAAATATCAATTGCGTTGATAAAATGAGGTCGAACATCTCTATAAAGAACATTATTAGACATTAACCAATTTAATGCAATTTTCAATTTACCAATATCAACTACAAATTCTTTAGAACGTTGAACGTTTTCTAGACTTTCTATAATAAGCATTAGTCCAGCCTTGTTTGGGTGAAATGATAGTTGTTGAGCTAACTCTACGACATCTTTGGCAAATAAGAATACTTGACCTACACACCAATCTTGGCTAAATCAGTTCTGTAGTTTCATTATTTTAATAAATAGCACCACTCTGCAAAGAAATCTTTTTTCAGTTTTGTTTAAATCGGCTAATTCACGTGGCACAGTAGCAACAACCATATTATTCCAATAGGCTTGAGATGGAATTTTTGGTTTTTTATAGTATTAGAGCATCGAGAACACGTTATTATCCTATTAACTGTAATTAATTCTGAAAGTAAGATAGAGCTATATGATGCCGTCTGTAAATTAATACGCTGTTCTGGATAAAGCAATTTATTACATAACGCACATCGGTACATTGGCACATCTTCAAAAACATCAACCGCTGCTCGAAATTGTTCAACTCCCAATATAGAGTATTTCTTAAGAGACTTGATACTTGTCTTAGAACGGATAATCGACTGGCCTTTTCTTCTGAAGTTTCATTAAGCACCCTCTGTGCGGAACGGTTATGTAAGTAAATTAACCGTTGAGAATGCTGAGTAGCAGATTCATTTGACAAATGCTCATGAGTCAAACTGAGCCGGTGAGCACGGGCTTCTTCGGTGTCATCTGATAATCGGTCACGAATCAAACTGAGCCGGTGAGCACGGGCTTCTTCGGTTTCATTTGATAATCGGTCACGAATCAAACTGAGCCGATGAGCACGGTGTTCGTCGGATTCATTTGTTAAGTTATCGCGTATCAAAGGCAAACGATGGTGACGACCTTCTTGACTTTCGTTAGTTAATATATATTATATATAAGCTCTCATACCCGACAATCTATTTTTGAGCACCTCTGGCGTTTCATTTTTCCTTTTTTCATTAGTGTTTTTTTTATTTTTTTCTAAACGTTTCTAAATTTTGTAATAAATAGGTTGTAGTATACTTGTAGAATATAAAATACGAGTATATATAGGTAATTAATATAAATAAGGTTTAAGTGTAGGTTAAGTATTAATACCTAATGATTAATATGTACATATATTACTTTTGTGTATAATCTAAGTTCAGTTTATTTTTCGCTTTTTAGTAAAGTTTTGTTTCATTGAAGTCAGCTTAATTTTCTTTTTAAAAATTTTCTTGTGTTTTTTTTAGTTAGTTTACTGTTTGAAGTCGGTTTTTTTGTTAAAAATTATTTTATAAACTACTAACCTAAGTACGAAGAGTCAGTTTTTATGCCACGAAAACGCTTAAAATGCTTCAGGATGTTAGTTTTAATGAAGATAAATGAAATGACTCACTTTTTTAACTTTAAAATCGTTACTGTATCATATCCATAAACTATTTGTAATTGCATAGTATTAGTATATGATAATTTTATAAGCGTTCATCACGAATAGTACAGCGATATTTTCTCTAGTTACGTTGACATTATTTACTATATCCCAAAAATTATACAATATATTTGAATATTATTGCTTAAGGCAATTTGGAATCTATAAGCTATAATATTGCAAAAAATATATATTAATTGGATTAGCAATTTTAATTTAAATTCCTAAAAAGTAACAAAACAAACAGAGCTTTCATCTTCATTAGCGTGATTTAGAAGATTGTGATAGATCGAAAGATGGATAAGAAATCCTGCGAGAGCAATATAGTTCACTACAGGTCACTACAGGTCCTTTGAATACGGAAACCAGATAGGAAATCGGATTCAGACATTTAAAAAATGATTTTTTTACAATATTTGAAAAAAAATCGAATAGGCAAAATAAAACATATTTTAAATGCACGGAATAACCAGGATTGTAAAACGTCAAACCAATTCAATGTCCTAGGGGTCATCCGAAATTATTCAATGATTCAAACAAAATGAACTATTAAAATGATTCCTTTGACTTCTGTCGGAAATGAAACTAATCACAACAATTCATGTTCATTAAAATCAAACAAATACCTTTAACTTTGTTAAATATCTTCTTCGAATTGTCTAGTTATGACTTAGCGTATAAATTTCAGTAGAAAAATATAATATTTCTGCATATCTTTACATTTCATAAACTTCATTTCGAGTTCGCTAAATAATGATACATTAAATATAGCCGTTTAATGTGAAAATCGCCTCAAATTTATTTTCTACCTAACTGCCTAACACCTTTCGCGAAACATCAACTATTAATAATAAAACTGTTATTGTTGTTTTCTATGAAGTAACAAAGACCTTAAGGGCGGATATAATAAGTCTTGAAAATTTAAACTTACTACAGGCCACCTCATAATCCGACAGAACCATACTTAAGTGAAGACAATACAATAACATAACAGTACTATCGTTGTAGGTAAATTGTACTCTATAGTGTATCCCAAGTGGAAAGTTAGTTTATACAGTCGATGTATGAAAAATAAGGTAAAAGAAAACGACGGATCTAAAAGCTTTGGTAAGTGTTATTCAGTGTCTTGTATTGAGCAAAAACGAAATGGTCAAAAGTTTTTGCGAGGCTTTAGAGAAAATATTTTCTTTGGTTACTTCAATAACTTTACTTTTCTACAGAGAGTGAATAATATTTTTCATTCATTTGTCTTGTACGTAAGGCACATTGTTTTGATAAATGTGGATTTTTGCTATATGTAAATATTGGTAGTAAATAAAGCATCTTCAATTCGGATAGCACGAAAAAATTAAACTGGCCAGAATAATAATGGGCCTGTTGATATACAAATACATCTTTAGATATATAACGACATATTTCTAAACAGGCAGGATTATTAGCATTGTCACAATATTATATTGCACATGTGTATTGTCCTGTAAATGTCCTTTTTGGGGGTCTTTAGTCTTAAATTTTCCCTGTATTGTAATCTAAATGGAAATTCTTCACTTTTTTGTATTTTTTTCTGTATTGTTAGTGGAAAATGTTAGTGGACCAGACATTGTCGTATTATGAATTAAATGATAATATTAATTATTATTGCTAGTGAATGCTTTAGATAAACGAAATATTGCCAATTTATTGCAGCTTATAATACATCTGGTAATGTATTCTATTGTAAAATTCCTTACTTAATCTAATATTTCACTTGATATTCTTTATTAAACAATGTTGGTAGATTTCATTTCAAACATTTTTCCTGAAAAGTTACCAAAATTTAGATCAAAGAAGGTTCCCAGATGATTGTCGATTGCGTTAGTTTGATATAAGCTCACTGAATTAAATACCTTACCAGATTTATTATCAGCCTGAAAAAATAGGATTATTTTCTTTTGTCGGTGTCGATTAAAATGAAAGCAGATTTGTTTATAACAACTTTATTTATATGCGTGCGCATATAAATAAAGTTGTTATAGCAAAAAAAATTAAAATATGTTTAAAGTTTCCATGATGGCAGTCTGTGTAAAAAACTATTACATAAAAATTGTGAAGTTCGACCCTAAAAATTCTATGTGTTTAAAATTTTCGAATAGACTACTAAATAATGAAAAAAAATACAAAATTTGGCATCGTTTCGCCTTTCAACTCTTTTTTTATTATTTGATTTCTCAAAGAAAACATTCCTTTCTTTTTACATTTATGTTTTGGTGACACAGAGTCTTTCTAAAATAAGTTATGTTGCTAGTGCTTAATTCAAAATATAAAGCCAGACAGTCAATCTTCAATTGATATCAATAGCTCCCTTTTTTACTTCTGTATGTAGCTGTAAAATTTACATTATATACAATTAAATTATAAGTAATTAACTTCATTTAAATTCCACAATGGCATGAATATTTTACATTAGTTGCTTTGTAATTGAATGTAAGAAATAAGTTTTATATCAAATAAGTTTTCCTTTGTAAAAGTATACAGATATTGTCAAGTTAGCCGTTATGTTTCATGAATAAATATATAATTCAAACAAAGGTTACATCAGTATATAATAATGTATAAACATACGTAATGTTTTAAACGAGATTTAAAATTCACTTGAAATATTACTTAACTGAACCATTTGTAGAAATTATAAGACAAGAGTTTAAACATTTCTATGATTGAATAAGAATTATAGTAAAATTATTATATTTATCTCGATTTTAAATATAATTTATTTTAGGATTTCGTACCCAACGAGTTCGTATGAAATTCTACCGTCGTGACAATATTCTTTATCCGTCGGTTAGCAGCTCCTGAACAGAATATGTTGAGATTTAAATTTTACGTACGTGATTTAATTTTTAGGTTCAAAATGGAATGTCATGTTTGAAATTACGTACAGGTTTACATCAAAGGAACGCCCGTAATTGCAAGTGGCGAAAATTTTTCTCTCTTCGTGTGGAATTATATTAAAATAAGCTTTTTGAGTAGAAGGTAAACATTTTTATAACATTTTTTTTTCCTTAAAAATAATGAGGTGAGAATTCGGTGAACTTGATAAAATCATATGATTTTTAATACCGGCTCTATCGCGATAACTTTTTTGTTACCAGATCTATCGTAATATTTTGACACCTGAGGTTTCTCGTCTATATTGCATGTATCATGTATATACAATTTAATGTAATATTCGTAATATTATATTAAATCTTAATAGTTTATAAGCCATATGGAAAATACATGTAAATTTTCTTTGTTATCGCGATCCTCTATGGCAGCGTTTCCCATTTGCCGGGTCGCGACCCGGTACCGGGCCTTCAAAATAAAATACCGGGTCGCCACATTCCCGCCTTGTTTTCAAAATAATACCTAAACCTGAAACTGACTTGAAGTGGAGCCAGATCTTAGGATAAAACTTTCGTCATTTTCAGCGAACTTGGATTCTTTAGTAAAAAATAAGCAGCAGCTCCATAGTACGCACTAAAATTTAGTGACTAAATAGGCGATACCAAAGTATGTGGTATTAATAAAACCTTTTTACTATTAATAAATGTGTATTATTTTACATAATGGAACCAGCTTGGGTTTAAAAGTATTTAGTGGGTCACGAAGGGGCAATGTGAAAATTACCGGGCCATGGCAGAACAATATTTGGGAAACACTGCTCTATAGTATTACTTTCAAATATAGTATTAGAAAGCAAATTTTGTACTCACAAAGTTTGTATTATAAATATTAGTAAAAAAAGTACGAGCCCAATTCCTATTTGGCCAATTTCCTGTGCATATTTTGTTTCGTAATCTATTTTCCATCTATAATACTTCAAAATATACTCGTTCTTCATACACTCCGGATTTTATCAGCATTGCGTAATAAACTGTGGTATATCAATTTATATTCTAGGTGTAACTGTGTTCTCGACTCTGTTCTGAATGTACATGGTACATATAACTGAACAAAAAGTTATTTACAACGTTGTTGAATAGAAAGCAGATGATCGTTAATCGATGCAAAGAAGTACTTAAAATATTTAGAACTCACAAAGGAAACTGTTTTCTCATGCAAAGAGAATGAAGAGTACCCTTCATTACATTGAGTAATTTAAGCGTGCGAGGAATTCAAATCCCTTATTTTGATGTTATCTTTCCTCAATGCATCTAATCTAGAGGGGTTTGTAGCGAACAATTCTTACACACGTTAAGGAAATCATCTCGTTCCATCGTTCTATGTACGTCATTACAATAAAAGTGTTGATCCCTGTGATTTTTTTGGATAGGGCGCAACTTGTCTGCATCGAGTTAACGGTTTAACATAGATACTTTCTTTGCATATTATAATTACTATCTTCTACCTGAAGAAATTACTATTTTCTACCGGAAGCTTCGATTGTATGGACTACAATAATTTAGCCCTTGTATCAATTCAGGCCATAATTTATCTCTGTTCCAAATTTTACACAATACGTTCATTTTCAGCATTAATATCGCTATCGATTTGTAAGAGGGTGAACATTTTCTATGCTATTCCACGGGGATCACGTTCGGATTTGGGAATCAGGGATTAAGATTCGGGGTAGGAGATACAGATTCGGGATACAAACTGAAATTAAACTAAGGGAATTTTTTTATATGATCCCACATGACTAAGTAGGAACCTAATCAATATCGGAAAACATTGTTTATAATATCAGTTGAGATTTATAAATAATATGAAATTAACTTCTCGAGGACGTACATACATGCTACATAAACTAAGTGTAAAAGAAAACATCTAAGATATCATCTTATTCGAAATTTACTGTATTGTTTATGTAGATTTAAAATATTAATTTTTCGAAGCGGAAAAAAGTCACAAGCAGCCTTAGGATCGCATACCATTAAATTTATCGCTTCTAAGCATTTGTAATCTATTTTGTATTTAAGGTAACGCGGAGGAAATATTTCAGTTTGATAATATTTCGTAGGCAAAATTGGCTTTGCTTGTGTAATTTTCATATCAATTATACGTAGGCGTTTTGAAATTTCGAAATATTTTTTTCAGAAAACGTAATTATTAAAATTTACTATATTTAATAAGTGATGTAGTGACGTACTTTTAATTCTTCATAAATTTTCTTGCGTAAAAATCGTGTAAATGAATTTATTACTTTAGGTAATTATATAAATTCAGTAAATTAAAAACTATATATATTTAAGAATGAAAACAAATTAAATTCGGACAAAATATAGAATTGAAAATATTAGTATGCGTTGTTGTTGAAAATTGATAGAAAGAATAAGATGTTTATTCGAGACGACGGTTGGTTTGGAAAATAATCAGTTATAAAAAATAACCAAAGCTCGTTAAAAGACAAGTCCATAATTTATCTTTAGAATATATTCAAAAGATTATTGATAATCTAAAATATTAAATTTGTTAACGAGAAATGTACATAAGCGAAGGAAATAAAATGTGATGTGTTGAAATTTTAAAGTCTTTATGATATAGTTTATTTAATATTTTAACCATATACGTTTCTAAAACTAAATCGAGAAAATAGGAATATTAATCAAAATGAAATTTTATTTTAGATAGACAATTTTGAAGCTACCAGTGAAAGCATTTAACTGAGGTGGCCAACTACCGTGTTGTTCGAATGTCAGAACCAAGTTCGAAATAGTATTATGTACCGGATTGTAACATTTAATATTGAGATTAATGTAAATCTATGGTTTCTATATAAGATAAAAAATTGGAAAAAATGCAGTTTAGTTTCATTGGTATTTCCACATTTTTTTGATATGATGTGAAAGAACAGTTTTATGTCCCTGATTTTGTTTCACTAAATTTAAAATGAATTTATGATCAAACAAGAATATAAGACAAAAGTATAAACAAGAACTAATGAATTAAATAAGGTAAAAACAGAAATTTACAAATGTCAGGCGATATGGTATTTGTGAAGAATCAAATGTTTGCAAGTGACAAAATAATCAATTATATCAACTTACAAAATATGTAACTAGTCTTTACTGGTCTCTTTTTCCGGAATATGTTTCAAAAGCCTTTTTTATTTTACCAGCTTTTTCATTAAAAAATTTGAGAAGGAACCAAAGTGTAGTAACTGAAAATTCGAATTTTTTATATAACTAAGAAAATAATTAAAACTAACTAAAAATTGGGAAACATTAATACCATTATAATGTAATATTCACAATTACGACTATCTTGTTCAATATAATACAGCATTGTCGAAAAAAGGTTTTTTTAAAATACCGTTATTTTATTTTTTTTCGCTTTTTCCGAATTTTTTTGCTTAGTTTCCCTCAGTTTTCATCTCAATTCCTCCAAATTAAAATATACATCAACTCCTTGTAGTATCTCCCAGATGAAAAGTCAACCGAATTTGAGTCGGAGAACTTCGCAGGAGAAGTTATGGTTACTCCAAGGCTAATTCGTTTCGCAGAAATTTTTCGTATAGTCAATTTCTTAACTTTGAAGTACTCAAATAGTAACAGGATGCGTCATAGTTTTTGAATGTCATATCTACATCCTCTGAAAGTAAAGTTATTATCTCTTAAAAATTGTAAGTTCTGTTAAAACTATCTGGGATTTGGAGGCAAGCGGATCTGATCTTTTAGTAGGCCAAACCTATGATGGATATTATATTATTCTTAGAAATTGGAAACTGGATCCACAATATTAAATTGAATAAGATTTAATTTTTCTTTTGGTTTTGCAACATTTCCTGTAAAAAAACTGTATATTTCTCTCATAATCGTTAGGTTTCATTTCTTTGTAATTTAGCGATGTGGCATGGGTGATATCTCTGTTCGGAGTGATCTTATATTTGAGAACTCTGGTTCGATATTCTATTACTTTAACACTTATCGATGGATCTCTTTCATTACGAACTATTACGAACATATGGTGGTCAGGGAACGGCTCAGGTTGGGCCCACCTCTATGTTCTACATTACCCTGCAAAGTCTTCCGAGGTGTTTTTTCTCACGTAAACATAATATTAATGCATTTCTACCTAGCCCATGGTAAAAAAACTCATGACGGCTCACTTACTCTGGTAAAAACGTGAAAGTTTTCTGTTTCCAGAAAAAAATATCAAAACCTTAAGTAGTACTATAATACGTTAATCTTCCCAAGATATTCTTTGATGTAATAACACTAATCAAGATAGTCATACACTTCAAAGTCCGGATCAAAAAAAAGAACAACGATCAAGAAAGAAAAACGAAATATCGCTACAGAAAGTAAACCATAAAAAGAATGTAGCGTAACCTTGAGATAAGCGTGAGAGCTGGAATAAGTAGGAATACTCCAAAAAGAAATTGTCATTACGTCATGTCGTTACTATTTATGATTAATACGGCTCAAATTTGATTTTTTCTTCCCCTAAAGTTTCTATGCCTTTATTACTCATAAAATTAATTACTCATTAGAATTTTTTCTTTACTACACTTTGGGTTCATTTCACCCTGAAAATGTCAAATTTTTCGAGAAAAAAACGGAAAAAACAAGAAGATTTTTGAAATAGACTCTGGAAAGAAAGTTAGGTGAACTTCCTTTGTAAAGCAACATGAAAAATTAACTTCCAAATAAGGTGTTCCGAATACCTAGTTTTCCAATTAAGTTTTTGAGGCCATACTAAGACGCGTGTGAATAAAAAATTGTATTTAAGATAGACTAGGTAGGTGGTTAATTACTTGAAAAAAAAATCAAATTTCTATCACAATTATTCATGTCACAAAGAAATAATTTGTCTTCAGTCTATAAGTTCGGCAGAAAAGACACTTAGTCACTCAGAAGTTGATAACTCAGAAACAATCAAAATCACGACATAGATAGATGTCAGATAGACCTTGGGATTTCTTACGTCTGTGCTGCTGCTTGACGCTATTTTTTGGGACACGTGTATAAATACGAGTGTGTATATATATATATATATATATATATATATATATATATATATATATATATATATATACATACATATATATATATATATATATATATATATATATATATATATATATATATATATGTATATATATATGTATATGTATGAAATGCCGTGAATATAAATATATTTTAGAGTAAAAAAATAAAACTTGTCAAGCAAGAGTTTCCTTGTCAAGCGAGTTCTACATTCGCACTTGAGTACACGAGGATTCCGTACACATTTCGGCACTTAACAAAATTTAATGTTAATATTTTTATATATTTTTTAATACTTGTTCCTTTAGTAAATGATATTTCGCTTATATAATTTTTTTTAAAAATTTTTTTCTCAAGTCATGTTTTCGGTAGATAATCAAAGCAACATGCGGGTTTTTATTCGGGACATTTGAAAAACTTTTCAGCAGTATCGTCCAACTTCAAGCCTACAATACGTCAGTATGTGAACGCGTTCGTTTATTATTTGGCGATGGAACCTTCAAATTAATGTACCATTTGTACATATATGTATTATTTACAATTGCTGATGCATAGCTGCCACAGATAACATGTTGCATAACGCTCTTTAGTTCAGGAGATTGTTCCAGCATAAAATTAGTTATTCGTAATTAGTTTCATGTAAAACATTTAATATACGGGAGTGCTTCACTGGTCGCCGATATTTTGGGTATAGATCCTGCTTTTATTGGTGCTAAGTACAATTCTGAAATGGTGCCATATTATACTTATACACAAGTTCCCTAGTGAAAAAGGATTTATTTGTGTAGTATTGTGGAGCATATTTTGTGTATTTGCCAGCAAAGTTTTGACTTTATGCTTGATTTTTAGTTGCCAATAGTGTGAGTTTTCATTTTGTTTTTAAAATGGTAACAATTAGGTGTTTTCAAATAATAATTTATTCTATTCCTAGTCAATTGCATCTATTGTTTTGTTGTAAAATGTACAATCGTATAAATATTTTATTGTATTTTTAACATTTGTTTCGTCTAAATAATGGATCTCAAAATGTAGTCAAAGATTATTTTTTAAATCTTAATTTCGGTCTTTATTTTTCCACATTTCAATATTTTTATTTGTATCATATATTTATATTTATTTATATACATTTATTTGTATCATATGATGCTAATCAAGCATCATGCATCTAGCAGTCTTAAAATATACTCAGTATTTTGCCTCATAAATTAAGTCACAAAGTCATGTCAAAAGTAAGCTTTATTCCAAAAAGAGCAAATATAAAATGAGAAAGAAATTGTTTTTAACTGTTCTTTTTGCTTCACTGCTAGTATATTTAGAAGGTAATTAGAAAATATAACATATTTAGTTTCTTTATCAAAAAGCAATTGTTCTTATTTGGGTTAATTCACATTTTATTGGGTTATTACGATTGGAGTAGTTATTTCACTTTTTTACTGTATTTTGTCAATAGTATCATGTAAGGTTATGGTCAGGAAAACTTGTCTTGCCATTTCGTTCGATCAATTTATATAGTAAGTAATCTGTCTTGAACGAACGACTTATGATTTATTCCCATGATTGCAAGCTTCTCAAGGGTCGCCAAATAGATTTGATATTTCCTACTAAAGTATAAACGTCTAGAAAGGCTATCTAGCCTGTAATTCAGAAATTGGAAATGCGTCAGCCAATAAATGACATTTTCTCTGTCTACCTGTAGTTAGTACCACTATTATCCACAATTAAATAAAACTACGTGATGTAGTATTATTTCTACTTTCTTTAAGTTGTTTACCACGACCTAAGTTTCGTTGTATTACAACATTTTCAGGTGGGCTGTTAGCACATACCTCTATTATCATCATATTGGAAGCAATTTGTTACATTATATAGCTTTCATTGCGCTTTATCCATGTTTCCGACGAGTATGAGGATAATTTTGATCTTGTTCAAAATATTTCAGATATCTGTCAAAGTGACACTTTTTTTAATTTGCAATTTTTATGAAAGTTCAGTAATTTACTTTAAGATAGGTTTTTATTTTTAATGTCTTTACGGATAGGAATCTGGTACAGTGCTGCGAAGTACTTCTTATGGTAAGCTCATAGACAGCCCGGATCAGCATGCTTCGTCAATAATCTTTAAATAGTTTCCACATTTCAACACACACATTAACTACATTTAGTGAAAACTTTTTTTTGTGTTATTTTCGTATTCATTAAAATTCGAAACTACATATAAAGAGTAAATTTGCATAGGTGTCTGCAGCCATTATCATAAAAATGTCGACCTTTTCATTTTTTAAAAACGTTATTTTGTTGTTTTATCTGTTTTGAATTTCGTTTCTGTATAAATTTGTGGTTAGGGATTTAAGCTATATATTCTGAAATTCATAAGATCTTAAAGGTAGGAAATGAACCTTAATTTCGATGACCATATAACAAGTGTTAAAATGCGAATTTATGGATAAAGGAAATAACTTTTACCGTACAATTTTCTGTTTCTTCTTATTTCACTTTTTATTGAGATGATTATATCGAAGAGCATAAAAAATGATTATATCGAAGAGCATAAATGCTTTTCGTTTCTGTTTTTATTGGTTTATGTTTCTATTTGGTTTATGATCTTTATAAATATTAATTTATATCCAGTATTAAATTTGTTTAAAGTTCTTTTCCGTTTCTTGTTAATATTCATGTTCTGGAAAGGTAAGAATTGTGTTCGAAAAACGTTTTTGCAATACATAGAAAACATCAGAGTTGATTTCGTCTTATTTTCCGTATTTATTTTATTCTCGGTATGGGAAATTTTCGTCCAATTCATTATAATTTTCAAAATATTACGTAAATATATTTCCTCTATATTTGATATATTATATATTACGAATAAGAGTAGGTAAAAATAAACTTTATTCCATACTTTTTGTCTCTGTTCATTTTGTCATAGTATGGATCTTGTGAATTCTTTCCTTGCGAATATACCAGTATTCACAATTAAATGAAACTACGTGATGTAGTATTATTTCTACTTACTTTAATTTCTTTACCACGACCTAGGTTTCGTTGTATAACAACATCTTTAGGTGGGATATTAGCAAATAATGCTAGGTTGCCTTAGGTCGTGGTAAAGAACATAAAGAAAGTAGAAATAATACTACATCACGTAGTTTCATTTAATTGTGAATAATGAATTTCTACAAAATTAACGCCAAATATATTCAATACATCAGTAATAAATAAGAATACGTTCATGTCTTCATTTCTTAAATGTGTGGCCTTTATTGCGTTGTTTGCTTTTCTTCTTGTCACATATCAAATACTCAAGAGTTTGTTGCAACATTTTGCATACAAATAGAATGTGTTATTAACAAATTAAGGGAATTTATTCCATGAAAACGCACAATTTCCTAAAGGATAACAAAAACTTTCTTAGGGCGTCGCCAGACGCGCTGCTGTTGCATTAGTTTTGCAAGCGATTTCTTTTTGAAATTATAGATTACTTTTGCTTTATTATTTTCAATGCACAATCATGAGTTGGTTACATTAAAAGTTTATCATAATATTTAAAATATCATCGCATATATATTTATGATATAATAGCCGATTTGTTCTTATGAAAGAAATTTGGAAACTTTCCGTATGTTGCGTTTTAAACTTTGCCATTTGGATTAGTATAATAAACTGGTATGTGTAGCACATAGTTAATGTTATACTCCATCTTGTTCGGCTAAGAATATATTTATTTTGGTAAAGAAATACTATCGACAGTGATGGTCAGTGTGAAGCGTAGATTACTTTTTGGTACATCCATATATGTTTTCAAAGCATCTCCATATTCATAAGCGTTGAGAGGAAGATTACTTAAAAGCATAATTTTAATGCCATGGGTTAACGGTCTGGCCATGGCAGCAGAATATTCGGCGGTTGTACCATAACTATAGTGTGTAGGAGCCTTAAACATTAAAAAGAAAGAGGAAGCAAATTGAATAACGCGTAGAAACTAACTATCATTTTTTCCTCCCAGTTAAATCAATGCGACCTCGGTGAACTTCGGAACATTCTTGTCTTTCAAACGTACAATATAAACAAAGAAAAGAAACACGATAGAAACAAAAAAAAAAGACTGAGTGATAATGGATATTCAGGAAATGGAAAAGGATATCTGATCTTAAAGATTACAATCTTTTTATTGACAAATGAATTACTTTATATAAAATATTCAAGTTAGAGGTTACGTAAGTAGTATTGTAAAATAGGGTATCAAATAAGTAGGCGAATGTCACAGCGCGCGTACTACATTGAAGTTTATATCTCGGCCGTAATTGATGGACTTCTGTAACATGAATTTGCCATTGTATCCCTATGACTTCTGAACGTAATACTGATGTTGCGAGTAGAGCTTACGCCCATATCAATTTTTCTTAATCAGCGGTGGTTTTGTAGGAAGGGAAAATAACATGTGATTTGTCTTACGGAGCTTTGCTCTTCCTTACAAGGAAGTATTACATCGTGACTTGTAGAAAAAAATAAGGCTGCCAAAGTCTTCCTGCTTGTGTTTGTCAACGTACAATGGATTTAGGACAAATTGAATTGTAATAGATGGTAAGAAAGTATTAATTGATATAAATTACTTTTGATTACAAATTGAAGATTATAGTGACAGTGATTGAATTGTTTTAAGTTCCGGTTTCTTTTCTCAATTGTCTGTTTCTCAATTTTATTATTAAACATGATTTTTGCTATTCTTCACCAAATAATTCTTAAATTTTTTTATAAAAAAGAAATATTTTTTTTCGTATCATACTACCAAAAACCCCATTCATAATAATATGGATGGTAAAGGCTGACGTATTTTGAATGCTGGACTTATTTTTTCGAAGAACGCTTTACTTTTCCATAAGATATAAAGTTTTTAAATAGAGAATACTTGCGGGAAAATGTATGCATGATCATTCAGATTTAAAGAACAAAGCATATTTAATTGAATTATGAATTATATATTTACCCCACACTTGAAACTAAATTGGTAATCTATTGATTGCTCATAACTTGTAACCTTCGGAACACATTGAACACGACATTTGGAATGCTTATGCATTAACATTCGAATCTCGCATAAGGATTGTACATCAAAGGAAACTTTTATTTTATAAATAAGAAGTAGTGTCATCCGTAGATAATAGGAGTAGTGCAAAGTATAAACGAACCGTTATATAACGCTGGAAATATAGTTATATGTATATATATATATATATATATATATATATATATATATATATATATATACATACATATGAATTCCAAATTTGAACAAAATATTTGCATTATGGTTACTTATGTCATATCTGGTTACTTGTGTCAGTTTTATGTTACGATTACGTGAATATAAACATCTTTTCTGGGTTTTGTTAATATTTCCACTTTTTTGTCTCTATTTTTATCTCTTAAGTG
The DNA here is from genome assembly GCA_039881145.1 of Druceiella hillmani. Taxonomy (NCBI): domain Eukaryota; kingdom Metazoa; phylum Arthropoda; class Insecta; order Lepidoptera; family Hepialidae; genus Druceiella; species Druceiella hillmani. Next base: position 17,354,224 of record JAYKKI010000043.1, read on the forward strand.
ACACACGCGTCAACCAGAACATGCATCTCTCCTTACTTCAATTTCTATTTCCTCACGAGCACAACCGATGTGACCCGGCCTTAGGTCAGGTGCATGGTTGCCTAATTATCTGTATGCCCCGAAATTATTGTACTCCCCTGAATCATTGGCTCCGTAATTGTCTATATCCCCTAAAATTATTATTCCAAATAATTTTCATTCAAAGGCATTTTAAAATACACATTTAATTATGGAATGTGTGAAAAAATTCACCGGCCATGGATATATGTTAAATTTTTAAAAATATTTTATTGCATGTTAAATTAAATCTCCATATGAAGTACCTACTTGCATAATTTCTTGCACAGACATCTCAAACAGCAAACACTTGAGCCTGATAATGGGCGGATGGATGGACGAATATGACGTAATTAGAACGATTAGTTATTTTACTACAGAACTTAAAAAATATAAGGTTTTTGCATGCTCATTAGTTTGAAGTTCATGCTTAATCGTAATTAGCGTAATTATTATGTGTTTTCATTGGTTTGGTTTTGTGTAACTTCAATTTTCTTCACTTATGAACTATTATAGTTACGAAGTTAATTGCATTTTATGCAGCTGTATCCTATCCAAAAGTAGAATAAGCATTTTATTAAACGATTATGAATAATATGACATAAATTGAAGTAAGCAAAAATACATCCCCTCGTCTTGTTTACGAAACTACTTAATCTAAAATTATTAAAAGTAGAGTGTTTAGAAGCTTTAGCAAAAGTTGTAGGAAAATTGCAGCGACTACTCTAGATTTTGAACTGTTGAAATATGCGTCTTGTTTTTACGCCTGTAAAATATATAATAGGCAACATATTTACATTACGGAGAATTAATATTTACAAACAGTATAGTAGCTGCATCAAAAATACTATGTATCTTTAAATATTTATAATTACTAGTGGTCGTGTAGTGGTCGAAATTTGACAGAAATTCAATACATTTTTATGTTTTAACGTTACTGAGATTTTCTTGTCAAAGAGTATACCTCCAGGCTATTAAATGTATACATTGATAGTACGAACGTAAATAATGAATCTTTTAACGTATATGTAATTTAGTATATACATATATATATATATATATATATATATATATATATATATATATATATATATATATATATATATATATATATATATATATAAAGATATATTACTCCTATTTTTATTGTTATAATCATCCCATTTTCATTTATTTTAGGCTATTTCAGATTGCTTCGAGGAAGTTCTTCTTACATTCCTTTATAAAACCATTCATGTGGTATGTCTTATAAATAGTATTGCGTTGGTAATATTGTACCACTCCACATCGATTCCTTATAAATATCTAAACAGTTTTTCATTGCGTTTTCTTACGGCGCAAGGTTTGCAAGGTGAATTATATTTTGCTTTCGTTTATGAAAGATGACATTATATGGTCAATATTAGGAAAAGTTTGGTTCTAGTGTAGGATGGAGTTATGTGAAAACTCTTGAAATATGCCAAAACTCAGATATATCCGGACAGATGGTAACCCTAACATGTTGTATTTACTTGAGGTTTACAGTCGGGTTTCCTTAAACCTCTTGTGATATCCAATATTTTCTCACCATATTATATTTACAACACAATTTTTTACAATGGTCATACATTTCAAAACAAAATTATATTTAATTTACAGGCTTATGACAGAAAAACGTCAGACATACGATCAGTTGAAGTTAAACGACTGGTTCGATCGCCCGCCAACACCAAGTATGAAAAGAAATTTGAAGCTCTTAGAAGGGTATTAGTCAAACAGGAATCTTATTACGCCGATCAGTTTTACTCAGTCGAAGTAACCCAATTCCGTTTCAAGTAAATTGAAATTAGCGTGAAGAGAAGATACAAAGGGTTGTGACTACGTAGATACTGGAGTATAGTAGTAGAACTGGCATAGAATATGTAGATATAATAGAACCCGTGTCTAAATAGTCCAATAAATAATACGATATAATGGAATTGAAAATTTAGTTATTAGATTTGGGGCGGGCAAAGTGGAAGGACGATGTATGTCGGTGTGTCAATTTAATAAAAGGAATGCATTAATAATGCTATCCTAAATTTTATCCATGTTTTGACATCGTACCTCTTTACAAGAAGACCCTACTTTCACGGGACACGTTGTATTATACTAGTATTCTTGTCACATCTGCCATATATATTATGTATATAAAGGAAAAATATAAATCATGGAAAATTGAAGTCTTCTGAATCTCCTGAGAAAAACGTATAATAAAATACTTAATCATTGTAATATATGAATTATATACGTTATTAAATAATATTTTTAAATTATGGGGATAAAAGAAAATAAATGCGACGAAATTTAATCAAAGTGAATCAAGCGTCAGACTTTTTTGGAAAAGGGGTTAATAAATCCCACTCAATACGATACGTATTAATTGCATATTTGTACTTAATTTTATCACGAAAATAGGGGTTAGCATTTTGATACAATAGCATGAAGCTTTTCCGGATGCAAAAAAGTGATTTAGTTGTTATATGTCAATTTTGGTGGAATTTTATTTTTCCTGTGAATCTCTGTTTTTCATGCGCCGTAAGCATAAGAAAGGACTGTGGGATACAAAAAAAATTTAATTCGAAGTATTTGGAAAAATAATTACGACCACGTAGCTATACAGAAATATTGAACAATGGGTCACAATTCACAAAAAAATATACGCAGTAAAAAGTTGGGAACGGGTTTAAATGTTTATAAAAATTGCAAAATCAACAATTTTTTGTTTCTGATTTTCTGTATTGTTTCAAGGACGAGAGCGAGGTAGCAGATTGATTGAAATGTTTCACATGAGATACGAAGCCCAGTTTACATGAATATAATGATTGTAACTTAGGAGAAAAAAGTTTCTCTCTTATTTTAACGCGGTCTCTTTTCCGTTAAAAAGGATTAATTAAATTGTATGTTTAAAATAAATTTACATACCAACCTTGAGAAATTCAAAAATTAAATATTTCATGCTTCCTGTGTGATAAGGCCAACAATTTTCCTTAACACAACACACGGTTTCTCGTAAGCAGATACTAGGTAAAATTTCCCTTTATTTTTCCAGAAATAAACAATAATTTAAAAAAATCTTTATTGTCTTGTGTGAAAATTTTATTATGAAAGGCATTTCAGTAAATGTTTCGTGTTGATGTACTCAAAATTAAAAATACGCTTGGTAACTGTTTAAAAATAAAAGGATTTTACTAATATTTAAAACTAAAACTTAATACTATTTAAAAATAAAAGGATTTTTAAGGTTAACAATTGTAATCTTTCAGTTCATTAGTTTTATTTTTAATAAGATTCAAATCCGCGTTTTGCTTAGGAAAATAACGGAAACAGCGTATCTGGTACATCCGTACATTTAACTGATCAACAATTGTAGGTCACAATTGACATTTTCAATGTCGAAAAATGTCACGCTAGTTGCTACTGTTTAAATTAAAAGTGATATATCCAAATTATTTGAATACTAAATTTTGCTCTCGGCTTCATAAGCGGGATTTCAGTATTTGTAGACACGATGAATTTTAGAATTATCGACTCAAATATATTTAGGCTTACTGAAAATATGTGAATAATAAATATAATTAGAAAAATCAATGACTATGGAATAAATATTCAATTATACAATTTTCATCTCCAAAATAAAATTCGCCATAGAATCAAAACAGCGATTTTAAAGACAGATGCTAAAAGTTTGTTAAAATACTTAGATAATTTTATCATGTTAGTTCTATGTAAAACTAATATACAAACACTTCAAAATAAATCTATAGCTCGTATTTATTTTGAACTCTTTCCAAATTACATATGGGCACTTGCCCTTTGTACTATTATAACTTGAAGAACTTTTTAACAACCAAACGTATAAAGAAACTTTGTCTTTCTTTGTTGGTTTAAAAACCCATGGTGTCACCAGTGGAGTCGCCGACAAGATTCTATCTAACAAGCGAAAAATATTTCTAAAGTTTCAAATAGTTTGCAATTTTTTCCTATTTTGGAAACCAAGTCGTGTCTTGTGCGCAAATACGTGCATCGAATCTCGACAAAAAGACGCGAAAACAAGGGGATAATATTTGTACGCGAGAACCAGAAGTTTTGTGTTTAGTTTTGTGTTAGTAAACTTTGAGTTTGTTGAGTAATATTCTTGCTTATGTATTAGATTTGTGGCAAATACGGTGACGAATTCTGGAGATGAAAATTGTTTCCGAATGAACATTTTTTTCTTTTTAACTTGACCTTTAATTTAAATATTGGCTGTGAGCCATAGTTTTGATTCAGAGTAGACAAAGAAAAAATGTTACATTTAGATAAACTGGTATACCTTATAGCATTTTTTAAAGGTAGAATTTAACTGTTCTATTTCGCAAATAATTCACTTGAACTTAGTGGTGATCACATTCATAGCTGTGACTATAGTCATGTAACTAGAGTTAATTATGTAAATATTACAAAAGAAAACTAAACAAATTTAAGCAAATCTCTATGGAAGAATTATAATTTTTCTTCTGTGTAATAACTTTTGTCTTTGTGTAGTCTTGAATTATTGAATATATTTGGCGTTAATTTTGTAGAAATTCATTATTGACAATTAAATGAAAATAAGTGATGTAGTATTATTTCTACTTTCTTTAAGTTCTTTACCACGACCTAGGTTTCGTTGAATTATAACCTCTTCAGGTGGGCTATTAGCAAAGATATTGGTGTAGTCTGTTGACTCTATTCGATGTATCTCTCTTCGATTTCGTGTAGTCTGTTGACTATTCGATGTATCTCTCTTCGATTTCGTGTAGTCTCTTGACTCTATTCGATTGATGCAAATATTTTTTTGAATTTCGGTAAATAATTGTATTAATATTTATTTATTTATCTACTTTAATGTATCTAATTGATACATATGGCGGACTTATTGCTACAACATGCAATCTATTACAGCCAACCACAACACCAGTCCAGCCCCGTTCGACGAACGGCCGGGAATCGAACCCACCCGGGTTCGATTCCCGGCCGTTCGTCGCGGTGCGTCGCATCGTCAAAGGCCGTATGCCTTGTGATCAACCCAACACACCACGGCGACGACATATCATTACGAGTCGTTGCTGACACTTGTTTCCTAAAATAGGTATCCATTTCATTTTCTACCTAAAATGTGTTTTTCATTCACAACACAGAGACATAAATGCGTTATAAGTGGTGCTTAATTCTGGTTCTTCTTGTGTATGTTTTACGTGGGAAACACATATGGAAAGTATTTTAAATCACATACGAATTGCGTAATGAGTTCTGACATATTGTCTTATAATGTTTCGTGAGAAGGGTTTTAACTGAGAAAAGTTAAAACAAATTATTTTGCTAAAATATAGAAAGTGAAGTAACATTTTCGGGGTTCCGTTAAAAAAAATATATAACATAACGTTAAAATGGGTCATTATCGGACTACACTTCAAAATATATAATTAAGACAATGCCAAGAATTAATAGTTTCAATGAAAAGACAATTTGAAGGAAACATAAATTATTCTATCTATGTACACTATTATACTTGTAATCTTCTAGAAACAATTTTTTTCCACTATTTACTTTATTATTCATATTATATTTTCTTAATTTCACTCAATTAATGCAAGTTTATTATTATATTTTATTATTTCTTTAAAAAGTTTTTATTGTAAATGCGCTTGTTTTTTCCTTAATTGATAATATATGTACTCAATTAAACATTTTTCTCTCCTTAGGTTTTTAAATTAATTAACCTGTTTGAGTTAAAGCAATAAATAGTACAATCAAGCTACAAGTTAAACTGCAAAATATACAAGAACGTAGTAGGTTATTGTAACGTAAGTCGCATTATGTAGATAATAAGGATTTAAATATTAATTCATATCTATTTAATTTAAATATAAAAGTAAATTTGTTATGAGTATTTTATAAATCAGTGGATTTATGTACGTGGGAATATTTTTGTTCAAAGGGTAATTTATTTATCTGCCCAAATGTAAGGATTTTTTTGGACATAAGGATAAATACTCCTCTGGTTAATAATGCAATTTGGTATAATATAATTATTCAAGACTACAGCTTAGACTTTTAATAAAATTCTATGGATGTCATGTCTGTGTGTGCATCACGCGGAAACCAGTGAACGAAGTTTAATGAAACTTTGCTACTATATAACCTATATCCTTAAAATCCTTCGTTTTTATGGTTTATTTAAACTGTTATTATTATACAATAATTTTACTAATTCATTTTTACTTTAAAGTTTTAATTGTCTTTTTATAATCGGATATGAGATGTTATCAGTATATCTATAAGAGAGATAAATAAGACACATATTGTACTTAAAGTAATAATAAAAAACATACATAATATAATTCATTAAATCAATCGAATTATGAATCTAGCATAATTTCGTCACTTAGTACCAAGTAATGTTCCATATATTTTCCCCGAATGAAAATTTCTGTTTTCTTTATTACTTATTGGTTTCAGGTTCAACAGGGAAGAAGGTTGTATTTATTTTCAATAATAATGAAGGGAAATCGTTTACATTCATAGATTTTACATAAGAATTCACGTGTGTTTATTATTTAGAAATAGAGTGATGTTCTTTTCAAATGTACGTCTTTTGATGATGAACGATGTTGAAAATATACCTGACGTTTTTTTTTTGAACAAAGATAATTTGCCTAATTCCTAAGGAATCACATCCAATTAAAAAAATGTATTCTTCATTGACACTGTCTTATAGTTTATATCTTATATTTTAAGAAATATACAACAAATATGAATGTAAAGAATAAGACAAGTTCCGTTCCAATTTTTTATTATGGATATCTTTATTACAAAAAATTCACCAAGTAAAAACCTTACATGTGATAATTTAGTAAAACAGTTTCAAAAGATAAGTCACCAATCTCATTTTATATTGAATTCAGCTGCCTTTCAGATCCTTGATTTGGATGGCTGGAATGAAATGACAGAAGAAAAATTCAGCCATTCTTCCAAATGAGGTTTTCGGTGGGATATCAAAACTTTTTGGAAATTTACAGTAAATTAATTATTATTGCAAAAACAAATTTACAACTAAAATAGTGAATAAATGAATAAAATTAAGACTACAGTTAAAACATTGAAATATACACTGATTAGTCAATATTTTAGTAAATTTTAAGGACAACCACACAGTGCCTAAATACTCATGGTGGTGGATAATGCTGATGGAAGTGGGAAAGGTATCATTCCCACTTCCCAGTATTTAAAACATTAAGTTAACAAATATAACGAATATGACATGAGAACTAATAGGAAAATATTATAGAGTTAAAATAACAAGATAGCAGAACTAATGAGTACTATACTACATTCATTTTCTAATCACCTTCAATCGATTATAGATTATAAAAAAATAGAGCTAAATTGTAAATTCTTAATATTCATTTTTGTACAAATGTTTCTTTGAAGTAAGTTATCACTTGCAGGCGTTTACGGTAGATCAAATGTAATACATATTATTTTATTCATATTATTTTCCGTTAGATACCAAACTAATAATTTAGATGAAGCTCTTTCACAGGTATGTTATTTGGTTATTATAAACTAAGTTACTTATTGCTAATGGTTGTGAAATTAAGATTTTTGATGTGGTTATTCCCTAGTATTATTTGCATTGGTAATTGTAATTCTATTTGTCTCCTATTTCTGTTTTATATTATTTTTTGGAAATAATAAGGTCAATTATGTGCTTATCATTTCAACCGTTACCACGATCGTTGATCCACTTTCCACATATGTAGAGAATCAGTCAACATTATGCAAAAGGTCAATAATTTCCGTTGATTAATTTTTTAGTCAAAGTTCACATTTTTAGGTTTCATGAGGTAATGTGGTTAGTTGATTTACTTCACAATTATCAGTACGTTATAAGAAAATATAGATTTCGATTGAAGCCTATTGTATTTTTTGTCTTTGTCTATCCGTTTACCCGTTTGCTTTGAAACTAATCTAGCTTTATCCCCAAAAGCCTATTAAAGCCTCACTAATAAGATGCTTATTTTCCGTCTAGGAAAAATAGCGAGTAAAAATCTGTCTGCGAGAGTTGGCGAATAACCTCATGAGATTAGACTTTCTGAGTACTTGCGTTTGTAATCTCCTTGAACTAATGGCCGCAAAGTGGTCTCGATGTCTACGTTAAGTGATATTAAGGACTCGTAAAGATACAAGGAATCTCGGGGAAAGGTTTCAAACAGAAAAGTTGCGTTTGAAAAGATTTTTTTCTAGGCCTATATAAACTTTGTTCAGCAAGGAAACTATTTGTGTAGATCTTTATTAATGGAGTTAGTTCATTTAGGTATAAAAATATAGGACGGAAAAATATTTTAATAAGAAATAAGGTTCTGGTTTTATAGATGGAAATTACCAGTGCCATTTCCAAAAAAATATTGTGTTGCAGCTTTAATTTTTTACCAGGTACGCATAAGGAAGATATTTTCTTTAATTTTAAATCCTAAGGGTAAAAACGTAGATTGGTTTCTTTAACTTTTCTGTCTTTCTGTTTAATCTTGCTCAGTTTAAAATTTACATGTCATATAGAGAAATCCACACATTGTATAAGAATTTTTTCTGTATAAGGCTTGAAATTCAGACATCATATTAACGATTTTATTCAATAATATAATATTGAAGTATTATTAATTTTTATAGTTGTTTTATCCGATCTGTCCATCTAAGACAGCCTTATAATTTCTACCGTTTTCAATTTATGTGCACAAAATTTTACAAGTAAATTATGTGTGAATCTCAGTTTAGGTGCAGCAAAATATTGAAAAAAAATTCTCAATGTACTTGCTCATACTTGTCAAATTACTTTACAATAATTAAGAAATAGCTCATTGAATTAAAACATGGTAGATATTTATTTTAAATTAAATGATTTTTTAAGCAATTGTGGGATAAAATAATTCAGTTTAGAGTAATAATATTTATTCAAGTTTAAAAAAACAAGTTATTTTATATACCACATGATCAATTTTATTGGGAAGATAAATATTATGTAGATAAATTACAATATTTTGATGGTATTTTTTAACAAGTATTTCTAAAATAATTCTCTCTCTAATTTTAATAGCTGTACAAATATAGTTATAAATTTATTCTTAATGCAAACAGAAAATGAGAACGACAGGATGACTTTAGAATTTCAATATCAATATTTATTAAAATTTCTTAGAAGCAACCAAACCCCGTTTATTATGGCACACATGCCAGTTTATTAAAAAATAATAGCTTTATTAGACAACAATAAAAGAAAATTTGAAGACGTTAAAATTACACGCTCGATTTCTTTTAGAACGTATTACTATTTCTTATTCAAATTAAAGCAGCCATTCTGATGAAATATATGAACACGGTTAATAAAAAATAATTCATGTCATATTTTGAACTTCTTCGATTTGAAGACGAATTAAAGTTGGAGAACGTATCGGACTTTTGAAGAAAGTGAGGGTGCATCTCTAAAAGTCAATTTTTAACTTATTGTTAAATTATTGTTAAGTGTTTACAATTGTTTATTACTTAAACACAAAAAATAAATTGTAGTATTGGACACTATCATAGTTACTTTCGTGAAAACGTTAATCGTTTACAGCATTTTGAAATAAAATAAAACATACCGAAAATTTGCCGTGGGAAACAATCACTATAAAAAATGGCTGCCGGTTAAGTTCAGTTTTGGCATCTGGCTACCATTATATATGCCAAGTGAGTCTGATGAGTCTGGGGCTACTTTCATTGCATTTGGGTCTGGGTCTACTTTAATTTTTCATCTCATTAATTACGAGATCCACATTCATATTTGACCCAGGCCCTTCAGTCGCCGTTGAGTTGTCCGATGGCTCATTTTGCCTGTATTTGCAATAGTACTGCGCGTTGGTTTTGACTGCAGACCCGGCGTGTTCAATGTCGTTATCCTTAGAAATGTATACTCTATGCATTTGTAGAATGTTATATTCTATGAATTTTTGCAACTATAATTGTGCTTTGTCTCCATATATTGCAATATTTTATAAAACCATGAAATTTACGAATCTTTTCAGATGCAGATCTTGGAACTTTTTGAGTTTTGAGATGCACACTTGGAGCAAAGTATGAGTTATAAAACATACATATTTCTTTAAAACAGCATTTTGATTACACAGATCATAAAATCATTCTTTATGATTTTCCGTGTTTATGGACAGGTTTCAAATTTGTAGTCAAAACTCGTGGCTTTATTTTGCATATGCGTAATTCACGACGTCCGATCACCTCCATCTCGCAATAGTGCTAATATAAACTTTCGTTCTTCCCCTTTTAAAGATATGTGCTACGCTATAAATCTCAAGCCGATTTATTGATATTTGAAAAGACCATAATAGAAATTGTCGCCAATTTTGTGCGATATTTGGGTGCGTTTACATACATCATATTAACGATTTTATTCAATAATATAATATTGAAGTATTATTAATTTTTATAGTTGTTTTATCCGATCTGTCCATCTAAGACAGCCTTATAATTTCTACCGTTTTCAATTTATGTGCACAAAATTTTACAAGTAAATTATGTGTGAATCTCAGTTTAGGTGCAGCAAAATATTGAAAAAAAATTCTCAATGTACTTGCTCATACTTGTCAAATTACTTTACAATAATTAAGAAATAGCTCATTGAATTAAAACATGGTAGATATTTATTTTAAATTAAATGATTTTTTAAGCAATTGTGGGATAAAATAATTCAGTTTAGAGTAATAATATTTATTCAAGTTTAAAAAAACAAGTTATTTTATATACCACATGATCAATTTTATTGGGAAGATAAATATTATGTAGATAAATTACAATATTTTGATGGTATTTTTTAACAAGTATTTCTAAAATAATTCTCTCTCTAATTTTAATAGCTGTACAAATATAGTTATAAATTTATTCTTAATGCAAACAGAAAATGAGAACGACAGGATGACTTTAGAATTTCAATATCAATATTTATTAAAATTTCTTAGAAGCAACCAAACCCCGTTTATTATGGCACACATGCCAGTTTATTAAAAAATAATAGCTTTATTAGACAACAATAAAAGAAAATTTGAAGACGTTAAAATTACACGCTCGATTTCTTTTAGAACGTATTACTATTTCTTATTCAAATTAAAGCAGCCATTCTGATGAAATATATGAACACGGTTAATAAAAAATAATTCATGTCATATTTTGAACTTCTTCGATTTGAAGACGAATTAAAGTTGGAGAACGTATCGGACTTTTGAAGAAAGTGAGGGTGCATCTCTAAAAGTCAATTTTTAACTTATTGTTAAATTATTGTTAAGTGTTTACAATTGTTTATTACTTAAACACAAAAAATAAATTGTAGTATTGGACACTATCATAGTTACTTTCGTGAAAACGTTAATCGTTTACAGCATTTTGAAATAAAATAAAACATACCGAAAATTTGCCGTGGGAAACAATCACTATAAAAAATGGCTGCCGGTTAAGTTCAGTTTTGGCATCTGGCTACCATTATATATGCCAAGTGAGTCTGATGAGTCTGGGGCTACTTTCATTGCATTTGGGTCTGGGTCTACTTTAATTTTTCATCTCATTAATTACGAGATCCACATTCATATTTGACCCAGGCCCTTCAGTCGCCGTTGAGTTGTCCGATGGCTCATTTTGCCTGTATTTGCAATAGTACTGCGCGTTGGTTTTGACTGCAGACCCGGCGTGTTCAATGTCGTTATCCTTAGAAATGTATACTCTATGCATTTGTAGAATGTTATATTCTATGAATTTTTGCAACTATAATTGTGCTTTGTCTCCATATATTGCAATATTTTATAAAACCATGAAATTTACGAATCTTTTCAGATGCAGATCTTGGAACTTTTTGAGTTTTGAGATGCACACTTGGAGCAAAGTATGAGTTATAAAACATACATATTTCTTTAAAACAGCATTTTGATTACACAGATCATAAAATCATTCTTTATGATTTTCCGTGTTTATGGACAGGTTTCAAATTTGTAGTCAAAACTCGTGGCTTTATTTTGCATATGCGTAATTCACGACGTCCGATCACCTCCATCTCGCAATAGTGCTAATATAAACTTTCGTTCTTCCCCTTTTAAAGATATGTGCTACGCTATAAATCTCAAGCCGATTTATTGATATTTGAAAAGACCATAATAGAAATTGTCGCCAATTTTGTGCGATATTTGGGTGCGTTTACCTCCCCACACCCACCAAAATCGCATCGCCTTTAAAGGAGCCTGAGCGTCAAAACCTCACGCTAAGCGGGTTTCATATCTATATTGTTGAAAGTAACTTTGATTCATTACATATATATTTTGTAATTGAAAGATCTTACGTAAAAGGTTTACCTATTTAACTAATTATTTTCATGTAATTTAAGACCGCTATTATTAAGAAAAGAAAAAGAGCATTTTGTATCGCCATAATTTTGAAAATTTATAGTATAACGTGATATAAGTTTTTGTTACTTAAGTTTATATATGTAGGCAATAAAAATGTTGAATTGTTCTTTCTGTACTTTGAAGATATTTCCGTAAAAATGATTTAGGGCTACGTGCCCCTAAATCATAATAATAGACGATAAAATCATTTTTGGAATTGGAGTTTCTTGTGTTTGTGTGAAAAGGTAGCACGTAAAACTTCTAACTCCATTTTGAAATACGTACAATTTTTTTATTTTTAGAATGTTTTTTTATATAATATCAAGGTTCCAGAGCAAATAAGATAACGATAAGACGAGGGTTATGTAATTTAAACGATGGATGAGAATAAATTGATAGCTTATAAAATGTGGTAATTACGAAACGTATGCAGAAAAGTGTATGTGATACGAGATGATATTACAAATTCGGATATTTGATTAAAATACCCCGTGAAAGAAGCTATGATGGTAAAGATAATAAAATTTGAAGCAATTTTTAGATGTTATTTCATCAGAATCGGTTCAGTCAATCAAAAGTTATACATTTTATTATTACAAGAACAACAACAAAGTAGTGTATAGCTACTCGACGTGTAATATTTTCCCATATATATATATATATATATATATATATATATATATATATATAGTATATTTGTTATTATCACTAGATTGTGCTGCTCGTATTTTAAATCGCACAGCTAAATTTTCGATCAGAAAACGTTCTGACGAAACTGGCATGATCGGAGCAGCTGTGTGGAGTAGTGTGAGAGGTATGAGGACAGATGTCGTACTCGGTCACCTTCCCCATATATTAAACTTTCCCATCATAAATTGTCAACGTTGTATGCTTTCGATATAAGCTTACTTACATATAATAAAAGTATTGTATTTACATAGATGTAGAATTGGCGTTTCTGTACATTGAAGTTATTTACGAAAAATTAAATGATTCAAAACGTAACAAAAATATTGTTTTTAGAATATTTGTCCGATTGGCTGTGAGCCCGTTTATTAGTTCGCGTATCATGCAACAACGGACAAAAGGCTTTTACGTAAGCCAAATGTAGATTATGTAATGGAAATCGTTAAGATAGGAAGAAAATAAATTAATAATAATTGATTATAATGTATTCAATGTACAAAAGTTTATAAAAGTACGCTGAAAGAAACGCCGTTTCTCGTTAGAAATCGAAATTGAAAGAGAAGTGTTTGAAATTACAACGTCGGGAGAATTTACAACACGGTACGTGGAAATGCATGTTAACGAAATAACTATATTTTCATCTCTGGTGGAAGATCATATTCTAGTGGAGGATAACATAGTAATATCTACAGAAGGAAGGCCTGTGCGATGTTTTAAGTAATAAAATAATATAATTCCGAAATTCACATGGTATGAAACATAGTATCAACGAGATGGGCTAAGCAAGCTCCCGCGTGTATTGTAACTCAGCTGAGTGCTCAATTAAACACGATACGCACTAGTTGAGAATACTGCCGACATACAATTGTAAATATTATATGGACGTTGGTCTTTTATGTAGCCATACGTAGAAACTCAACACAAATGGATTGGAACTGTAACACTTTTATATACGTGGCTAATATATTTATTAGAAAATAGTATAATGCCGCAGCTTTATTTGTGTTCGTACGGGATTAGGCTTATCCAGAGCGTCGGTGATATGTTTTGAAAAACAAATTAGAAAATTGATGTTGCTTATTTCTTAACGTTTATAGGTCGATCATCAGAGGATCTTCCCACCGTTTTGTATCAATAAGCAATGTAGGTTTACACACCTAGTTTTTAATTTATAATCAGTATATTACGATTTTATGAGGGGAATTTAAGCAATACCGCCATGATTTCATGAATAACGTGATGAAAATTAAGCACTGTTTTTAGCAATTTAAGTGAAATTTGTAATTAGAAGAAAAAAACACAGTTCAAAAGATAAGTATGACTTCAGAATGATTAAAACTTGGTTTTTAACTATTTTATGGCAAAGTTACATAGTATTCTATTCAAGTAAATGACATTGATTGGACATTTTAAGTGTGACCATATTTACAAAAAGATATTAAATGAGAAAAAAAGGAAATTTACAATAATTTTTAATTTATAAAAGAAAAAGTAAACAAAATTAAACATTTCAAAATTAGTAATGAATTTTGTAGAGATATGAAATTTATTTCAGATGGCACAATTATTTTATAGCGATTATTTAGAAAATAAGAAATAAAAATGTTTAAAATTAAACATTTTTTTAAATTCTTTCCAAAAACACTTTAGTTTCAATATTAATATGTGTAGTGTTGTCATATAAGCTATTGCTAGTGTTGTAATATTACAATACTAGTAGTGTTGTAGCATAATTTCTAAAGTGGGAAAAATGCATTTATTAAATTTAGTGTAATTTCAAGTTTTTAAATGCATTTTGCCTCAGTCTTTTTCATACAGTAGGATTATAATAAAGATTTCCCTTTGTAGAGGATTGAAATGTTATTTTTTTAATGGATATCTTTTTGTAAAATTATAATTTTTCTTTCAATGAGTAATTGCAAAAACAATATAAATGGTATCATAATGAATGTATACTGACAGATATTTCAGTATATACAAGTTCGATTCCAACCTTAATGAAAGTAATTATATTTCAAAATGTTTAAAAGTTATGCAAACAAACTGAGAAATTGGAAATACCCTACAACAAAAAGATTTGTGTTTCAATTGTGTATAATACGTTTTTAAGTTCGTGGAATGGGGGGAGGGGTAAGAAGTGGGAATAAAAAATACAAATTTCTTTTTCTTTTTCATCTGCTGCCCTAATACATTTTTCCGACGTATACCTTCATAACAAATATTTTACCTTTTTCTGAAAAGTAAGCTGAAACTGCGCCCTTTACTTCTTCATCGCTTGAAAATTTCTTCCCACAATGTTCTTTTCTTAACTTTGGGAGTCAGGTCAGGATTGTAGGGTGGGTGATCCAATATAAATATTGCTAGTGTTGTAATAAATTATGTTGGTTTAAGGTTAATGAATAAAGTTACAATGAGATGTCAATGTGTTTCTTTAAACGGTTTTTATGATACATTTCACTAACTTACCTCATAACTTTGAGTGACAATACCTTGACTTTGCCGGTTTAAAAATAAAGGAATTTATACTAGATGCTTGTATCGTGAAAAAGAAAAAATGGTTAAAATTTCATAATCTTACTTATTCCACTATCAGAAGTAGTGATGAATTCATAATCTTTCAATTAAATTTATTGAATTTACTCTTCCTTTATCAAATATATATCATTAATGTACAATGAAGAGTTACGTGAATAAAATGAAGCAAGATTGCATGTCACAAAAGATGAAAGTTTATAAGCACTTTGGGAGCAATCGGGATCCATTTTCATCTCATAATCTCATAATTCGAATATTTAAACCTTCCTGCCCCTCACAGGATGTTTTTGAATGTCTACAAGTACCTACTTTATTTTCTCCATCACAACTGCAAAAATAAAAACTCTATTCAGCTACATACTGGTCGGCTCAACACTATAAATTAAATATGTTGTCAGGAATCATGGAGTTATCTTTGATCAAAAACTGCATTCTGTTCTCATTATGATCATGTTGGTCATAAATATACCCAACTTCGAGAATTCAACTCTCGTTCCATTAAAGGACTTTAAAACCTTCACACTTTTACCTGTTTATACTGTTCACAAATTAGAAGTATACCCGAATATGGATCACTTATTTGGTGTTCATATACAATCACACATTAAAGAATTAAAAAATTGCGAAAAAGGTTATTGTGTATTCTTTGCTACAGACTTTATCGAGAACATAAATCCCATAAAATACAACTACAGACATTCACAATTAAAGGAAACTACGTGATGTAGTATTATTTCTATTTTCTTTAAGTTCTTTACCTAACATTTCTCTACAAAATTAACGCCAAATATATGCAATACAGACATTCAATTTGTCATCACTTGATACATGGAGAAAAAGCGCCGATCTATTATATTTATGCAAAATCGTACATTCGCATGTGACTATTTTTCTGACCTCTCTCTACTCAACTTCAACAT
The DNA here is from genome assembly GCA_039881145.1 of Druceiella hillmani. Classification (NCBI taxonomy): domain Eukaryota; kingdom Metazoa; phylum Arthropoda; class Insecta; order Lepidoptera; family Hepialidae; genus Druceiella; species Druceiella hillmani. The sequence goes on from JAYKKI010000043.1 coordinate 17,370,884, forward strand.
TCGATTAGGGTCTCGTAAATCTACACCGAGATTGTTTGTACTCCAAGTTTATACAACGATACTCCGTCATATAACCCCATAACATGACTGTGCTGAAGACAGTTACTTTGGGAGAAATAAATTTTTATACGCTTTGACTGAGTCAGTGATTTTGTGAAGTAGAAATATCGTAGATTATTTAGACTTACTGTGGCCAATGCAGTACGAAGAAGCATATATTATTATGAAGTTATAGCTCCCTGATATATTATATTCATTTTAGTGTTAAAAAAGTAGAATAACTACATATTAAAACTGACATTTAAAATCTTACTTTCATAGTTCAAGCGAAGCGATTTATGAATTTCAAAATTATTTTATGAAGAAGATTGAGTTTCTAGCAAAGAGAATATATTCATTGTAATTATATAAAACATTTCATTAAATATAAAATAATTAATAAGGCACAAAATTAAAATATACCTTTTTTATATATAGGAACGCTCTTAGTTAAAAGAAAACACAAATAGGGTCATTGTACTGTTTAGCATTAATTAAAAGAAAGCTAAAATATATTCACTGGCTCATTAAGTATTAATTAAGAGATGACTTAAATAGGATCGTCGGGTTATATAGCATTAGTTTAAAGCGGGCACAAAGAGTATCTCTGTGCCATTTAGCATTAATTAAAAGTAGGTATAAATAGGATTACTGTACTTACGGTACTTACTGTACTGTATTATCAGCTGCGTTAATTGAAATTGCTTTTTGAAGAACATTTCTGGATATTGTATCTTATTTGGCTTAACTAACCATTTTACACTGACTTTATTATCATAACGAAGTGAGATACTGGTTAAGAGCATTGTTTGGGATTACAGGAGAGAGTAAATGTTGGAAGAGTCATGATACCAATACGATATTGAAAGAAGAAGGAAAAATTCTTCCTAGGAACTTACTGTATGCGGATTTGACCCACACAAAACATATATCCGATGATTCAACATATTGACTTTACAGAATAAATATAATTTTAGTAAGCTAGCAGAATAATAAAGTTGATAGCATTGAATCTGATGCGTTTATTGATAATGAAGATAGAAAATTGAAATAAACGATAGGAAGCTGACCAGAGAAAGAGTATAATAATGCAAATTAAAGTCTTACCTATATAATTTGTTCACGCGTTACAAATGAAAAAAAATATATAAATAAAAAAGTATTTGAGGTTTTGTAATATATATATATATATATATATATATATATATATATATATATATATATATATATATATATATATATATATTATATATATTTGGTAATTATATTTATCTATTTAAGGAATTACTGCGGGAGTAAAAACAAGAGAGCAAGGATGAATGATTTGACGGTAGTACCCAATAAGATTAATGCCAATTTTATTTATTCCAATCATTGCAATGTTTCCTAATTTTATTTATTTCAATCATTGCATTGGATCCTAAAGAGCGAAACTTGAAAATATTTCTGTTTTTCCATGTTCGATATAAAATTTTTCAAAAATTTTAATCTGCTTGCATCATTTAATGCATCACTTTAGTTGTAGAGTTGAGGTATTTTTGTGCAAACTCACTTACCTGATAATTCAATTAAAGCAAATTGTCTATTGTTTCAAGCTACAAACTCACTCCCAGAATGCGCACTATCATTCTGAAATATGAAATGTTTTTTCTTCAGCGATAGATAAAACCGATAGTTAAGCAGTATTACATGAAATCGATGTGTTCATTGTTTCAAGTAATCGGAGATCTTATAAATATTCGAGTAACATTAGCGAAACGAATATTGATCCGACCGACCTAGTACTTTTGCCAAGACACAAAAGAGTGCATATTTATATTTATTCGCAGCTTGCTGCGTTTCCGTTTAATTTCAACTAACTGAATAAACCGGCGTCAGGAGAAAGTATTGAAAAGAATGAACTATCTTCTTTAATTAAATCGTGTAATATAATAGTAAAAATAGATTTCATTTACTTAACTAGGTAAGGAAAATTTCATATAATTCCAAAGCAATGTTTTGGATTTGGCTTTTTGTTCCCGCTTCCGTTATTATAGTCTACTAAGGAAACTACCTGTGAAACTGACTACAAAAAGTTCAATTTTCTTACTGCTGTTTTTGGTGACGCAATGAATAAAAATGCAGGTTATTTTTTTAAGTTATAATAGCTAATTTCAAATTTGATTGGCAATGGTTCAAGGTTGTAGTATTTTAGGAGATTTTTTTAATAATGTATCAATTGTATATTTATATCGTTGAACAAAATTTTGGTGAATTTTTTAAATATTGAACTATCGCGTTTTTGTAACTATTAGAACACTGTCTTCTGTTGATTTTCTATTAATTTTCAAAATACAAACAACAATTATTCATCTCAATCTGCATATAAACACGTCCTATTTACATATAAAAAATTACTTGTGTATATGCAGACTAAGATGAAAACTTGTTTGCATTTAGAAAATAAAACGTATAATTAGTGGTAAATTTGCTCTGTGGATATAAACTATATTTGATTAAATAGATAATATGCTGCTAACTACATCTTGTATACAGAAAATTAGTCTTAATTAATTAAGAAATAAATCGATTAGAATACGCAGTTTTTTTCTACTCTATTTATTGTTGATGGGAATTGGGGTGGGTTTAATGATAATGATTGACAGTTATCTTAAATGTACGTATATTTCGAATATTAAATATCATATTTGCTCAGTGCTGTTAAATATTGAAAATGAATAAAAATGTTTTCCATAATATAAATTGTGATGAACATTTTATTAAATATACTTTATGATATTAGGAATATTCAGCAATCATTTATTATCTACTATTTATCATCTACTTTACACGTTATACGTCTAATGAAGTTCTGTTAAACAAGAAACAATTACTATTTGAATAATCTTTCAGTATATGTATATTTCTTGTTTTGGAAAACTACAGCATATGATCGAACTTCAGAATGTTTATCTTCATTTGCCAATATATTTTTGTTCCAAATTTTTTGTTATCAATAGTGCGTCAACATTTTAAAAGGCTCAATAAATTTAATTGTTGTCATGCGGAACCCACTTCCGTTGTCGACGTGTAATATGCAGGTAAAATAAGGTCAGATGACAGAAAAGATAAGATTCAAATGAAATGTTTGTGTTTCACGTTCCATTAGTTTAAATTAAAAGGAATTTAGAAAAGAACTTGAATTTAGTTAAAGCCCAAAGGACAGGAAATAATAGTTCTTGCTGTGTGTGTTATCCATTTAGTAGTGGGCTAATATTTATATTGACGTCAGACTTCTAATTTACGTTTTGTGTACAATTTACGTCAAGGGCAATGTTTTATGTGACCCGTTGAGACTGAAAGTGGTTTAGTGTATTTTTTAGTTTTCCATTAATGTATTTTTATTCTTACGGCAAAGAATGTATATGTATATTTAATAAGAAAATAAAAGTTATCTTTTAAATTATTTGCTCCTTTTGTTCAGGCGTGCTTAAGTTTCCAGTCATTAATACTTAAATTTTTATGTTACTTTATGTGTCGATCAAGATTTTTAAATGTAAGAGATAGCAAATTAAGACAAAGAGATATTTATTTTTGGGTAGATTTTGCAGAAATCCATCAATTGAATGGGTTTTGATGTTTCTATTTTGAATTTTTTTACTGGATCCTCATTAATCACGGTTTCCGGGTATCAATGCATGGAATATTTTTTCATTTTAGATTTAGCATGTCTTATTCGATTGGATGAAATTTGCGTATCATCAAATCGTATGTCAGTCTATGTTAAGTTCTCAGATGGACGAAAGTGGTCTAATAGTTACAAAAAAGCGACGGTTCAATGTTTAAAGAAATCACCAAATCTCAATACAATAGATACAAAATTAAATTTAATTTAAAAATATTGCAATTTTGGATCATCGCCTTTTTGTAACTATTTGGTTAATTTCGTCCATCGGAGGACTTTACATATATTAGCAATTTTTTTCCATCGCTCTTTAATAAACAATCTCACTAATTAATTGACGAACTGTTACTTTTAACGTATTTCTTAGGTAGTTACGTTCTTTAGAATAACTTTTTTCTAACTATAATTAAATGTTTACTAGAATTTAATTAAACACACTGTGTTTTTTGAAGAATTGTTTAATCTAATTTCGTGAAATATTTTAAAAAATCCAATTTTAAAAACGAAATTTTAGGTAATTTAAATGCAAAACAATTCTTCTTCCCTACATTGCTTCTCATAATTATTTTTAATTTTAAATATAAACTGTAGGTAACTTTAATTTTGAAAGCTTTACGAAAGCATCGTGTTTAGGTGTGTTATCAGGGCGTATTTAGTAAAGTTAACAAAAAAATGAGTATTACGTTAAAATATAACCCTATTTTTAAAAGTAAGTAATATTACTCATGCTATGCAAGTAGCGACATATCGTTGGTTATATTATAAATACATCTGATCCATTTAAATTGTCATGATTTACGTAAATACCTCTTCATTTCGTAATATCTCTATGTATGTGTGTGCCTGTTAATTCTAAAATAAATATTGAATATATTTGGCGTTAATTTTGTAGAAATTCAATATTCACAATTAAATGAAACTACGTGATGTACTATTATTTCTACTTTCCTTAAGCTCTTTACCACGACCTTGTTGTATTACAACATCTTCAGGTGGGATATTAGCAAAGATTTCTTTGCTAATATCCCACCAGAAGATGTTGTAATACAACGAAACCTAGGTCGTGGTAAAGAAATTAAAGAAAGTAGAAATAATACTACATCACGTAGTTTTATTTAATTCTAAAATAAATACCTGGGTTAAATATATAATTAATATAGCAGATGTTCCAAATGTAGTAATAGGATAATACTTACAACGATTGACTATTTCAAATCTATTATAATTAAGTTACACCAAATATAACACTTCTCTATCAAAGTATGCTGCATAACATTGGTTTCATTCGCAAATTTCTTCTGTTTCGTTATTTTCAAAAACCTTAACCTTTTTTGCATTGACTTTTAATACTCCAAATGTTGTGTTCGGATTATTTTGGGATACTATTGCTTTATTGAGGTAATTTATGTACGTCGTCAGTATTTTTAATCTTTGAAATAAAAAGAAGTTTGTGGATGCGAAGTGACCTTTTTCTAGTATTTTTCGTGATATATATGCGTTTGCAGTTTCTTGATGAAAAATCAATTTTGATCTTGGATTTTGCGTGTATTTCCAGGGGTTTTAAGGTATTGCTATATCGTTTTTATCGTTAAAAAGGAATCGAATAAATATATTACAAACTGTAAAGCAATTATACAATTATTATCTGCTGGTTTTATTTGGACAGTTATAATATTATCGTCCTCGAAACCACATTTTCTCCATGGAAAAAAATATTTTATGATTCTCGATAGTAATTAATTTATACAGTAATTCATTTATACATAAAAAAAATAATAATGCTAAAGAAAGAGGAACAAAGAAGGAAAGGGATCTGTATGGAGTGAGGGAGCGAGGTGGAGAAGACACAGAGAGGGGAGGGAATAAGGGGGACGGAGGGGGAAAGACAGAGAGAGAGAGTCAACTTTATTTCAGTCACCTGTTAATATTTGAATTTAGAATAAAAGTAATTAGTTTACTTTCAAATTCTGTTTTATTATCTTTTATATTCAAATGTATTCAGTTTAGTTTTATGAAGATGTGAACATTTTTGGTTAATTATTAGTGAGAAAAATGTTATTAGCATTATTTTTTATGGAGTACGGTGATAACTTTTCACGAAAGCCTAATACAATTCCTCAAGACGGACATTAAATCTTTTCATAATTAAAACAAAAAAATTAATTCTACGTAAAATTCGTAAAACTGTTAAAAATTTTTGCATATATATTGCAATCACAGTTCGTATTAGTTTCGGCTATCACACGGTTGGCATAAATCATTCTCAGTAACAATGTACGTTTATTGATTTGATTCTACTTTCATAAATATTTCACATTGATTTCTGCTTTATAAAGCCATCTGACAAAGCAAAATACGTCGTGAGTCATCAATCCTTACATAGATATTCATGTAGAATATAAACATTTTCAAATATCGCTGAGGTTTCTTACCCAGTTTTAGTGGACTTTTTTTGGATAATTTATTATCCTTACAATTAATTTTATACATGTTCATTTCATATTATTTAAATATAAATATAGAAATGTTCTATGGTTATAAACATTTAATTCCAGATATTAATAGTTTTGCCCTTTATTCACTTACCAATAATAAAATTTAACGTTGAAAAAGACTTTATATTTCTGGTTAATTAAAAAAAATGTTTAATTTAAAATCAAAACGGACACCTATTTCTATCAATATAACTATTAATTTCATTGTAAAAAATACAAAACAAAAATGAAGATAAATTAAATACTAGTGAATAACGTTATATTTAATGTAATTTATTATTTTGTTTTAATTATATTACATATTGAATCAAAAATAAAAATAAATCAACAAAAATTCGAGAAGGTAAGAAATCACATGGAATTTGATTGATTTCAATAAAATTTGTTTAACTCATTATTTTCTCTAATTCCATGTCGATGGCTGCTGATAAATATTATTATTTAATACTTTTAATCTTTACTCTTATATGTTTGTTTATTTTTTCTTTATTTACATTTTATAGTAGCACTGACACGTAGAAAAAAGCCAACCTAGATAACCCGAAATAGGTGATAATGTTTAGAAAAGCTTTAAAATTATAAATATTTAACAATAAAAAAAATTAAATAAATGCATGGGAACATACTGATCTTAACAATGTTACATACAGTGTCTATATAAGTGGCTAATGTATACAGTGGCTATATGAACAAAACGCATAACTGAAACCAATGGAAAATGAGAGAGTTTCATAAATAAAGAAAAAGAGATGTATTCTAATTTTGAAATTGAAAAGGATTGTATAATATTATTACAATAAAATTTTCTGCTACTGTCCACTATTTAAATAAAAAAAAAACAATCAGAAAAGTCTTGGAATCAATATTTGGCCAGATAAATGTTTTAGTATTAATGTTAGTTACTAAAATTTAGAACATGCCAACCACAAATAACGAATTTTTAAATTATCTGACAATTGCAGATTAAACAAACTCGATTTTACAATAACAAAATGACATGTTTCCGAAGCGCTGATATATTACAGTAAACTTAAAGGCGAGCAGCAGTTTAAGTTATAAAGTCGTTACGAAATTAACCGTGTAACTAAAGAAATAAATAACACTACGGAAGTAATAAATAACACTGTGGAAAAGAAATAAATAACACCGTGGAAAAGAAATAAATAAAACTCTGGAAAAAACTGACATAAATTAAAACTTGAAATTTTATGCGTCAACATGTTTACGCCTGCGGAATAATCAGAGGTTAAAAGTTATGGAAGCGGTTGTTTAATTTAAAGACTTCTTTAAGATTTGCTTTAATTAAAAAAAATTCGTAATATTGATTTTGAAAGTAGTAAAAATTAAAATATTTCTGTATAAAGAGATATAAATATATCAAAATGTTGAATTTGCAAATGCTTACGTGAACCAGAAAAATGGGCAATAGAACTGTAACTGTTAAAAATGGGCAATAGAACTGGTTGGAGTTTCGAACAATTGATCAAATCAGTAGAAGATTATTTTGGTATACGTATGTAGGTGATATTAAAAACAAGGCGAATTTTTGTAAACTTTTATGACACCATATGGTGCTATTGAATCGTGAAATCTGATTTTCGAAGGGTTTAGGTAAAACCTTTAAATTTTACCGCAATTTTTAAAGTATTCTCTTAAATTCGGTTTTAAAATCTGTTTATAATAGAGGATTTTTACTATATAATATTAATGGAAACATCTTCTCACCTTCTTCGTGGAAAGTAGAAAGTGAAATCTCCATTTTTGTATAATGCTAATCTACTAATCTTCCATTTTCGTAAATCTCCATTTTCGTAAAATGCTTTTAATGCCATTTATATTTTAAGACTCATTAATATAGTTTACAAGAGATAAAACATATTAATTGGGGAGGAAGTGAAAATAAATCTTTCTACCACAGGAAAAAAAAAATATTGCATAGCATGAAATGCCTCAAAAACTAAAGGGTAAAAAATGTATAGTACGAAAATATACTTACTGAAAGCTAAAAGCAATCTGAAATTAAACTTGACGAGCTTTGTTTAGTGTAGTTAATGCTATTTGTTTGGTTTTTCTAATCTGAATGTTTACTGTAGAAATAACGATTTTGCAACCGATTTATTGTATTTCTTGACGATATGTAATACAATATATTTTTTGTTTCCACATAAAGACCCGCTGTATTAAATTAAATTCAAAAACCTTATAGATTTTCAACGATTAATTAAAAAAATTGTGTTTAAATTTAATATTGCCATTGTATAAAAAAAAATTATTCCTCTACGAAACACATAAATTATCAAGTTTCTCATAGGCCTAAATACAATAAAACCCTCATTGGTTATACGCATACGCTTGAAATTATTCTGATCATATCATATAACAAAACTATCGTGATACCATTTCAATGAAATAAGATTATTATCTTTACTAATTTATATACTATTAACAATTTGTTAATATTCCTCGGTCGCATGTAACTAATTTTTATTTTCGAAGAAAATTGTTTCACTAACCATTGCATCATTTACTTTTATTTCAGTTCTAAGAGTAGTTTCGAGGAAGAAAAATTTAAACGCAAAACTTTTATTGTTGCCGAATTATTGTGTAATCTTCTACAAAAATAGAAAGAACAGAAATGTTGGCACACTATAATTATCTTGAGGCTGATTCAGTATATCGTGTTAGTTAATATTTTAGCTATTATCGTTAGTATGACTGGATTGAAAGGATTTGCCAATACATTTAACAGCGTATATACAGTCATTTACATAAGAATGAGCATTGAACTAAATTGATTGATCACTGAAAAAGAAAACCCATAAAAAAAGGGAAAGTGGGCCCATTATTTGTTATATTCGATACTTTAATATCGTTTTATATTTTCCAATGATGGGAAGATAAATGCGATGAATTTTGCGGACGCGAGTCGAGTAGAAGTGACATTTCTATAAGAATATCAGAGCACATTTTTAAGCCAATTTTGTCTAAGATAAAGCAAAGCTTTTATTTTCTTTACTTTTTTTATTATAGGATATAATTATTATTTTTCAACGTTTCACTTATTTTTTTTAACAATAAGGAACTTAAGAAAAGAATTTTCAATTTTCTTTCATTGTCGTATAATGCTATTTAAGGTTTGTTTCTCTATATATATATCACGTCAATACATAATTGTATTCTACATTTAAAGCTCCCAAGTAAGGGTTCCGTCGGAGCCATAAACGATGTTAATACTATATATGTTGCCTTGTATGTTGAAGCACTTTAAATCAATGAACTAGGTTAGAATACTTGTAATTAATATACTGTGTATTGATTTTACTTGAAATAAAAAGCAGTCTAAAATTTTTAATCAAATAATTGTAAAGAGCTACATTTGTGTAAATGGGTTGAAAACGAATTTTTTTTCATCTAGGCCTATTCGGTACTATTATTTAGTATATTATTAAGTGTACTTCTTTCTAAATTCAACATAAACGTGGCGAATCTAATAATTTAATATATAAGAAATAAGTCAAGTACTTAAACTTTCTAAAACAATTCAAAGTTATATTGCAGAAACAAATATAAAAGCCGTTGATGTTGTTCCATGAGACATAGTTATATAGATATAGCTATTGGCAAAATTAAGTTGGGGAAGCTTACACTGAAGTGATCCATAATTAGTCTAGTTTTATATAACAATAATCTCAAACGTACAAACCATGTCTGGATGACATGAAATATTGAGAAATCAAGAAGGGAAAACTCCTAGAAACAGCGTGTAAAGATGTGGGACCTTAAGGTATCTTATTACATTTGGGAAACTTGTGTCGTTTTTGACAATTTACACAAAAAACTCATTGGCTGAAATAAAAAATATGACGTCAGGACGAAAAGTCACACAAAAGCATTACATATAACTCACTTTTTTAAATTTATTCCACAATTACGTTTCTTAAACCGGTCTTCGTCTTCAGGGATGCAGTTGTCCTCAAGTCTCGGCCTTAGCGTGGGGACACAATTGTCGGTAAAAATGTAGTATTACTTATGTGACTGGAACAGGTAACTCAAAAAAAATACTCTTGTCCATGTTTTTGAAAAAATATTAAAACTGATAAATCTCTTTGGTAATGTTTTGAAAAAAAAAACATATTGGTATTGAAAGCGTAATTTGAATACCTGTAAGATGTCTTGTGCGTAATGTTTGTGTACACAAAATTTACATGGGTGAATTTATGGTTTGAATTTTACATACAAGCATGGGTTTTAATTAATTAAAATAGTTTAGGTTGCAGCAATGGTAACCGTATTTTTTCTTGTCAAACAGAGCTATGAAAATATGAGTATTTAGTTGGAATTTTTGCGGTAAAATATTGTTTTCGAACATAATGAAATTTGCAAAATAGTACTATTGCTGGAGACTTTTCAAGTCTGTGCCAAGTCGACGCTTTCTTAACGCAAGTTAACTCTTTTACGTTTACATACATACATCTACACACACACAGATCAATGCCAAAATTCGGTGGTTATTTGAAATCAGGTAATTTTTTGTAATAAAAGTTTTATTTAATGTGACATTCAATACATTTTATGAAGAAATACTTAATGTATAAAGAAAAATGTACCTACCTGTGAATTAAATAAATAATTAAAACTGTATAATTTCACAAACGTACATGTATACAATGTAATCAATGACGATATCATTTTTGGTCGTGAGAGTAGTTAGGTAAAAAATCTTTCTTTATTTATCTGTTCATATAATAACCCCCATCATGCTAGAAAAACAGATGAAGGAAACTGTTTTGTATACATTTATTTACCTTTTACTTTACATTTTTGATTACCATTTTTTTAAAAAGGTCTATATTTAATCATTCATTACGGTGTCTCCAATAGATATGGTATTACATGTACCACGCATCATACAAAATGTACCCATTCTCTCTATTTAAAAAAACATGCTCTTGTTCGTGCTTCTAAAAATATTATAGAGTAATAAGAAAAATAAATCATAAATCAAAGGAATAGACTAAAAATGTCAAAGTAAATAATATCCTTTCATTTCCATTTAGGCGTTTCCTTTTGTGTACAGTTTGAGATACTTGGCGAAAGTAGAGAATAAATTTACACTCCTTGTGAAAAAGGTTAACTGAATAATATTCTCCGCAACCAGTTTATTAGAACTTTGCAAGTCACACACTACCGGTTTAAACTCAAACTTTACTATCTAATCGTAGTTTGTATGAAATATTTTATGCCAACGTGGAAACAAAAATATATGTATGTTACGTTTGCGCTGTGAAAAACAATATACACTGGAATCTTAAATTCATTATTTTGTTGCATTAATTTCATTAATAATTAAAATAATACGAATTATTTTGATAAAAAAAAATATGTTCTTCGTATGTTTGTGAAATAATAAAGTTTAAATGATTTACTTTATTCACAAGTAAAGTCTTCATGAAATATAGGATACCAGAGAGCCATACAACAGCCATAGAGATAATCATAGCATTCTTTTAGTGCTCATTTATGGAATTGTAAAAATAATGGATAGGTTTACTTGCAGCTTTCAGTTGTTGTGGTTTTTGTTTTGCGGCGCGTGAAATAAGTTATGCTCCATTCCTTTTAATAAGTGAATGTTTATAAACAAACTAATTTGAGAGTTCTGATTTTGTAAATATTTTTATTAAATTCACGTTAATAACTTTTGTATGGATTTATGATTAAAAATATTATTTTTTTAAAATACACATTTACGCAGTATACAAAAGTAACTTATATTATATAAACTCTAATGTCTATTTAATGTTTTCCCGATTACACAAGTAATATGAGAAGTATATTACTTGTGTAGTATAGAAATATAAATATTAAATAGTTAATCTATATTTGTCAACGATTTTGAAAGGAGTTACCTCCTTTTGTTTTACGTTACATTTGCTACTTGTACGTTAACTTTTTACTATCTATACGAAGCTACAAGTATAAAACTGTGTTTTTTTGTCAGAATAAAGCTTCAATTATTTTATTATTCCCCGTTTAGTATCCTATGCCGTATATTATGCTTTTTCAGCAAAACTATTCTAACTATTTTCAACAAAAAATTCATATGGAAGAAGTACATTTAGTGCCTAAAATTAAATTAGAGAATAATTTCTATTAAAATGGGCATTATCCTCATGATGGCATTTTTATGAAAATAAACACGGTAGGTTGCAACATTACCGCCATCTGTCTAACTTGACGTCTCGTTCTAATCTAAATTTTAAAACCGTATATATTCCAATATTTAAGACTAAAGAATATTTATACGGAAATTTTTCATATAGCCCCCTGGAGCTGGAACTGTAAAAACAACTTCTATTAAGTTCATCATCTGTCATTCGATAATGTTATTGATATCTATTCATTCTATTTACAGAGTAATATTTTTACATAAACATTTAAAAGGTGATTCAATTTGTACTTCATATTATATATAATTTTTAAGGCTGTCATACCTGACAAATATTGACGTAGTATATTTTCAATTACCAAGAAGCATTTCGACATGCGTAAGAACTGTTAACCTCCGAGTAAGAATATTATTATCCATATTCTATTTGAGTGGGCTATTTGAAAAACTATTCGTACTGAATCGTGCAAGCGAAACTTAACATTAAAGACAACAAAGGAAGTATCATTATAAATATATAAATAAGAGTTTGCGTTCCTGAAGTGGATTTGAAATAAAAAATATGTCTTTTATGTTCTCAAATTAAGTAAGGCTTCTATGTTATGTTACTGAACTAAACTTGTCTATTGAACTGAATCCTTATTGAATTATTTTTATGTACATAGCAACTATTTACTACTAAAATTAATCTGAATGCTCCAGAAGTTTTCATAATTGAAAAAAGAACTTAACGTTTATGGAGGTAAGGATCTACTGACATTTATGTTCTTGGCTGAAATATTTATATATATATATATATATATACATATATATACATATATATATATATATATATATATATATATATACATATACATATATATGTATTTATATACTTTTTTTTTTTTTTAATCTGAAATGTAAAATAAATGACATGCAAAATGGTCTAAAATTATGAAACGGGATTGACAGAATAAAGCACTAGGTTTTTTTACTACAATAGTAAAAAGTATTTTATTATAAACAAAAATATAATTAATGATAACCTAATGCATAACAGCGTGATACTTGAATTATTCAATGTTAAAAAAATTTAGGGCTGTTTCTTCAACTAAATGGCTCAATTTTGACAGTTCTTTTTTCTCATAAAATTAAAATTCAGATATTTCTATTATTTCTGATTGAATTTCATACAATTTTCTCATGCAGGCTATCAAAAAATATTCAACTTTTTTCTAGATGTAAAAAAATAGATGTTTTAAATATTTAAGCTATATATATATATATATATATATATATATATACTATATATATATATATATACTATATATATTATATATATATGTATATATATATATATATATATATATATATGAGTAGGATGGCATATGTAATTGATCAGCAACAATTGCTGGAAAATTTCATATTTTCTTTTTTGTCTAATGCGTTAATACAATATCTAAGGTGTTTTTACTTTTAATATACTGAAAAGGGAGATATACAAAGAATTTATCGAGATAAATAAAACATACCCTAACTCGATGAGTCTAAAATTTACAGCAGAGGTTATCTTTTGCCTACCTCCCATCTCCGTCATCAGATTCAGCCTCCATCAAATAGTGTTCGCTTTGTGTCACCACCACTTTTATAACTATAACACCGAAAACTAGCATATGTGCCACGTTTCAATGACTTGAAACTTGGTGTATATACTTCTTTCCGGTCCTTCGATAGACGCTGAAATATCGATTAAAAATTAATAACGGACAGATTTTTATCTAGGTAATGTAAGTTCCTTTCGAACTAACCGTCTATGAAACGTTGAGCCGGGATTAAAAATAAAAGCTAAGTTATAATTAGAACTTAATCTAACATTAGAATAGAAATTGAATAGAATAAAATATACCTTACGAACTGAATTATTTTATCGACAAAATTTTACCTAGTTTTTTTTTTGTATCTTGCTCTAAAGATTCAAAATCTTTGTACGTATCCATGTATAACTGTTCGCATCTGCATCCGCATCTATGGGCTCTGCATCCGCGCCCATATACTGTAGCTATTAAATATTGAGAAGGAAAGCATTTACTAAATATCTTTACCGTGACAAATAAGTATAATATATCTATATACTTAGATATACAAAAACATGTTCTGACATCGTCCAACTGAAACCGATAAAGCTAGAGCTGTGAAATTTTAACTGTAGTTGCTTAAGCAGCTACTAAGAAAGGTTTTTTTTAAATCTAACTCCTAAGCGCGTAAAACGCGTACGCCTTTTTGGATGCTTACGGGTTGTATTTAAAAGGTACCCTCTTTTATCCGCTTAGGGATAAAAGTTATCCAGGAAAAATACTACCTAAATTAATTAAAAGTAAACTGTTAACTAGTAGAATAGTTAGACGATCGTATTATTTGAAACTTTGTAAGTGTACTAAAAATAATAAGCTTAGAATGACGAAAATTGATCATACTTAGTTTAAACCATTATATAAAACCTCATCAAATCAGAGCAATATCCATATACTGTATATTATATATATGTCAACATTAAATACATTGTTGCTAACGTAACACCGTTAATGCATATTAAGCTAGGTTCTAGTTTACTTCACCGATGACTAAGTAAAAGTTTACCATATACCCTTGGCTTACGTAAATACTTGTATTTCCGAAGTTTATTTTGCGTGTTCTTTTGAACTTTATTTGGTTTGCAATGTTGTATTTTTTGTTTAGCATTTTTATTTCAACCTAGTTATGTTTGGATCGATTTTATTTAAATTTACTTTTATTTGGCCTATGATATTGTATTTTCCAATTACATTTTGGTCTCGGAGTTGTTTTAGTTCGGAATAATTTCACTATTTATTAATTCCTATTTGGCTTAAAATATGAGATTTTTTATTAACATTATAATTTTGGAGTAATTCTTAATTCTGTAAATTTTTATTATTTTCGCAAATATCTGTTGAAAGATGCAAATGGTGCAATAAATCGCGCTATGGATTTCGTAGTTTACCTATCTCGATTCCTTTCTTATATGATATTTGGCATATTAGAATGACAAAGAATATTCATAAAGAAATTATATATATATTATTGTGTGTAATAAATAACGATGATGAATTTGTAGTTATGCCACACAATAAAAGCGGTAACGAGAATAGCACAAGAAACAAGTGCTAAGTCTATACGATTTAGCCTTCAATACGAGTGCAAATGCTGCTATGACCAAAAAATATAGCTGATTAATTAAGTCAAATAGTAATTCTGCCATATTCGTTCACCAGTAGACCAAGATACATACTTGAGCAAACCCATGGCATAAAGACATGCAGTTTTTTGCTCGTGTTTGTGAATAGGTAGTGCGGTATGCTATTAACGTCACTTACCCGCATTTCACAACATAAGTAACTTAGCTAAATTCAGGTTGTAGTATTTTCATGAAAATAATTTATTCTACTGGAATGTATTTATTTTTAATCAAGTCTATTTAAGTCATCCTAAATAAAAGAGAAAGTGAAAAAGAGTAATTGTTTACTTGTTTATTCTACTTCCATGGCTCAACTCTTTACTAGATTTTCTTAAAAGTTTTCATATGTATATAGCCCATGTTATGGATATAAACTAAATAAGCCATATATTCCAGAAGAGGCTGTATATCTAAGGATATAATTCTTTATATTGGGAGAAATTAATAATTCTATATATTTCTATATTTCACGTCCAAAATGTCGATCTGACTCACCTTCTCTACGAAATATGTCGACGTGCAGTACTCTTTTTATTAATTTACACAATTAGTTCTAATAAATAATTCACACTTTTGTACTTTACTATAATTAATGACGTGTTTAACCTGGAAATATTTATTTTGGGACGAATTAATTTTATAAAACCCGTTAGAGACACACGATTACTAAATATTATAGAGTAGACAACATATTCTCATTTGCT
Organism: Druceiella hillmani; assembly: GCA_039881145.1. Taxonomy (NCBI): domain Eukaryota; kingdom Metazoa; phylum Arthropoda; class Insecta; order Lepidoptera; family Hepialidae; genus Druceiella; species Druceiella hillmani. The sequence continues at coordinate 17,387,184 of JAYKKI010000043.1, forward strand.
GTAGCAGCTGTATATACATACATATATACACACACATACAACAAATTGTCACCTCATGCATACTTCAAGACATAATACAGTTAACGCACATAAATAGACATATATACAAAGCGTATACCATAACAAGAATATAGCAAAAAAATTAATTTCGACAATGTGTTAATGATATGTAAAATAAATTTTTAAACCGATCATATGTATAAACATAAGATTGCAAAATGGTAGAAATTTACAAGTGATGAGTGAACTTGCATGCGTGAATAAACAAAATGAAAATGAGTTTAGTGTTACTGAATATTATTTTTTTACACTGGTGGATGTAATTATTAATTCTGAATAGTTAGAATATAATATATAATATATAGAAATATACTTATAATAAATAAATATCTATTATTTATTATAAGTATATTTCTGTAAGAAATTGTATAATGAAAAATTTCTAAATCTGTTCAGCAATTCAGGATTGTCTGACGTTTACACACGCCCAGACACACGTGCGCGCACAAGGAAATCCATGCGTTTCACCCACAAATTCGCTCATGTATATATAATTTCTTTAATTTTATGCATCTGGGAATATATTAACGTAATATAAAATTCAAGTTTGCAATTTTTTAAATGAAGACTGCTTCCTTCATTTCATTTGACGTCGCTCGAAAGTGAACTTACTGAAACCTAATTTACACCCTCATGTAAGCAGTTTTATCGCTTGTTTTAGTTGCATCACTTTTTTTGATGAAGTTGGAACAGAAAATTCCAATATTTTTGGCTCCTTTAGACATTTTAATACGTAACAGTTTTGTCGACTTTGCATTGAAACAAAATTAGAAAACTATAAAAGTTAATACAAATCAGAATTTCGAATATTTACCTTCGAGTGAAACTGAACATAATCCGTAAGGAATCAAAATAGTTATCTATGTTGTTCGTGTTGATTATGACATTAATTATGGCCACGGTTCTATAAAATACATCCTTGGTTACCGTCAGATATTTATTTCATACCCAAAAATTCATCGCCTATATATTGTTAATATTATTCAGTACTGACAAGTCTCCTTATCTTCTTTTGCATATGTTAACACTTCAAATATTAAAACATAATTTATGCCATGTTTACTTATAATTAAATTACGTCCTAATTTTATGTGAATGATAAAAAAATATTTTTTATTTCAAGTTGATAAAGCCTAGCGATGAAACTTAATTCGTAAAAAGTAATTTTGTTCGATTTTATAATGCAGTACAAGATAGAGTAACACTAACAGAGAGTAAGATTATAATATTATCGAAAAATAAATACAGTAGAGTAACATTATAATATTATCGAAAAATAAATATTTATCATAAAATAAACTTTGATTTGAAAGTAATATATTTTAAAGTAAGACGTACATTATTGATTACTGACCGATTTAAAAATAAGAAAGTTTACAGTTAGATTGTATTTTTTTGCGTAACCTCGTATTTGCGGCGTTTATTAAGCAATTTAGGTGATTCTCTTCTGGTATGGTCATATGAAAATATTAGATTCTGGTTAAATATATGAAGTTAAACCAAAAACCATTTAAACACATTCACCGACACATATTTGTCGCTAATTATTCACAAAACTTTAAATGTTTACACCTAGAGACTGTTATATACGTGATACGCTTCTGTTTGTTGATTTCCAACGGAGCACCTATTACGTAAGAAATTCTAGAAATTATTTATTTAAATTAAAACGAATTTGCAACACGACATGAGTTTAGTTAAATTCTGGAGGACAAGAAATAATTCCGTTTGCAATTATGTATGTTCATTGTTCAGTTTTCGTACAGTTGTGTGGTACCAGAAAAACCAATAATAACGCATATTTATGTTCAGTATATGATTTATGACAAAGCATTTTGTTCATATAAACCTATGAAGGTAAAATGTACATCTTTATTTTATATGTCCAATATCACCATATTTAATTAATTTTTTTTGAGGAAATGCTACCTATGCATTTTTCTTCTGTTTAATAATGTAAATAAATTACGTTAACTTATATATATATATATATATATATATATATATATATATATATATATATATATATATATATTAAGTGTAATACTTTGCACTTTGTTTTGAGTACTTAATTATAGATCGTCGTATTGAATATATAAACATATAAATTTAATAACATTACGATATGTAGCGATGGACCATGTCAATAAGTTTATTCTGATTCATTGCATATTACACTCTGATGCAACAGCAATTATGCGGTAGAGCAATTGCTCACCGTGAGAAAGTGAAGAATTTTGATATAGTTTGATTTTAGATTTCGGTATAACACAAAGATGATGACTCCGAGGGCAGGCAATTATCAGATACGAAGAGCGCGAGTTTTTTCAACAAATTAGGGCAGACAAATGTTTATTCTGTGCTGTAATTTATGGTAACCCATATATTCTCATGCACAAATATCAAAGGAACCATTTTGGACACGATCATTAATAAGGTTGTATTTGGTTTCATGTGGGCTCCAATTATCTGCTGGGTTCCAATCTGCTTCGCTCCAAATTTATTTATAATATATTAATTGAGGAAGCATATTAGAAGTTCTTTGCCTTACGCAACACAAATCTAAGACTTGAAGGATTTTTCAATGTATCTACCAAATAAACAACAAGGCGTGAATCGAATTTAAGTTCTAGATCAACTATTGCAATGCGTCGACTTGGGGACATCCAGTCAATGGTGTATTATTATATTGGAAGGGAGTACGGTCGAGCGCAGGATGTTAGGTAGTAGTATTCATTTCTCACTTAATAAAAATTGACTTATTTATCTTTATAGATAAAAAAAAATTAACCTTCATACGTAAATGTATAAAATAAAATCTACTCCAAAAGTGCATGGAAATTACCTAATTTTATTATCGTTGAAGAATAATCGTATGAGTATATGTTAAGCAAAGCAATTTGGTAGATTTATTAGAATAGATAAACTTAAACAATTTTTCATTTAAAAAAAATAACTTTTTTCATTGGAGCAATAATAGCTCTTCATGCAGTCTATTTAATAACCAAGATACTTAGCACAAACGCAAGTACGTCCTCCAAGATTTCAATTTGAATGGACGATATTAGAGTTAATCTGATGGTGCTCTGCGTGCGGGTCTGGCGAAAGGGAACTAGAAACCATGCGGGCTGGTGTGGTATGCTGGCCCAAGCCAAAGTTTTTCAATCTGCATATGTTTTCATGATATTTTATGCATTTTTTTATAATCTTCAGAAATAAATATTATATTTTTAGATATTTTATTCAACGATCAGAAAATAATAAATATATATACTTTCCTGCATTAATAATTTTATTAGTAATAATAAGAGGAACAATAATTTTCCATCAACCAAATAACTAAATAAAATTACGTGTTATTTATTGTAATAAATTTAAAATAATTAAGAATAGCCCAATGAGTCAAATATAGAATTAACTATACATTAGTGACAATAATACAAACGAAAATAAGAGAAACGACTTGTTAAGTTCGTAACTGGATTTATCATGGAACTAAATTTATAAAAAGGAGAACGGTGATTAACAGTGGAAGAACTATCAAATTTTGAATACCATGAGCACTTTGAGTAGCTTGTTTATAACAACAATGCAATGCACTGCAAAGAAATCGTAGTCTAATTAGAACAAATTTGAAGAATATTTCAATTGGGTCACGGAGTACTTTTTTTCTTTCTCACTCCATTTCCACTTTGCAAAACCAACTTATCAACTGCATCATCATCATCATCATCATCACTTCCTGTGGCTCTGGTCGGAGCATAGGGCAGACGTAACATTTCTCCATTTTGTGCGGTCAGCGGCCAGTTGCTTAACCACTCTCCACGTTTTTCCAGCTGTCTTTACTTCTTGGGCAGCTTGACTATGATTCCCTTTTTCCACTCAAAAGGTAGCTTCTCTTCTCTCCAAATTTTCTCTAGCAGTGGTTTAAGAAGTTCGGCTGTTGTCCCAACGTCGGCCTTGAGCATTTCTGGAGTGATGCCGTCAACGCCTGGTGCCTTGCCGGATTTCATCTCCTTTAGTGCTTCGACAATCTCTTCCTGAGACGGTGGCTGCACATATATGTCTGGGTCGCTGTCCTCTCCGTCATTTAAGCGCACTATTGTATCCGAACCTCGGTTAAGAACTTCGGTGAAGTGTTCCTCCCATCTGCTGAGTTGGTCTTCCGTCGAGGTAAGCAACGTTCCGTCCTTGTTTCTAATGGGTCTTGACTTTCGGAAGCCTTTCCTTGCTAGTGTTTTTGTGATACCATAGAGTTCTTTCGCATCCCCTTTTTTAGCTGCGTCTTCTGGTCTCTGAGCAAGGTCTTCTATCCACGTTCTTCGGCCCCTCCTTGGCTCCTGTCGGCCTCAGCGTACTGTGCCTGGGCAGCCGCCTTCTTCTGTCGAGTCCTATTATTATTGATAAGACTCTTGGCGTCCTTTCTCTTTCCAATATCTGACCAGGTTCCTTCTGACATCCAGTCGTTCTTCTTCGGGTCCTTGTACCCCAGCACTTCTTCACTGGTTGCTATGTAGACATATTTTGTCCTTGTCCAAGAGTTTTCCACAGTATCGATCTCTTCGGACTTTAAGGCTTGGAAGCGGTTCTTTAGTTCTACTTAAAACTGCTGGCGGATATTTTCGTCCTTTAGTTTCGCCACGTCAAACATTTTTCGTGCTCTGGAACTTTCTGTGGAACTGGGCTACAATTTTCATTTTGAAGTCAGCTATTACCAGGTGGTGATCGCTGTCAATGTCTGCTCCTCGTTTATTCCGCACATCTCTCACTGATCTCCGAAATTTTCGACTGAATGCCATGTGGCCGATTTGGTTCTCCGTAGAGTGATCACCAGACACCCACATCACCTTATGGCAGTTCTTGTGCGGGAACACTGTTCCTCCAATTACCAAATTGTGTCTTGCGCAGAAGTCCACAAACTGTACTCCGTTGTCGTTTGTATCTCCTAGGCCGTGTTTACCCATTATATGTTCCAGCCCTATGTTATTTCTCCCAACCTTTGCGTTCAGGCCACCCATGACGATGATCACATCCTTCCCGCTCGTTCCCATGACTACGTCGTTCAGGTGTTGGTAGAATTCTTCTTTTTGCTGTGTTTCTGCACCCTCTGTTAGTGCGTAGCACTGTAGCACCATGACATTTCGAACACGAGTCTTGAATCTTGCCCTCATGAATCTCGCTGAGAGTGGTTTCCACTCTATCAGGCTCCTCTTGGCCTCCTTGGTCAATAGAAGCCCCACACCGTCCCGGTGTTCGGCGTCATCCCCCGCGTGTCCTGAGTAAAGGAACGTCACTCCATCTTGTGTTCGTAGTTCTCCGAAGGCCCGCCACCTCACTTCGCTGAGCCTAAGGAAGTCCAGCCTGTATCGTGTCATCTCGCTCACCACTTGCCGCAGCTTGTTGCTCTCCTTCAGCGTTCTTACATTCCAGAAACCAATTCTCGAAGTCCGTTTCAAAGCAAAAGTCGTCAACTTAATATCCGTCCGGTTTAATTTCTCGTCTGTTTCTTTAATAATATAAGTTTCAGGTAGATGGTTATTAGCCAAACTGCCCTAGTGCGGTTGGAGGGGCTACCTCCGCGTCCGCGGCCGCAGTGTGTAACTCTACACCTGGGATCTTCACGAGGTACTATCAGCCGGGCCAGCTGAACCAAGGTTATTTTAAAGAGGTGTTACTCCTCTATCACTCCCCAATTTATCCTGGATTGTAACAGGCCGAGCCTGAACCCCAAAGGGTATAGGTTGGCTGGGTTTACTTATCAACTGCAGCTAATATAATTCAGTACCCGAAGTGGAAAACTTAAATACTTCACATATTAACTGACACGAGATTGGTTTATTTTAAGATTCCAATATTGAATATCCAATACCATTACTTTGTGAAACTCACGGACAGAGGAAGTGCGAGAATATTGAATGCCACATAATTGGAACAATTCTTTGGATGTCGTGATATTGCGAGGTGGGCACAAAATTTTATTGCTTTTTAAGAAATAGGTTATCTGATACGTATCTTAGATTTGATAGTTTTGATATGTACTTTTATCTCACCAATATAGTTAGTTAAACGCGATGTTGTTAGAGTTTCCTCATTATTTCGTAATCTCTTAGATCTTTTCCATCCATCATAATAACCTCTTAGATTTTTTTGCATCGTTGATACGGTTCATTATCGTAGTTTTTTATTCTTAAATATTTTAGTAATTAATACTTGATATTGTCTTCCACATAAATGTATATTTCTCATATGGGTTATAAATTATACAATATAAGATCGGAATCTATGTTTGAAACGCATGACTTACATAAGCATAAAATTAAAATTAGTAAAAAGCTATTGTGTACGAATAGTCAATGTTTATCAGTGCCCTGTTGCAGTTAGTACTATCATTTTTCAAAGGAACATGCAAAAGTATTCTTATCGCTGATATTATTTGTGTCATAATTTAAAAATTAACAACTTAAAACTAAAGAAATTATATCCAATAACCAAATGAAAGTGATTTTATTTGGCAAACAATGTTATTTCTATAATAATATTCTTACATTTATTTATCACTGAGAGGCTCTTGACCTTGAATGATTTCTCAAAATAGAAAGTGGAATGAAAAATATGTAATAATGAAGAAAATTAGAAAAAAAGCTAAGTTAGGTTCAAGGTAAATAAAATATAACCTGAGTTACAAAACTAAATGTTTTCTGCCAGTAAAATACACTTGTATAAAGGTAAAAAACATTCTATAAAAACGTTTTATTTCAGATTTGGTATCGCTTCATGTCTTTTTTTCGACACGACCAGTACTTTCCGCAACAATTTTGGTCCTTTCACAGTTTCGAAATTGCTTTTTTAATATAAAAAATAAGGAAAAAATGTGTGAGTTGTGCTTTCAAATGTTATTTTTCTTGTAGATGTAGGATAAAGTTGGAATTTTTCTATATTAGCTGTTGATGTAATCGCATCCCAGTTAAAATCAGTTATATAATTAACGATTAATTTGTTTCTAACTTACTATACCAAGGACTGTCTAAGACTAAGTTGTTTTCATTGAATCACTTAGTTTTCTGATATCTGAGAAGTTTAAATTTTTTTATTCTTTTAAGTCATCTAGTGATATTTTACACATTCGGAAGTCTGGCCGCTTCTACGTTGATATGATTAGAAGTGTCTTTAATGAAAACTAGCAAATCTATTGACAATATATTCCACCATTTCAACATCAAAATCACGATGGAGTTCACAGAAACTAATGTACCAAGGCGTGTTATTAACTCATTTAAGCACTTTATTTTGGAATATTTATATCAGTTGGATATTAGAATTAGTTATTCCATAACTCAAAATTGGATATAGACTTTCATCATATTCATCATATAAGCTTGTTATGTGTTGATAGTTGATAGCTAATCAGCTTTAAATTTGAGTACAAAACTTCGTATTTAAACCGGATGTGTCGATAAGTCAGTGAGATTTTAAGAGTTGATAGAAATGATTAGGGAGAAGCAATTTTAATTCGTTTAATAGGCTATCATTATAAACTTTGCCAAATGCCTGCACTATAGCCAAAAAGACAGCAGGGCATATATTTTTATTCTCTAGCACTTTGTCAATTATATCAGTAACACGATGAAACTGATCAATTGTTGAATAATTATTTTTGAAAGCAAATAGATGAGATGATAAGGTTCCTTTGATCAAGATTAGGTTTGAGATCCTACTATTGATTCTATACGCAGACGAATTATTTTTGGCCATATTTAATTTTATATGTCAAATTATTTGAAAATAAGACTAGATAGCGGCATTTAGTAAGTAAATATATTATGTAAAATTATTTTGATCGCCTTGAATTTAGACAGGAGAGAAATATAGGCAAGAAAGTTATTTATTTTACGCCTTTGCTAGGCAATAATAATATTGATATCAAGGTATGCTTAATAGAATTATTTTTTTCGATTCTTAAAAATAGTGTAATTCTTATAATATATTCCGTAGTGCGGATTCTACATGCACGTAGTAAGTTCCTTTATTTGTTTTTATCTGCGTGATAATCATAGTGTCTAGTACTTAGTAGCAAAAATAATATTACTTATTATGCTTTTCTTAAAGGCATTGAATTGAAATAATTGAAAGGTATGGATTCGTTAACAGATCTATTAAATAAAAAATGGACCGAGTGCTGATATGAAAAGTTGGTGCCAGGAAAATAAGTAGTAAAATGAATTCACCATTACCCTTGAATTTAAAGAGAAGTGACCTTAAGAAACATAAAGAAATAAAGGTTTATGCAAAAATATGTGAGATGAGTAAAACACTGGAATACAGAGACTTAAACATAAAAATTTAAATATTTTTTTCCTAGGAATTTCTGTTGTACAGAATGTGATACGCGGGTTTCTCTAGTCAATTGAAACAAGAATTGAGTTCTGGTAACTTAAATTACACTAATAAATAATTTACAAAGTTCCCAAACAATTATTAAAAGATTTGCAAGTGGGTCCATTTTGTTGAACCGAATTGTACTAAACTTGGCATCAGATCTGTGCCTTATCAGTCATGAGAACTGCAAAAAATACATATTGGTGGCCGGTTCGTGTATACTGTCATTGCTAAAGATATGAACATACCGTATGATAAGCAATGAAGTCGGCCTTCGATGTTGCTCTAATTACATAAATTGTACACTCCTGAATATAAGTTAATCGTAATAATATTTATACTAAGTTTGTTTTAATTTTGATGTTGCTTTCACAAATTTATCCTTTGCTATTAAACCAATTCTTTATACGCGTATTTTTAGAGTGTTTATTTTTTTTAGCTCGATTAATCGTTGTTCATTATTTAAATACAGATGTAATATTCTCAATGTTTGCACTGTATTTAATAATTCAGTAAGGAAAGAGAAAGATACGAAATTTATTACTCTCCTATATTTTTCTATAGTAATATTACATCATTTTTCACCTTTTTTCATTTGCATGAATAGAATCTACATATTACAGGTATTCAAACGTTAATTATCTCGATGTGATATTACTGCTGCACGCATTACTTTAAAATTCCGTTCAACTCCTGATACGAATTATCACAACTTTTATTCGATTAATTTGTACTAACAATGGAGAGAACCATAAATATACCTACATTTACGCTTAAAAATAATACTTCTATCTATGATATTCTGATAGCGAAAACAATATTTGTGATATCTTTCATCGCGTCTTTATACTATTGCTATTATTAAACATAGCGAATGTGCCGATGTGATCTTCCGCAGCATTCATAACTAAAGTAATATGTGTATGTTTTGTAATTAAAGTAGACAGCGTAACATTATTTTGCGAGCGTTTCTATTTTTAGGATTACTTACGAAAATGGTAAAAAGGTCCTAATGTAGTGAGATTTTATTGTTAACACGTTTATCTGTCTATACATATTATCGATATTAAGAGTAATTAGACTAGTCGCATAGTTATATATACTGCGGTTAAAATATTGATTTGGAAAACTTAATTAATATAAATATTTATATGGTAATTTTATTTTAATAGAAAATGTGGAAATTGGCACAACATTCTCCCCTAATATGGAATACTTATTTGACGTAATTGTGTGAAAATTTATGGGTACAAAACTTTAAATTGTGCTAACTTCATTTAAAAGTTTATGGGTCATTTCGGAACTCGAACTACCCTCTAAAGGTTAAATATCTTAATTATATTGGAGTTACCCAATTTACTACATAATAATGAATAATTTGTAGCCGAGCTAGGATTTCAATTTATTTATAAATATACAGCTAATATTTATAGCTATGGTAAAAATATCAATGTTAGGCATATGTATTTAAAGAAAATATTTATCATCCTATTAAAATTCTTATAATACCAGAGAAAGTAGACGAAATTTGAAATTTCTACTATTGGTGGATAAAATAAGAGAAATACAATAATATAAATTAAAGTACTACATTATTTTTCTGCTTTTATGATCCCTTTTGGTGAGTCGTTCATTTGATTCGCGCTGTGGAAGAGATATTTTTGAATTCAATATTAAGTAACATTCTTCAAGCTGCAAATACGTTCCTCATACATATTAATTATGGAGTTAAAATTTCTTGGTAAAAATAGGGAGGCGAAACAATTTATTTCATTTAGCTAGCTCGGGTAAGATATATTCTATATGAAACTATGCAAGCGAAGCTTATTTTAATTTTAGTTTGTACAGTTTTGCTTATATGAAAAAAATGTAATTCCTTGTATTTCCACAATGGGAGAGGCTAATAATTATTTGGGTGAATAGATACTCATTCATATTTTATGGGAAAATAAACAATGCCTTTAAAATTGATAGTTCCTGAGAATGTACAAAATCTTGACAAATTTTTAGTCATCATGCAAAATGAGGATTAGATTCTTTTATTGTTGTCGGCGGACCGCATAATTAAATTGTTTAATTTTATCCATATTCATTTACAGAACTCGAAGAACAGAATATCCTCGATTAAAACAACTAAAAAGAGTTTCCTATCATGAATATCTTCGGAACCTTCGGAACGTGTGTCCGACTGAAATAGTTTCGTAACGCGGCAGGCGACAGGTTAAGCTATCCCAACGTCATGTCATAACCCGTTTATTAATGAGGAATGTATTTGCAGATTGAAGAATGTTACTTAATATTGAATTCAAAAATATCTCTTCCACAGCGCGAATCAAATGAACGACTCACCAAAAGGGATCATAAAGGCAGAAAAATAAGGTAGCACTTCAAGTTATATTATTGTATTTCTCTTATTTTATCCACCAATAGTAGAAATTTCAAATTTCGTCTTTAATTTCACTGGTATTAGAAGAATTTTAATAGGATGATAAATATTTTCTTTAAATACATATGCCTAACATTGATATGTTTACCATAGCTATAAATATTAGCTGTAAATTTTCAAATAAATTGAGATGCTAGCTCGGCTACAAATTATTCAATATTCTGTAGTAAATTGGGTAACTCCAATATAATTAAGGTATTTAACTTTTAGAGGGTAGTTCGAGTTCCGAAATGACCCACAAACTTTTAATTGGGGTTAGAACAATTTAAAGTTTTGTGCCCATAAATTTTCACACAATTACGTCAAATAAGTATTCCTTATTAGGGGAGAATGTCGTGCCAATTTCCACATTTTCTATTAAAATAAAGTTACCATATAAATATTTATATCAATTAAGTTTTCCAAATCAATATTTTAACCAGAGTATAATAGTTATAATAAAATTGTAATATATTTACCACAATTTTTCAGGGCGTCGAACTTAATGAATATTTGCGATTTTCGACAAGCAAGATTTCGCTGCAGGTCTTTTTAATAAAAAAATTCCATTGAAAATGTTGTTTTGTTAAACATAGTTGGCGTTACTTATTCATATAATATATATGTCAAGAAAAAAATTTGCTCATAATCTGGCTGTATTTTTCTCAATGTTTTATATTTTCTCTTTCTTTACGTATGTATGCAGTGAATACATAATACACTCTCAATAATTTGTTACTTATCACTTGAAATTGTGACTGCCATTTTAAATTTGTTCAATGTTCTTCTCGTATATTATATTATTAAAAATCTATAAAAAGAGTGTTGAATTCAGCTGAGTATTTTGTTAAGTAAAAGTCCAAAAGTTGTTAAAAGAATATTATAATGTTGACTTTTAATCTTCTTAGAAATTAAACTTCGATGAACTGCATCTTTATAGACACATTTTTTCTTGTTAAATGGGAAACTTTGCAGATACTTTTTGTCGAAACATCATAAGAGTAGATTTCTCCAACATTGAAATTAGGAAGAGAAAACTGAATACCATCTAATTTAGAAAATTGAATTGAAGCCACATTTTTTCGTGTAGCCTTTATATTACTTGGAATGCAAAGAAGAAATATAATAGATGACCCCTATACTTGGATAAAAAAATCATAGTACATGCATTGTCTAAATAAATTAATGGTAAGATGGTCACTGGCGAATAGCTCAACGGATCAAATGGCATGATTGCAAGTCGAAATTCACTTGTGAATATCAAAATCCTACAAATTTTTTGAAGAGGCGGGGCGCGATCTATTTCTCAAATGGCACGATTGCAAGTCGAAATCCTACAAATTTTTCGAAGAGGCGGGGCGCGATCGATTTCTTAACAGTATGTAGTAGCTACTGGTGAATAGTTTTGCGCTTCAAATGGTTTGATTGCCAGCCGACACACTAAAATTATCTATAATTTTGTTATATTGGGGCGGCGCTATGGATTTCCGAACCGTTCAAAATTCTATCGCTCCACGCCACCGGTACGATCAACATATGGAACACAGGCCATTTATTAAATAGGTAGTCAAATTAAATTATTGTGCGAGCGAAATCAAATGATTCTTGCAGTTCTAAATTCACAATTTTTTGGAAAATAGGCCCTAGATATTAGACTGCTTTAGTTAAGACTCATTATTCCTTACATAGTTTGTCATTTTTTGCTTCGCGTTGTTTGATTTTACCTTTTAAATTTCTTCCAAAGTAAGTGAAGCTTAAAGCTATACAAAATCTAAGAGTGAAATAAAAAGAATTAAAGATGATTGTTGCCCAATATTTTAAATTTTCTTCAAAAATGTATTTTTTATCACGTAAATTTAACTACAACATTTGCCTAAATCATATTTATTTCTGTTTCACTTCCCCAACCGCTCGCTTTTATGGTTCCGTACTTTAAAAGGAGAAACAAAGAAACCTTACTTGTCTGTCCGTATGTTCATCATAGCCGTGTGAAAATCACTTACTTATCTGTCCGCATGTCCCTCATAGCCGTTTTTCTCTAAAATATTTTTCTATTTTCAAATTATGAATATTTCTGTAATAAAGATAATCTGATGAAAATCCTTGCTCATTATATTTATGCAAATTATTGTCAACTTTGGCTACACCTTTTCGAAAACGATATGTTTTTTACTTTCCGACAACAATTGAAGTAAAAAACAAGTGCTTCATGAGTCCGATAATAAAATAAAACAAAAAAAATTTATTGTGATATCATTGTGACATTTATTCTGAACTTTTGCATTTGTTTGAAATTGTATGTTATGTTATTTATGTTTCCAAAAAAAAATGTACATTTAGTAAAATCTGTGCAACTAAACATTTACTTACGATTTTAAAATCATTGGAATATGGTGATACTAAAAAAAATCGTTATTATGTAACTACTGCAAGATTTTCAATAATTAAAACCGTATCATTCAGTCAATAAATGTGAAATTTGTGCCATAATCGCAACTTTAACAAAACTAAGTACGTTTCTTTTAAAAAAACAATAATTCAACTCAGATTTACCTAAATTATTTGCAAATTAATGTTTATTAACTTTAAAATACACAAAATATGTTTCGGGTAAAATGGCTCCAGACTATGTTGTACACGTATCAGAAAAAGAGTCCTATTTTATGGTTTGGGTTTAGATTGTTAGCATAAAAAATTCTTTCAATTAACGATTTTGAAATACCTGAGCGTCTTGGATGACGACTATGGTCGAATCACGTCGTATTTCTTGTAAAACGCGGCCACAGTCAACTTGTCCAGGTTCTCGACCAGGCAAGACAGAATATTCTCCTTCCAACAACGAATTACGTAGTTTCATAAAAACTCGGTGGTCTGGAAAGCACCTGTTTACTTGTCCTGCTTGATTTTCTGCAAAATTTGCGATAGAGCCCGGCAGCTTCTGGCAAAATGTCTCTCATAAGGTTATACAAATAATGCATCATGGCATGTTCACCTGGTATAGAGGGCGCACTAGGCCTACGTCAATTTTCAGCCATAGGTACGGCAAAACAGTTTCCAAAATCGCTAATATAGTTGAATAGACGTAGTAAGCACATGTGACAAACTAACAATAACTACCGAGTGCCATCGTTGTTGATTCAATTGACCGCTGATTGGCTGCAAGTTTTAAGGGTTCTAAATAACAATAACAGGATGTGTCTATCTATTAAGTGCACAACATGAAAGCGCTCTGTCCATTAGAGTAATTTTACGTCAACACATATTGTTTATTTTAAGGCTAATAAACATTGATTTGCCAACAATTGGGGGCAATCTGAGTAAAACTGATGTTTTTGTATAAGAAACACACTTAATTTTGCTACGGTTGCGATCATGGCAGACATTTGATATTTAGTAACTTAGTAATCTGATGTTAATTTCTGAAGATATTGCAATAGCTTCATCATTGCGACTTTCCGCCTAAACTATTGAAAAATCCTAAAGTAGTTTATATACAAATCTTCAATTGTATAGATTTTACTACAATAATTTTTTCTATGTACGTTTTTCTATTGAAAACGGAAAACATCAACATACAATTTCAACAGTAGCAGCAGCTAAGAATAAACACAAAAATCTTACATTCCATGATTGCTACATGACTACTCCACTTCCACACCAAATTTCATGTGATTTACTGGAACATTTCTCGAACAAAAGTGATTTATGTGATTGGAGTAAAGCTTTTTAAAAAAGTATAAAAAAATCACAACTTCGAAATCATTGATTTTAATGGAACTAATGTTGTTTTTAAATAATGTATCACGATGTTCCTTGCCCAAAAAAAATTTGGACCACTAAGTAGGCCAGCTGTATGTATGTACAAATATTTGATAGAATTGAGTTGGTACAATTTCCGAAAGCCACATTTCTTTTTCAATCACAATGAATCTTGGCAAAAAATTTTGATCGATCGAAATCTAGGTTACTTTCGTAGTAGATTATTAATATTTCAATAGTTTCAAAATTATGGTGTTTGAAATTGTAAAAATAAAAGCATGCAAATGATACCTCGTTGGAAAGAAATTTTAAAATACTCTATTTTTGTTTTCAATTTAATTTTAGTCACTTATTGAACACAATTAAATGAAACTACGTGACGTAGTATTATCTCTACTTTCTTTAAGTTCTTTACCTAGGTTTCGTTGTATTACAACATCTTCAGGTGGGCTATTAACAATGATCTTTGCTAATAGCCCAAGGTAATAATATAACTTAAGGGACTGTAGAACTAAGTATTTGATATTAATTCACGACTTGATACTTCCACGAATTCTTTAGAAAAAAAGGCCTTAACAGACAGATACACAGATGGACATCGAAATGATCCTGTAAGGGTTCATTCCCATATCCAGTTTCTTTGTATTTTCCTTCGCATCAGCGTCATGTACCTTCGGTACAGCGTGACATAAATAATATGTTTCTTCTTGAATATGAATTTCTATTTGCATATTAAATAATTGATAATGTTGTTAAGATTAATTTTAGACGGAAGTTTTAAATAATGCAAAGAGAGAATAGACTAAAATTATTCTTAAAATGAAACAACGCGGTCGGTTGTCACTGCGAAAGTGAATTAGTTTACTCAAATTAACATCATAATTACAACAAATGTCCAAATAAATATAAATTACGTTTGCTTCACATGATAGTGAAAATTCACATAAATATATGGCGGTAATAATATCATGTTATAATTATAATGGTATGATTAATTATAACAGTTTTCTACGTGGTTATTTTATTACACGTAAAGTAAAAATTCTAATTAATTAATGATGCTGGAAGCACAGTGATTTAATGGGCGCCATATGAGTAATTAAAGATTTCCCACTGCCTTACTATAAAATTAAATTTTAATACATTTGACTAATTTTCCAAAAGAAATTCAGCATTTTTAATATTGTTATCATATTCGAATACGATTCGGAAATGTCTGATCAAGCACAAATATTTATTTTTATTTTTTAATCCTTATTATGAAATCCCTTTGTGGTGATTTTTCTTACATTAGGTACAAATACTGGGTGACATTTTGATGAGTGGAAAAATTAGTATTTCTTTCATAAGACAGTTAAGTACATACAACAGAATTAAATGAAACTACGTGATGTAGTATTATTTCTATATTTTATTCTCTTTTTTTATTCTCTATTCTTATTTTATTCTCTTTCTTTAATTTCTTTACCAGGACCTAGGTTTCGTTGTATTACAACATTTTCAGGTGGGATATTAGCAAAGATGCTAGGCTAATCTTTGCTAATATCCCACCTGAAGATGTTGTAATACAACGAAACCTAGGTCGTGGTAAAGAAATTAAGGAAAGTAGAAATAATACTACATCACGTAGTTTCATTTAATTGTGAATAATGAATTTCTACAAAATTAACGCCAAATATATTCAATACATACAACAGTTTAAACATTTAAGCGGGTCTGGTATTTTATCAAGCTATTTATAAATACTGGAATTATTTTTCATTATATGAATGCCTAGCATATTTTTCACAGGCATATGACAAATCACTCGGTTACTTATATCTCTTTAGTTTGTTTATGAAAGTTAAACAAAACAACTTTCATTTAACGGTTGACGAAATACAGTTATCGTGATTTTTTTCGTCCCCAAGTTTGACGAAAGGTCCCTCAAAAAAATACAAATTGTCGTTTTTTCTTCACTTTTACTTATTGATATGATTAATTTATGTGTGTAATTTATTTTATTAAAATCGTATTTAAATTAAAATAGTGATGATATGTATGATGATGATATGTAGACAGAGAGACAGCCGTGACGAAATATATGGGCTCTTTTTTTACTATTTGACTACTGAATCCTAAATTTGGAACCAGTTTTTGCTTTTCTGCCTAATTAATTTTCGTTGTTAGGGAATAAACTACACTTAAAGAAATCTTGAAAAATTTTATTTGTTTTAATATTATTAACATCTACATATTCGTTCAATGCACACCTTCCTTTTTCCGTACATCAACTAAATATTTAGTTACAAAGTATATTTTAATTGTTGAGTATTCATTAATAATATTAGTATAAAAATATATGCTTGGAATATCATTGCATCTGTTGCCCACTTCTGTTTATTATTAAATTATACACGTGCTAATTACCGACAAAAATGAAAATTTCTTAATTTCGATAATACTTGAAACGTATGAATTTCAATGTATTTTAACCGTGAATTATTTCAATATTTTCCGATATGAAAATAATTTATTGATGTCAATACTGAAACGAATATAAGCTGGCTCGAAAATAGTATGCATATATATATATATATATATATATATATATATATATATGTGTATGTATATATATATATATATATATATATATATATATATATATATATCTTTTGATCTAGCTGCAGCTATTATGATAAAGTATGAAAATTATTGAAGAGCCAATAAAAGAGTGAGAGTGAGATTTTCGCAATTTTACGAGGCAGTCACAAAAAAAAGAAAGCGGACACTGGATGTCATGTGACAGTAAAGTTTGGTAGACCAAAGTCTGAAATTATGTGTGTTACTATTATATTAATCTATTAGCTGTCGTGTACTAGCGCGTAGAACGAAATAGTAAACAGATGGCGTTATTAACAGATTCGGTTCACCGTACGAAACGCGTCTTACAAGAATCGGCGTGCGTGGCACGAGCGAGGTTTATTTCTTTCTTGTTGTTATTTTGTATGTACTATTGTTTCGATATATTTATTAGCCTGCATATCATTGCAAGTACTTTACAATGACCTGTAAAATAATACTCCATTTCTGATAGGATATAAGTGTCTCCAGGATTAATGGTATTAATTTCCCACAATATTATATTTCTGATGGGAATGTCAGAAATATAATATTGTGGGAAATTAATACCATTAATCTGAAGGAAATACAGACTTGGCACATATTAATTTCTATAACCCAATTAACTTGTACCATTTATAAATGTGATACGTCTATGAACCCTTATTTGTGTCCCTAGTCCTTATAAGAAATTGAAGTAGAAATTTGGCTCGGAATCTTTGAACTTGTTTTTGTATTATCTCTCTATTTGGTTTTGCATGGTTTAAATTGGTATATTCTATGTTTTGCTATATCAAAATAATATACCTGAAAAATATGCCATAATTTTCTTTATGTAACGATGCCTTCGATATTTACAAAATTAAGAAGACAGTAATAAGTTTCTTGTCTCTCTCGGTTTGAGATTAAAATATACTATAATTGTGTCGAATGTAAATTTTACGAGTTGAGGGATTTAGTTTTAAGAAATATGTGAAAAATAATTGGATGAGCAAAAACTAGGACAAATTCATAAGAGTTATGTTTTTATCGAAATCAATAAAAAACACAACAAAGTAAATGGTATAAAAATGTATTATTGTATATTAATTCAAATTATGTTAGCACTTATGGGCTCTTGCGGGAGTTTTGTTAAAAATTGCTCCTGAAAACAGACAAATGGAAGGTAAAATGAATCAGGTCACTCCGGTAATTCAAAGGTTTTAAGTATGTTCTCCTTATGGATATACGTTTATAGTTCAAGCTATATTTTAATATATATATAATTCTAGAATATCAAACTTTAATTTTGCAGGTATATTACATTAGTTTATAAATATATTTATTGATTCTTCTTCTGTATTCGGAGACGGCTGGACTATAATTGTAACCCTTACTGGTCATTGTAACAGAAATAGAGAAGTTAGAATCTGGAATTTAGGGGTTAGAATCAGTAAAGAGTTTTAATTTAAAAACTTGTATTTTAATTTGAATATATACATATAACCATTACGCATCGGCTGTTCCTTGTATTGAATTTAATAAGCGAGTCAAGTGTTTGCGGCTTGTTCGTATTAAATAAAACACATATAAAAAATCAACAGATGGTTCGATTCATCGGCAAGAGCTATTCGGACGAGTGGGAGCATTTTCATCGGGCGTCTGAGATTGAAGGAACTTCTTGTTGTTCACGAGGCTTACTCTGTGTTGAAGATCATCGTCAATAAGTGCTTCTGGATTCATGTATATTTAACATTGTAGTTTGGTTGAGTGTGGATCAATGGTATAAAAGTTTTAATTATATGTTAATAAATCATTGGTTGATGTGATCGTCGGTTCTTCCAGTCAATAATTGTTAATTAACTTTTGAATCTAGACAAATATTGTCTAGATTAATTAAAAAATAATTTTAGGACAAAATTGCCCACATGTTTGATTGTGCAATTTATACCCCGTATTAGATACATAGTAATATTTTTCATACTGTATTGCATATTGTCTAATGTATGCCATATGTGTAAGAAAAAATACGATTTTTCTATATAATATGAAACATAAAAATGAAACCTATTTTTTAATGTTAGGCTTAAAATGAAGATATATTATTCAATTTATTAGGAGTTAAATAAACTAATAAATTTATTGAAGCAAAAATTGTAAAAATATCAGGAGACAAATATAGTATATAGTACGTCGAGACGGCCATTTAATAGTGCAACGAATTTCGATAGTTTTTAATGTGGAAGTCACCTAACATTTCTTTTCAGCCTAACGCCTGTCTGGCTACTTTCTAAAAACATAAAATAAAAATAACAAAGCCGCCATTAGTGTTGTCTTCTATAGCTTTGAATGGATAATACATGGCAGAGGAAATAAGTCGCGCAAATTGATTGTTACTACGGTAACCTCATAATTCGAGAGAACCCTACTTAAATTCAATAGTGGAGATAATATAATAACGTTTCATACTATAGCTATCTGTAAGCTGTATCCAGAGTTTATCCGGAGTGGCAAGTTAGGTTATATTGTACGACGCAAAAAAATATTATTAAAGAGAACGGCGGATCTAAAAGGCTTTTGGTGAGTGATATTCAGTATTTTATTTTAAGGAAAAACAAAATTGTCAAAAGTTTTGTAAGTGAAGGTTTAGGGAATTCTTTTCTATAGTTAGTTACTAAATTTCATTCTTAGAGAGAAAATTATATTTTCGATATACGTAGTGTATTTTTATTACGTACATATAATTCCATTATTTTTGTAAAATGTTGGTTTCAGCCAACAGCTTTACTTATTCAAATACGGATGTGATCAAGTATTTTAAAAATACAGTTCAAGAGCTGACATCAAAAAATGACATGATTTTCGTCAAATATTAACATTTATTTATTTATAGTGTTATAGTATTAGTTTGTTCAACAACAATATCGCGGCCAGTCAGTGAGCCATTGGGATCTTCAGCTCCAGTGCATTTCGAAACATGTCGAAAAAGTGTAGGAAATGGTTTTCAGGAAATCCGAAAATTTGGTAGCGTTTTAATTACATCATGAAATGAAGAAAGAAAGCAGTCAGTTATGCAAAAGATAGAACAAGACCAATTAGACCCATAGTAAGTATGAAATACATCATAAGCTTAACAAGTTTTGGAAGGTTGAAACTTGGTTGCATTAAAAGGACTGACACATGTCAGTCAGAGAAAAGAGCAAGATATTGCATGTATACACAATGTGCCGCACACACTTTTCACTGCTTTACAGTCTCGATGTTCTAATTTTAATGGGTTTAGGAGGATTTTTATTGAATAGAGCGTTGATTTATTATTACCTAATATTGAAAAATAATTGGCATTATAAACATGACATGTACCAGTCGAAGTGAACGAAGTGGTGTATTAGTTTGTCGTATATTTAAATAAGTAATTAATTATAATATTGTACGATTATTTGTGTAAAATAAGAAAAATATTATTTGTGAAATAGATTTGATATAAGTTAGTATAAAAAATAAATATATACTTTTGGAAGCATTTATTTATTTATATTTCATTACTTACATTATGTATGGTTCCTTCGCAATATTGGAAACTCGTTTTTGCTCAACTCCAGTGATGTTGCGGTCAAGTTTTTTCTGTATACATCCAAGTGCATGTTCATTGTCTTTGATCGACGGCGAGCAATAACGATAGACAATTAGATTGATAGATTGCACATTAAAATGAATGACAATCCATAGTTATAATGACGATACATTATTTCTATGTTGTAAAACGTTTTTACGTTGTTATTAATTTAATTTAGGTAATTTTGTAAAACATAGTAAACTGATAATCACAGTATCATGGTTCCGATTCTTCCTGATTTTAACTAAAAAGTAATTTCTCAATTAATACTTAATCAACCATTTTTTCTCAATAATCGGAAACAGTATTTGTGTATATTTCTTATTTTAACTTAATTACACAACCTAAAGCAAATGTATTTTAAGTTTCGCTTTGTGCCGCTTGTTTTTGCTTACCACCGAGCGTAATTTCAACTCAGACAGAAAACCGTTATCGTAGCGTAGGTGCATAATATTCTAAAATGTTACATATATATGTAATAATAATTAAAATGAAAACACAGAAACTGCAATGAAAAGAGCGCACTACGCATTATTCGTGTATGCAATATTTCGCTACTTCCGGTGACTGACCGGTGTTGGTCCTCATCATTATTCCTCTGAATATTATTTTCATGTTTCATAATAAATTAACAACATTTCTATCAAGTTTCAGCCTTGCTGTGCGTGTTTAATTTTTTATGTAATTTCTACATACTCAGGGCCTGTTACATCTACGATCTGACGTTCTATTCTATCTACGGCCTGACTGAACACTTTTTTCTTAATTTCATGATGTAATTAAAGGGTTATCAAATTTTCAACTTTTACGAAAATATTTTTCTACGCTGTTTCTTTAGACATATTTTAAAATGTGCCAAGATCGAAGGCCTCAACGCTGGCTGACTGTCAGCGAGATTGTTGTTTTTGAAAAATTTTCGCGCCTCAATACTATTGGTCTTTCATTTATTTTCATTGTAATCTAAATCAAATATTGACATTTTTTTACAAATAGTCTTATATTTTGATAAGCTAGTGGACCAGATAATGATATTTTCTGATCCATATAACAATTTTAAATATTATTGGTAGTGAAAACTTTAATAAAACTTTAATTTATTACAGCTCGTCATACTTGTGTATTCTACTGTAAAAAAATCATGACCTAATGATTGGCTAACAAATCATTTGGCATTCTTTTAGTATGTAATGTTACTATATCATTTTACTTGAAATGTGTCCTTGGAAACGGTTTCAAACATTTTGAAATACCAGAAGTTACGATCTTAAGCGAACATTATTTTAGAAAGCAAAGGTATGGGTTAGTTCCATCTATATTTAATGACTTCATAATCTCACTAGATTTATTTTCAGTCTAAAGAAATAAGGCTATACTTCTATTATCACAGTATACTTCTATTATCGGTGATGACTGAAATGTTTGCAAATATATTATATCTTTTCTTATTTATGTTTCAGTGCACAGCAATGTGTTTTTTTTAAATGAAAACTGTAAAAATATTATCGAAAAAAGTATAAAGTTTTAATTATTTGTACATTTTCAAATACATTTGCTCTGTAATGAGAAAAGCTATTTATATTTTGGCATTTCAACTCATTTTTAATACGTAATTTCTCAAAGGAAAACCTATTGTAATTTTACACCTATTCTTTTGGTAACATCTTTGAATTGTTAATAAGGAATTAGCGATAACATGGTGCATCGCTAATTCCTTATCAACAATTCAAAAATTGACAATGTAAGCATTCGGGTGACGTCAGTAATACTCATTTTTTACTTCAGTACAGAACTGTAAATGTTAATGCACATGTAATTAGGTTATAAGTAATTGACTTCCTATACATTTCACCATAATGTGAAAGTTTTATATTTATTTATTTATCTACTTTAATGTATCTAATTGATACATGTGGCGGATTTATTGCTACGAGAGCAATCTCTTACAGCCAACCGTAATATCCGTCCAGCCCCGCTCGACTAACGGCCGGGAATCGAACCCGGGTCTTCGCGGTGCACCGCGTCGTCACAGACCGTATGCATTGTGGTCAACCCAATACACCACGGCGACGACGAAACTTTTATAGTAGTCGCTTTGTAAATAAGTTTTTCTTCTGTAAACGTACGTAGAGATTTGTAAGTTTGCGATAATATTTTAAGAATAATAAAATAAATAAAATAAATGTTAAAAATAACGATGTGTATAACACCTATAATGTTTTATTGAAAATAATTAATAATAATACTTGAAATATTTTATAAAAGTATATAATTTAAAGATTTTTATAATTTGGCATGGAAGAAAAAACTTTAATAGGAGTACTATTATACTTAACCGAATTTTAAAATTTATTCAAAGGGTAAAACTTCAAAATTTGATAACCAAAATAATTTTTTTATAAAACTAATTTCATATCCAAAGGGTGCGAACGGAATCCTATTCTTATTGGAAGCTCTTAAATAGGACTTGTTATATGTTTCTTTGAACAAAAACAGAAAGTCATATTTAAAATTCCATACGATTTTCCATCAAGGCGACGCCTATAATTGCAAGTAATAAGACAATTCTCGGCGTGTCGGGTATCGTCAAAACGAGTTCTTTAATTAGAATATAAATATATTTATCATTTTTTTTTCGTTGAAAGATAACGATGTCAAAGATCAGTAAGTTTGGAGAAATCAGTTCATATTGTTACCAGGTTTATAGTGATAACTCTGATATTTATATATCAGAGATCTCTGAATTATTTTGCAAATATCCTGCATTTAAACAGAAATATTACATTAAATCGTAATACTTTATAAGTTATGAGTAACGCAAACATACATTTTCTTATTTATTACAATCTTCAAGGAAATCATCCCTTTCATACATTATGTAAATGAGTAAATGTTGAATTTGGGCGGTCGGAAAATAAAAAAAAAATTAATATGTATCCATTGTATTCAAGTTTATGCGGTTTTAAATAATGCAATATCTCGTAGCGCGAGTCCGATTTGGCAATTTTCTGTAATTGTTTCGTTTCTTAACTTATTAATTTCAATCTTTTACTGTTTGACAACATACAAAGTTCCACCTATAACTCGGTTTCTATGAACATTTTATGATATAACATAATGATGTGGATTTTTAGGTAATGCTATAACATAATGATGTAACTATAACATAATGATGATTTAGGTAACGCTACGTAAGATAACTACTAAGTTCGTAATCCACTTATTGTTTTTAAAAGTAGTCTCCGTGATACTCTATGCATCATTTCATTCGACAGAACCGCTGAGCGAAACAGCCGGACAACCTTTTTAAATTATTCTTGGAGAATTTATTTTTGGAAATGAATATAAATCGTATCATGCGAGGACATACGTCTATATGATACAATTTTTAGACCCGATAAAATCAAATATCTGATCGTTCATTTGGCTGAATATAAAGAGGCATTGTCTTGATGAAGGAGGATTCTATTGTACAGAACTTGATTATGTCGCGTGCTCTATTAATTGCGTCGCATGCTCTATTGATTTTTTCGTTCTCCAATTGAATGGAATTGGAGAGCAAAAAAATCAATAATAATGGATCTAAAGCACTCTCCATTCACTGTAATATTCTCGCCGCCATATTCTTTGAAGAAATATGAGTCAGTGATTCCACTAGTCCATAAAGCACACTAAGTAGTGACTTTTTGTGGATATAATGACATTCCAATTATGGCACATGGATTTTATTTACTGCGAATCCCGTAATTTTGTTCATTGACGTAGGCACCCAAAAAAATGAGTCTCATCGCTTAACAAATGATTGCTCGAAAAAGTGGTGGAGAGTTGGACTTCTAGATTGATATTCATTTGAGTCAGCCGCAACACCGATATGCCTCAAATGGTATTTAAACACAAATGGCATATAATATCCTTTTCAATGAAGCTAATACCATGGCCATTATCATGATTTTTATCTTTTTTCATTCTAAAATCGTAGAACTCTAAAAAAATACCCGTCATAACATTAATACTTTATTTTGTGAACAAAAGATTTATAGTGATTACCAGCTTTTTTTACGAGTAGTTTAAAAATTATAGATTTACAAAGGAAAAAATATGCATCTATGTAAACTTTCTAATTTATAATATTAGATAGGATTTATAAAAAATATTGATTAAAGGTTTTATGAACGTAACAACGTACATGAAGAGGAATCGTAAAAAGAAGCGTGTAGATATCGTGATATTAGGCTGAAATTTATTGAAAGAATAATGTAATGTAATAAAAATAATGTTCAACATATTAGGGATGTCCTGCGTCAAATCACAACTAAGCCTTAAATCACAACTAAGCGTAAAACCGAATACGAAAATATATGCTTATAGCATTTGTAATTTAGATTGTACACGAGGCAACAAGTGCCAACAAATTTATAACATATAATGGGTGAAATTCGTTTTGCTTCTTTAATTTCTAAAATCAGTACGTATAGTAGGTTAGAAAGACACAGTTCTTCAGAAACAGTGAATTTTTTTATCGGAAAATATAAATAGAAATTGCACGATATTAAATTTTACTATGTTTAATAAGTAACGTAGTAGCGTAATTTTGACTCTTTATAAACTTTATTGTTTACAAACCGTATATAAACTCAATTTACTACTTTCGAACTATATAATTCAGTTAATTAAAAATTATACACACTTCAAGGAATTAGAAGCTATCAAATTTAAATGGAATATGGAATTGAAAATATTTGACATTGTTTCTGTTAAAAAATGATATGGAAGATAGGAAGTTTTCCAGATTTAATAGTAAATTATTTTCCTACAAGGTTTTTTGTTTGATAAAAAGAAGTTAAGTAATTGTTTAAACACAATTGTAGCTCGTTATAAGATAAAAGTTAGTCTGTTAATGCAATTATTGATCTTATGTATTAAAGTTTTAAAAAGGAGTGTACTCAAGTGAAGCGACTGATTAAAACGTGATATTGGAAATTCTAAAAGCTTTATAATTTATGTTACTAAATGTCCTTAATTGGGGCCAGAATATTTCCGTAGGTAAAAAGAAAAGAATAATATAGGTCAAAAGAAAATATGACTATCTATATTAATATAGATAGTCGTATTTTCTTTGGACCCAAGAAGTGTGTAGCCATAAAAAGCATTATCTGTTTTTAATTACGTATCGCCTATAATTATAATCAATAATATAATCAATAATACTTTTTAACAGGTATTTTATTTTAGCATTAAGGGTTGTCTGTTTTCATTGAATTTAAATTTATTTTAAACTCTTTTATAATAATATGGAAGTACAATATATGCATTATTAATAAACAAATTAATTATTTTAACCATTTTAATCGAGAAAAATCATGAAGAAAAATCACTTGTTCAAATGTAAAATATCGAAATAAAATTTTTGCAAGGTTTTACAATAATTTTTGTTAATAAAACCATCAGTTTGTTTTAATGAAAATGAAGTACAATAAAAACCGAATACGCCTTACAACCTCAGAATGTCATTTTTCCAAAATGTATTATTGAATAAATTTTATTTTCGTGTTAGAAAATATCGACCAGCTTTTCCGTTACGGAATTTTACATTTGACTGCTATAATACTGAACGGTACCACAGTAATTTTGTTTCCAGTAACTGGAATGTTACCACAGTATTTTATTTCATTAGAATCTATTTTGTGATGTATGAAATTAATTCAAAGTGAGAGCACATAAATTGTGAAAAATTAAAAATACACCTAATTATGATGAATATTATTTTTTGGAAAGATATCTGGACGCACTTTTATTTTAAAATGCTTCCTCGGAAAATGATATGTATTATACATAGGAAATCAACTACACGCATTTATTAAACACGCAATACCTATCTGTCATCTTACCAAAAATAATAAAAGGCGGTCAGTACTTTAGAGGCAGTTACAAAATTTGACGACACGTGTCATCCTTAAAACTAAATGAATAATAATACAATTATTATTAATTTAGTTATAGTAACAAATTGTTAGAATAAAGTAATAAATTGTTACACTTTACAAATAACAATTTATTTTATTTAGCTTATCTATGAAACAAAGTATCGAAAAATAGTTAGATATATATTAATATACTATAAATTAACTTCTTTTTAATTGGTCATGTCATTTGAGTGTGTCTATTTTAAATTTAAAATAATTGTCCTATTTGTTTCTACAGTATGATTTATTCTCTCTGCTTCTGCCTTTTTTGTCGAAGGCTTCTTTTATTAATATTTCACCTAAAAGCTAATTACAATGAAGAGTAAGGATCTTTCACAAATGCAAAAATGTGATTTAGGTCTTCCCACTATTTTTTTAAAAAACAATAGGCATATATATATATATATATATGTGTGTGTGTGTGTGTGTGTGTGTGTGTGTGTGTGTATGTGTATACTCGTACATTTATTAAAATTGTTAAGTCATTTAATAATGAAAATACTTTTTTTGAAAATGTTTCGAACTTAATTTAAAGCACCATATCACATAAATAAAAAAAATACCAACATATATTTCTTACTTTAAGCTTTTTAAAAAGAATATTACTGTTAGTTAAATATGGGAATTTTAAAACAGCGTATTTTGTTTTTGTTATTTTTATGCATTTGGGTATTTACTTACGTCGTGGATTATTAGTTATAATAAAATTGTGTAACAATACTGCGATATTCATGTAACTATAGATACAAAACATTTCGGAGTCGAACCCTTTTTATTGTATTTTAATCGATTAAAAATACATAATTTGACATTGTATTACACAATATAATAGTCTTCGAAACTTCGACAGCAAGCATAGCGTTTACGAGATGATGAATGCCAGTAATTTTAAATCTAAAGGGATACCCTTTTATATTATAGGAAGATGAAATATAATGTATTAACTGTGCATCTTTTTGTCAAATTGCACAAAATAAGTTTTAAATAAAGTTAATTAATCGTTTTTAATTAAAATTTAAAGCTAAACAGAACAAATGAAATTAAGAACATAATTTTGAAATGCAAATCAATAAAAATTTGACTGAAACATTATACATTTTGAATTTTCTAATTATTTATAACACTTTCATAATATTACCCATTAAAATTCGGCTTCAACTTACCTCCAAATTATTAGATTTGAAAACATCTAATATACTTACGGTACAATTTTTAACACTTGTAGGTAAAGGTACTTTTAATTAAGCTGATGTAATCAAAAGTTTTGCATTCGCAAATTCTCAAACAATACCATCGAACGTCCTATGATAGTTGAATGGCATGAATTAGTTGTAATACTAAAAGCAAAAATAAAATCCAGTAAGTAGCTAAAAATATGTATTATACTAATACTCGCCAATATATGGGAATTGTTATAGGGAACTAGAAACTAAAAAGGCATTTTTACGTTGTTAGTGAAATGGTATTTGACTATGACGAGATAGTATTCTTCTCCTCTAATAAAAAAGTCGTGGAATATGCTTGGAACGTAAGTAAGCTTCCATAATAAAGCTAAGGTCTGGCACAGAAGATCCCTGAGGTAATATCGAATTAGATAGCAAAAAATTATGAACAAAGACCCCAAATAATATGAATAAAGGATAATCGCGTGTTTACTTAAAAAGGGAAAGAGAAGATACTATGTAACTCGTAGTTTACAGTAAATTATTAATCATTATACAGTCATTAATCATTAAATTCAATTAAATAAATGTGACCAAGATCACTTCCATCTTTTTGAAGAGTTGTAATTGATAGAATAATATAAGTATACTAAATTTCTGTAGCGGAAAACGAAAGTAACCAACTAAACGAAAACGAAGTTAAAAGAAAATCCGACGTTTTTAGCTTAGTTTTTATATATAAATGTTTAGTGTTGAAACGGCCGATGACATTCAAATTAAAGTATCTTTTTATGTTTAAGAAAAATACGTAAGATATTTTTCTGCAATAAAATCTGGCTACTATCCACATAGCACATAGTTTTAGTATTTGTTAGTTTTATCGTAGCTTTAAATAATAATACCATTCAACTATAACAAGAAGTTGAAAGCTGTTTGACATTTGCGGATATAAAACTTTAAATCATATTTATCGGCTTCAATTAAAAGTTGACGGTTTGTTCCGGATCGCAAAATTAACTTTCAAAGGTTAAAAGGGTTTAATTTTGCCGGAAAATTCCAAACTACTTTTGCAGCCTTAATAATTTAGAGGCCAATTAACGCTAGGGTTGTTATTTAGTAACATCATGAAAATATTAATCATATTTAAGAAATTGAAAATACAAATAGTTTGAAGTTATGCGCATTGACGTTTTTATAAAAAGTTTTAATTAAATAAGTTATAATTTTCGTAAATGATGTGGATTTGTGCTTGAAATGTGAAATACTTTGGTTTGAATCTCTCTGTCACATATGAAAGAGGAAAGTATTTATTTTAAGTAATTGTTTATATATTTTACGGCTGTGTCGTCGAATGAAATGATCTTAATAATAGAAATTCTTCCGGTAAATATTTCATTTTATATCAAAAGTAGCAAACAATTTTCATCTTGGAATTATTTAGATAATCTGCTAACGTTTAAATCTAAATCATTATGACTAGACTTCATTATGAACCCTGAAAATATATTTTTAATTATTTATAAAGTAACGGACCGAATGGGGATAGGCTTATTGTTTTTTAAATAATTTTTTTTGAAAACCACAAACCAATCCTTATTTTTTAAATAACAGAAAATGGAAATATTTACAAAAAAATATTGAGACGATAAAGGATAAGTAAACGCATTAAGATAATTTCTGGAATTGTTGTCTGTTTGTCGCTTGTTTGTTTGTGTATGGATCATTTAAAAAACGATTGAAACTCTTATTTAAACTCCTTGATTTAAACTCCTTCTGGATTAGCCAGAAGGAGTTTAAAAAAAAAACCTATGGTTTAATTTATGTAGTTTTTGTTTCATAGCGATGGGTGCAATCAATCAAAGAAGTACCTACATATTCGACGCATAGCTATTACAAAAACGTATAGTGTGCATATGTATCTATATATAGGAATAGATGGCGCTACGTATATTTTAAACTGCACAATGAAATATTTTCACCGGATATATATGGCGAAATGGGCATGGCAGGAGATGAAGTGTGAAATAGTTCTGGAGGGGTAGGTATTTAAGCATAGAGGTACAAACGCGCTCTATTTTTATATTCTGGTCATTTGAGTAAATAACACGAACACGGGCAGGCGCATAAGGGCAGATGTCGTTGTTGGTCGTATTTATCACATAATTTAATCCGATGTTGTATGCATACGATCTAAACTTATTTTTTTATACTCAGTTTGATTAAAATTTCAATATGTTGTCAATATTTGTAATTTTGACAGTTTGGTAGGTTTAGTGTTAGGCTGTATAAATTTGATTATTAGGAATTTTACACCTACATGCAAATTCTATACTTTCATGATGCACTAATAAAACTGTAGAATTAGTATGTCTGTGCATTGCAGATATGTATAAAAAAATATTGAAGGGACATAACAAAACCGGTAGAAAACAAAATTATTAAACTTTGTCTACTTGTGACTTTGTTTATTTCTTTGCTCATTACGCCAAAATAGTTAAAGGAATTTAGTTGAAGTTTTTACCTGTGGAGTCTGTTGAATCTGGGGTAATATATAGACTGTGCTTTGTCACAATCGACTAAATAAGAGGAAGATATGATACTTTGATATTTCAATATAAAATGCACCAATTTAAAAACAAATAACTTTTATAATAGTTATAATAGATTTACTTAGGGAATTTTCATAAAGTGAGCGGAAACGAAGTCGCAGATACAGCTAGTAATTATAAATTCTCAGTTCCAGTTATATTGTATGTATCACCAAGATAAATGTGTTACATTTTTATGGAGACGAATATATGCAAACTTTTATAATGTGTTTTTACATTTGAGTTCATATAATGTACTTTTAAAACGACTATTTTTTAATTATAAATTTATTGTGGTTGAAAAACTACAACAGGGAAAGCCTTTTTCAAATAAGTAAAATGGAATTAAATGTATTATTTTGGGCTAATACGGCTTCAAACTTAATATTTTAAAATATCCTTATACAGGTTGTCCAGTGGCAGATTTCAATGTTTGAAAAATTGTAAAAAAAAACTACACCTCTACTACAAAGTAGGTTTATTTTAACTTTATAACAACAAATGCGGATTTAATTTTTTAAAAACCACGTTTTCCAAATGGCGGCCATCGAGTCTGACACACTCTTAGAGTCTAGCACGCATGTTTTCAAAAACGCGTTTGCAGAGCGACAGGGGTATCCTACTGACTTCGGCTCGAATATTTTCTCTAAGTTGTGTCACAGTGCTCGGGTTTGTTTTGTAAACAACGGATTTTAAGTATCCTCGTAAGAAAAAGTCACATGGGCTTAAATCGGGTGATCTAGGTGGCCACGGTACGGTACCGTTTCGGGATATGTTTTTTTCTGGAAATAACTGCCGCACGGCATGGCATGGCATATTATATTAATATATATTATTTATAACAAATTATGTTATATTTGCTACATTGAGCTTTAGGGTTTCATCTTAAGCAGAGTGCAGACTATGCGCTTGTTGAAAATTCAGGCCTTTATAGCCGATATTTTGAGACC
Organism: Druceiella hillmani; assembly: GCA_039881145.1. Classification (NCBI taxonomy): domain Eukaryota; kingdom Metazoa; phylum Arthropoda; class Insecta; order Lepidoptera; family Hepialidae; genus Druceiella; species Druceiella hillmani. The sequence continues at coordinate 17,418,661 of JAYKKI010000043.1, forward strand.
TAATTCTCATCCAAGAATGTAAAAAAAGGTATCGAGGCAGCCATTCTTACGATTAAACGTTACGTTGTCTTTTAAGGATATTACTTTATGTAAAATATTGTAAAAAGTGTGCATATGAGTCTTTTATTTTAATTTTGTATAAAAAAATAATCTACAATTCAAACAAATTATATCATATTTACTACATTTAGCTTTAGGGTTTCACTTTTAGCAAAGAGTGAAGAAAATGCGCTTGTTGAAATTAAGCTAAGTGGTAAATTAAAATTAACTTTTATTTGCAAATATGGAAGAATGGTGTCATTAGAGCAACTGCAGGATCAACATAGATATATGAACACACCATTTGAAACATACAGTTACTTGCCTAATTATGTTTTACTGTGTATCAAAAATCCAAAATAATCTTGACTATAATTGATGTTGAAGATGGGACGAACGTAAAAAAGTGCAATTATAGGTATACCGGAGAGATTTTGAGGTGAATTTATAATATTAATACAAAGATTGATCGCTTGTTCAAATTGAGTACCTTTGTTTTTTTGTTATTCGGGTTATGCCACTGAAACGTTCAAGTCTATGTCTGTACAAGAGCTTTAGAAATACTAACTGGATTGAAGCAACACTAATTGCAGGCTATTTGTATTGATACAGTGATAGTACCCATTGTTTTTAGTTAATTTTTTCTTTTCCAGATGAAAAAAAAAATGAATATATGTTATACAGGAGACACGTCAACTCAGATTATAGAGGTTATTATTTTCTGTAATAAGTCAACTATTCTTGACGCGAAATCGGACAACCATATTTGTCACATAATTCAACGTTCTTTTATTTCATTTTTAATTGTGATTAAGTTACATTTTTATAGGTTCGCCTATTTCGAGGAAATTTTGTTTGATGTAATTACTTAATCTATTGCAACAGTTAATACTCAAAACCAGCATAACTCATAATAACCAGCAAATATTTCAATAGCTAATATTCAAAAATATCGAGATAAAAATTACATTGGGGCGAACAAAATACTTGAAAATTTAGTATATTTTGTGCAAAGTCATTTGGAAGAGCAAGTTATGAAAATTCCAATTTTTTTTTTAAATCGGAAAGAGCCGACAAGATGCTAAACTAAACGAATTAAGTAGAAAAGAGCCGATAAAACGCGAAGCTGGCCGAATGGTACATCGAAACGTGCCATCAGTCATGTTTGTACTTCTATCTTAACGCCCTATTAGATGCTTCACATAAAAAATATTTCGTAACAATCTATTGAAAATATATTTTTAATTTTATAATTCAGTTAGCCGACAAGATGTGAAGCTGGCTGAATTAAGTTTAAAAGAGTATACAAGAAGCGAAGCCGGACGAATTAAGTCGGAAAGAGCCGACAAGCCGCGAAGCTGGCTAAATGTTCCATTGCAACGTGCCATCAGAAATTTTGTACTCTCAGAAAAATGCACCATTAGTGGTTTCACATCAATAAAACAACGTTACTACAAGTTAACCTAAAGTTTACTGAACAATTATAGCGATGATTCCGAATTTCATTGCTTATGAGATATTCACCAATATTTTATTGTTTTTTTTTTGTCAAAAATTATAATAATTGTAAATATTTGATTGGAAAAATTTAGGGTATTCAATATACTCTCAAATGTTTGCATATACCTAATATTGTAGCGTGGGTTCTATTTCTACTTAAAAAGTTTTATTTTTTTAAACTTGAAGTATTATTTTTAGTTATTTATTATCTAAATTCGTCTGTGAACAATTACATGCGTCGCCTTCCATTGGTTTCTATGTATATATGTATGAAACATGCTAAAGTTTGGAATTTTTGAGCAATTTTAGAGATTGTTTTTTAAATAGTTCAATTTGAATAAATTATTTTTTATAAAAATTCAATTTTTCAAGCTCGGCGACTATTTCCGACCTCAGTTGTATTCGTATCCTCTTGAGCCTTCTATCTACTCATTGACGTGTTTAACTTTTTTATAGATATTTTACCAAAAGCGCGATTGATGGTTGTTTTTCATTAATTCGTGTCTAATTATTAGTTACAGTTAACTTGTGTAAAATGCGATATTATTGAAATATATAAATGTGAGAAAAAATTCAATATATATATATATATATATATATATATTCATATATATATATATATATATATATATATATATATATATATATATATATATATATATATTGATAAACGGAAAAAACTACTGAGAGCACTTTTGCTTTTACCAATTATTTTTAAAATTTAACATATTTCTTTTCTATTTTATAAGCCAAACAATGTGCGGGCGTTTATATACTGCGTGTAGGGCATGATTAGATGTGCATGGAGCATATTTTACTATTAAAATGTGAGAGAACCTACGCTCACCATATGGTATATTCGGAGCGTATATTCTGTCACATTTCCCCCATTAATGTTAATGTTTATTACTCTTTGGTTACGTTTAAGCAAAATTTCACCAAATTTTGAAGCTATTATATTAAATATGATCATTTATTTAGCACAAACAGTAATTAGAGAATTATAGAACATTATGTCAACGGGTATATTTATTGCTGTTCTTAAAATCTAAAAGTTTCTGCACAGCACAGGGAAGAACGAAATGATTATGGGAAAATATTATTTGCGTTATGGCAATAATTGCTGATACAAAATATTTATAGCATTATTGCAAACTACGTGAAAATTTGGCTATAAAAACTACGTAACAATATTTTTAAATAATCTTTTTCTTTTTCAGACCAGGACATACCAGATCGAGGAATTAATAAAATACATATTATTATTAGGAAATCACAAAACCAATACCTGATGCTAATATCTTGCATAAAATTGAAGAATGTTACTGTGCTCTCCGTTAATTTTCAACGCTGCTATTATATTTATGAATAGCCAGTCTTAACGAAAACAAACAAAAAAAGGTTGTACGTAGTACCTTTTGGGCCAAATTAATTTCCTTTTCCCCCACATCCGTACCGTTATCGACGCAACCTTTGTGCATTGCACGTTCTTCATTCTTAGGCGGATTCTTTCACAATCGGCATTTCGTTTGTGCGTCGATTTCTCGAAAATTATTGCTGGTACCTAGCTGGAACCAGCTGCAATCAAATTTGTATTTAAAAGACTATTTACACTTTTTAGTTTCTGCAAGAAAGAGAAAGAGAAAAGAGTAAGAATGCAAAAGTTTTTTTGAATTTTGTCATCAAAATCAGGCATTTGCCATTATCCGATTTTGGCTATTTCAAATCTCCATAGGTGCACAAGTATCTACTTTTTTTCTGCATCAAGACAAGCCAAACGAGTTCAAACTCAATTTGTTTACTCCCAATTACTGAAGTGATTCTGCCCCGCCTTCTAGCTCCATCACTGTAGGTAGATTTTGCCAAAAAGCACATTTATATTGCCTTTTGTGATGTTTTATTAGACCTATATCCAAACTAGATAATGGCACTGTTTTTTTCTATTCATTGTTGAGGAATTTTATGGTGTATCTTTAATTTTCAATCAATTAGATATTTGAGAAGACTCCATTTTTTAAGACGGTCGTAAATGCCATACCTATTATAAGTGTAGATGTACATTCTTCATAATCTCTGAGAAATTTTTATAGAATACACACACACGCAGTGTGTGTATGTGTGTGCATTTATTGAACGTGCTCTACCTTCACTTCCCTTGCTCGGTTTGTCATGAAGTTACTTTTTTTCTGCCTTTGGAAGCAGCAAGCAACGAATACAAATATTTTGTCTCTTTCACCAAAAGTTACGTAATGGGTCTTTAATAGCCATAACTATTTCCGAACCTTAGCGGTCAACTTTTTTTCGGTTCGTTATTTATTTAGATGTCAATTTTGATCATTTTAAATATTTATATATTACTAGTTCGTTAATGTCATTTTGCGTCACTTATAAAGTAATTCATAAAAGCTGTTAAATTCTGCCATGTATCTAACATGGCGAAATTTAATTGAATTTGTGCCATTGCCACTATCCAAATTTCCGCCTATTTAAAAGTTTACTCAGGATAAGTTTCTAAGAAGTTCTTAAGTCATGTAAGACCAATCATTCCTCTCTTAGCAATAAAATAGTGTTTAGTTGTAATTTTTCTGTAAGTTGTTAAGCTAGAGCTCAAAAACTGTTTATCTATAAAAAGCAAATTCGGATCTTTCCAGCTTTGGGACATGACAACCTCCATTTTCGAAACCACGACTTGTCTGTTTTCTTGAAATGGAAATCGACGATTTGTAATTAAACTATTATTGAGGCGTATATAAGTCTACCATTAGTTAAGGGAAAACCGTTAGTCACAAATGTAACTTAATACTTGTTCCTTGTTTTGAATATCAAATCGACGTCGTAAAGTCCCAGATAATATTTTGTACGGATTGGATACCTTGATAATCCTCGCCTGTTTTCTTTAATTTCTTCTATAGTTACATCTAAGGCTTGTTCATTCCAGTAAATTATTCGTGGCTGTGCGATAACATTATCTTAATATTTACGCGTTAGAGAAATACACAACGTGCATTGAGGTGAGAAGGCATAAATTTCTTAATAGCGATTATAAACTGACAGAGATGATATTACTGTAAATAGTGTTGGTCCTCGTAAATAATATCACATATTCAGTCCAGTTGAAATCAATGAATGTTATTGTTTAAGTTATCTATATTCTCACTATCAGATCTAGTTGATGGTTGTAAATGCCATAGAAATTTAAATAAAAGTAAAAGGTATCAAACGAAAGAAAAGAAAAGAGATTCCACATTTGAACGTTTTTCCATTAAATCATGAATATAGTTTAGCTATGTTTTAAAAACTTTCAAAAATGTTTGCAAAATTTCGTTCATATTTACGTGTATTTTCATAATCTAGATGCTTAAAATTGTTTAAATAATCAAAACTTCTTTTTTATCACTCGCAATCATTGAAATACAAATAAAATCAATTCGGCCAAAATATTGTTTCAACGGTATAGAACGATTGTTTTGTAAGTAAAGTGACGGTAAAAGTACCTTATAAAGGTTACTTCTAAAACAAATATTTTCTTATTTCTTCTTCTCCGGAGTTGATTGTTTTCAGCCGAAAATATTTGAATCAAATTCTCCCTCCTAGGCTTTTGTTGCATTCAAAAACAATCTCAGTTCTAAGAAAACAAATTATATTGTTTCCTTTGAAGTGAATGTAACTTGGCCAACACAAAAACATTCAGCTATTCACAAGTTGGAGATTTCCAAAGAATAATAAAATTTACGAACTTATATACAAGACGAAGATTTTTTTAAATAACTTTGTCATAATTGGCCTGCCTGCCTGGAAAATGAAATCAAAATGACAACTTTTTGGAAATTGTTAACTTGTTGAGTAAAAGTACACTATTATGATTTATGCCATGTGTCGTATGCAATTTGTATTCGTTATTATGTAATGAGAGGAATTATTTGAACAAAAAATAGAAGCAGTGATTTCAGAATAATTCTGTTGAAATATCCAATGTCAGTCAGTCTTGGTGATAAGTTGGCCTGCAATTTCGTCAGCTAATAGCATTTTAACAGAAATGTGTTTAACCCTTGCTCAGCCATAAGTCTTTGTAGTACTGAAGTAAAGGCCAATATTTGAAAAAAAAAGTATAGTTTTCAATTATTTCTGTTTATTTCCTGAATGTATACCTCCTAAAGACGCGTAAGTACAAAATATGAAGACGTAAACCAGCTCCTTGAAAACAAAATAATTCACTCTTTTTTACCAAAAGACATCGCATCTGATCCTGTGTAATTTAAACTTAACAACTTGTTAGTTGGTGCTGTAAAATATAGCATGGAAAGCATTCCCGTTTAATAATCTTGATAAAGGGAAGAGTAAAATTGTACAAGGAGAAAAATGGCTTGAATAAGTCCTTAACACCATATTTAAATTTGAAAATAAAATTTTGTTCCGTCCGAAAACTGTTGGATTTTATTTGTTTCCTTAATGAAACTAGTTTGTTTAGTTTAGAATTAATAAATATATCAAATATTGGGAAATGCTTTTTATCTAGGTATTGTATATTTTTACTATTGAAATCAAGCTATTGATCCATCGACTCATGGGCACTCTACTTATCTATAACTTTATTTGAATAACGTTCCCAGTTTTCCACCAGCAGCTCAGCATTACCATTACTTTAGGTTTGGCTACAGGTATTCAGTTTCATTATCAAGTTCATGTTTGGATACAACAGTCCTACATGTACTGTATAGTTGTTAAGAAATAGAAATTTGTACGTATAGGGTACGTACTTATCATCAACAATTACTAATTGCTTCAACCTATCGAAGTTAGATTTCCATGTCAATACTGTTGACGAACATTGACTCATTAGGTAGAAAGGTCCGTACTTGAAGTTGATTTAAATACGTTTTCTTTGCTACACTTGAAAGCTTGCTGCTAATAGAGCAAACTTCGGCGTATTTAAGCCTTACAATAAAATATTATAGAATTTTCTATGATCTTCCTAGAAAAGTCCCAAAACTGAGAATAAATACTGTTCGGCTAATATCTTTATTAATATGAAAATCTCATCACTTCGATTCTCAGATCGACTTTTAATCGAGAAGTTAAAAAAAATAACATTGAAAAAATCAAAGGGTTTTGCAATGGTAAAAAACTGATTAACACAAAATTATGTTTTCACCATTTTTATGTTCAAAAATTGCGTTGATGAATTCTGAAGTTAATTCAAGTGTTCTCAAAAATTCAGGCCATTATTTATAGCAGTTTGAAGCAGAATATCAAGTCCATATTTTTGTAGGAAATAATAGGGAACGGAGAAAAAACTTATCAAAAATGCATTAGAAAAAATTACGAAATTTTAAAACAAAAGACAACAGAGAAAAATGAGTTTTAAAACATGATTCGAAAGGAACTTTTATAAAAAAAGATTTACAAATCCAAAATGATGTACATAAAGAACCTTTGTATATCTGGAATAAATATACTTAGTTATGGTTCGTGATCGGAATTAGGTAGGATAATTTGCAAAATTCGTTATACGTAGATAAAGACATCAACACAGAACGACGACTTTGAGTAAATAAAATTTTCATTATAATAAGAGAAATAAGTAAGGAAAAAATACAAAAAATAGATTATGTGAATATTGATGAAAAAATTGTTTTTTGTTGTTTCAGTTCCCTTTATGTATAAAATAATATAAAGCACAACTAGTATGCATATGTATTAAAAATATATGACTGTAAACACGAAGTATGTATATGTATTAAAAATATATGACTACAGAAAAACCATAGTATAATTGTGATATAATAAACTGCGTTCAAAGATAAACACAACAGAGCTCTAGGTTTGTATACGTTACCGGTGACACCCGATTTTAGGCCAAACTAGTTTGTCCTAAGTCAAATCGGTTTATCCTATGCGTGTCAGGATAAACTAATTTGTCTTAGGACAAACTAGTTTGGCCTAGGTTGAACAGATTGAATTGTTGCAAGTGACAAAATAAACACGTTGGAACCTGTTAACGCGGGGATTCCTCTCTCGCACCTCTTTCTAGCATTTTTTCGTTGCTGTTTCACGTATTATGCGTTTAAGCGTTGTATGCGTATTATGCGTTGTATTTTATATCATTATGGATGACCCATCGTCCAATGATCAAGTTGATCAATTAAAATGGAGAGAGTCATTTTTAAATGAAATGTTAAATGATGAAAATATAAAATCTTCTCATTTTAAGGTTTTCGCAAAGGATAAATGTTAAATATAATACAAGTAGAAGATGCTGAAAAACCTTAAATAAAGACACCACTTCAACAAAGACGATCAAAAAGGTTAGCTGTTTTAAATATTGGTTCTATGAAAAAAACTTATTGCCCATGGTGAAGAGATTATAAAGCACTATATTCCGGCTGAGAAATTGTATGACTTAATTGATGTAGCTCATAAAGCTATCGGCCATGGCGGACGTCACAGATTGCTAGCTGAGACATCTTTCAAATATGCTAATGTCAAAAAACAGATGACTAACCTGTATTTATCTGCGTGGAATATGTCAACAAAAAAGACGAAACGAAGAGAAGCCTAGTTTCTAAGCCGATTTTACATTTTCGGATGAATAGTAGGTGTCAAGTGGATTGATAATCAGATTCAACCTGAGGAAAAGTTTAAATTTATTATGGATTACCAAGACCACTTAATGAATTTTATTTTGAATCGTATTATATGTGAAATGACAATGAAAGTTAGGAGGCTGATTAGGAGCAAAGATATAGGCTCCATTAAGTGAGTCAGCCGAGAGGTGGAGAATATGATTGATTGTAGACTAAAAGATAATTAATCTACTAAATGGTCAAAAGGCTTGAAATATGTACAATTACTGAAAAATTGTGTCATTCGGGCATAAAACAATCGTCCTATAAAGCTATGTTTGGAGTTGAACCCAGAATTGATCTTTCAACGAGGTCACTGCTGCCAAAAATAATAAAGGATATTCAATACGAAAATGATTTTTAAAAAATAATTAAAACCAACTCAGGAATAAATAAATGGTCATAATGACTTAGGAGATGATAGTGATAGTATTGATAACGAAATTCTGTAATTGGTGATAAAATCCAAACGGCAAGATAAATGGCTGCTGATAACATTCAAACAAGGATAAAAAATGAAATCTGCTTCTGATAAATTGTATCCGCTAACTAACGTAAGGGATAATTTGACTGTGTCGATTCTTGGCTATTATTACAATTAAGATCATGTTTCATGTTTGAATTGTGATCATGTTTGAATAAATATTGTTCACCTAATTGATTGCCTATTAAATTTAATCATTAATTTATATCAATAAAATTTGAAAATCAGTTGAGACTAGGCCAAAATAGTTAAACTTGAAGTTTTAGTTTAGTACTAGTTTGTCCCAAGACAAATTAGTCTATCTTGACACGTAGGATAAACCGATTTGGTCTAGGATAAACAAGTTTGGCCTGAAATCGGATTTGGCTTGCAACATATATATTTTAAAAAATTGGGGACCAATTGCAGCAAGTGGACTACTTTCCATGTTCCGTGAAGCTCCAAATATATATAAAAAAATAGGTGTCGGTGCGAAGTTTTTAAATAATTAATATCGATGCGGATTCGATGAATCGGGCAATATTTCATTGGATTAATAAGACGTACTTAACGTGGAACGAATTTTTCCAACGTGCTGCCTAAAATTTAAGGAATATTTTTTAGAAAAAGTACGATTATTATAAATTTATCACTATATACAGAGTCCGTCAAATTATCATAAATCACCAGAATATACAGATTGCAGTCTAGCACTGAGTGTATTTAAAGTATTGAATTTAATGACACAAAAAATCCGAAAAAATGTTTTTACTTTTGATTACAATATTTCTAGGTAGCCGATTTTTATTTTTTGCTATTATTTGTCAATAATGTTTCGTTTTTCTTTGAGTATTTAAGGATTTTAAACTAAGCAAAGAAAAACTGAGATATAAAAAAATACACTTTGTTGAGTATTTGTAGAGTATCTATACTAAGAAGAAAAAAATTCAAATTATAGACAAATAAAAACACTAATAACATTTTCATGAGTTTTGATGTATTGTATATTACGGTTATTATGAACTTTCTTTATAATTTTCTGATCATATACGAACTCTGCACGATTAGTAAGTCAAGAGAAATCGATATGTTGTTTAATTAATTTATTACTAATGCTAAACCTATTTTCAATCTCGCCGATTATCTTTGAAGCTATAGGAAAGTAAATTTTGTATTTGGATAATTTCTAAATATCTGTAGTATATTCAAGGAGTATATGAATTCACTTGCTCAACACGTAAAATCTTAATTTAATTGGATAAAGCGTACATCGCCTCCAATGATATTTTAAATACAAAGGCGATTCAACTGTACATTACAGAGTTTTTATTTAGCACGTATTGCATAAAGTTTATTTTCAAATATGTTCTTTGTTCCTTAGTTGTAAATTTTACCAGCTTAGAGAGCTTTTTATTAATTTTTGGAATCAGAATCGTTAATGTTATTATATACTCATTTCTAAAATTTTATTTGTTCTAATTGTGTAAATTAAATTTAGAGTCTTGATAGATACATTAGGAGTATTTCAAAATATAAAATTGATCCAAGTCGGTCTAACGATTTTGGTGCTAGAACACGTAATGGTCGCTGACGTTTTTTAATTTTTATTTGTTGTTATAGCCTTTTAGTGCTTTGAAATCAATTCCCATTAGAATATTAGTATGAATTTTTTTGGCCGAATACACGCTTGTGTTTTATCCTTACTTCGTTAGAAATTAACAGTAAATGTTGACATATTTATTATTTAAAAATAGTTTTGACATATATTGTGACATCGTTTTACAATTACATTTATCAGATACTAAATGGTCTCGTACGTAATTTTCATTTCTATTTGCCAGTTATGAATTGAATAGTGACGGTAATATAAAATATTCTAAGTGTAAAGGAAAAAATCATAAATGTTAAAATTGTTATAAATTAAAACAAAAAAAATATTTGGTGGTGAAAGAAGCGATAGTAGAATTGTTTTATGCGGCCAGCGATTGTTGCAGTTTACATGTGAATAGGCTAAGAGTTTGTAATGAAAAATAGCTGATATAATTATAGGATATATTAGGTTGAATATAAAATAAAAGTAGTAGGTATTGAAAATGAATTACGCGAATGTTTAAAATCTACTTAGATACTTTCAAACGCCAGAAAAGAGGAAAAATAAATATCATCAAAGATACTTCTTAATTTCATATTTTTAGTCTCAAATCGTTAAATGAGAAACTGAAATTAAGATTATCGTACTGGAATCACACTATAGTTATTTTAAAACTCATCAACATCTATTTTCATTTTATTTCATTATCTAGTGGGGTCTTCCTTTAAAGAATATAAAAAAATCGAGTTGTCATGGGACGACTGGCAGATGTAATAAATATAAAAAAATATAATTGAACCATACAATCAGTATATCTGCATCTATCGAAATAGTATGTCCACTATAACCTTCCGAAAAAGCGTAGAGCTGTCTTTTGGTTAGTCATTTATTTAATAATTTCATAAAATTTTAAATAAAAATATTAGCAGAAATATTTTATATTTAAAAATAATTTTGTTTAAAAAATAAGTTTGGTAATGTATATTAAAATTTCAAAGACCCCAACAAACGGTTCGTTAGTCTAGGGGTATGTTTTTCGCTTAGAGTACAAGGGGTCTCGGGTTCAAGTCTCATACGAGGCCTACTATGCTTATGTAAAGCTTTTAACGTTTTATGACAATGTTTAATGTTTAATGCAAAACACCGATATAAACGATGCAGCCGAATTAAGTCGGAAAGAATCGAGAAGACACGACGGGCTGATCGAATGACAGACAAGACGACGCAGAGGGCTGTATTAAGTAAAAAAAAACTGACTGAACTGAAGAGACTGAACTCCTGAAGTTGACCGAATGGCAAGACGCGTTTTGCCATCAGTATATTAGAAATCCCATGCAAATGTGCCATTAGATGTTTCACACTAAAATGTGATATTTTACAAATATAAAAACGAATGACATGTGACAATTTTTAAATGATTAAATAATTGATGACGTGCTAATAGGATGTACATTTAAAACAAAAGTTACAAAGATATCAATGTGGAATCAATTTGTTAAAACACAGCAACTAGCTACCGCAATGGGGGCGCGGCGTGGTGTAGCGACTAGACGGGGCAACTTTTTAAATGATTTAATTAAGTAATATTTTTTATTTTACGATATATGCAAAATTACACATAGTACGAAATGTGTAATGTTTGTAATATCTATGGTTTATGATGTATGTGGGTGATGAATTTATAGGGTTAGGACTCATTATGGGTAAATCTCATCATGCCTGTGGTTTATAATGAATAGGCGTAGACGAAAGCATTGGCGCAGTTGTAAACGCAACCATGACGCATGTGAAGGCGCGTTCATAGGTTTCGACTGAATAGCAGTTGCTGGTGCAAGTTACGGCATAGGCGTTGTTATGAAAATAGGCGTATTGGCCGGCGCATGAACAAAAAACATAAACCATAGACAAAAACAGTTATATACTACCCAGGGCAATATTACTTATAAATAATATTAAAATATTATCCAAAAGATACTGCAAAATGGCAGTAAATGATAGAACTGAATGTTAGAACACAATCTGTATTTTAATTATGTGAAACACATTAATAACGTAGCAAATCGATGACTGTATTAAACACGAAGAAACTAACATGAACTTTCGATGTGGATTTTTTTTTTACTTTAAGAAATATTATTTATTTGTCAAAACATTGTGATAATTAGAAAAATAAATTGGGTCAGAGATTATTTTCCACTGATCAGATTTTCACCGCTTTTTACTGAAAATAAAGTTAGATGATTAATTTATTGTATTATTACATTATATCGAAGTTATTTTCAAGGCACATTCAAAACGCTTCAAGTTATTTTGTAATGATACATTTTTCTTACCCAAAAGCGAAACAAATATGAAAATTAATGTTTATTGGTATCAATTAAAACACATCGAAAAAATATTAAATTGTGAAACGAAACTTTTAACCCACTTCAGTATTTTTCTGATCAAGAGATTAAAAACACTTTAAGTTTGACAAGGTATCTTTTCTGAGATATATTTTTTTTAATATATTCGAAATTTAAAATGAATTTGTTTTCTTTTTGTATTTTGGCGCAATATATTCCATTTGTTTGCATTACGAAATTTGTTATATTAATAATATTAAGTCAGGTAAAGTCAGTAATTGGAACAATTTATCGTTATGTGTTTTACACGGTATTAAACTCTATTAAGTACGAACTATATTATATATTGTACCGTCTGAAATTCAACAATTCAATTATTTAACTTGTTTCAGATACAACACGGAAGATTTTCAGATTTTTGAAACATTTTGTAGTTTTCTTAATATTTAGTGTTATGTTTTTAACAACGTAAAAAGTTCTTCCCTGTGCATGAACACATCAGTCTTAATAAATGTACCTTATTTTTAAATTAACGCATTATTATATTTATATCCTTCAGTTTATAATATCAGTGACAAAAAATATTATTGTAAGTATTTTAATATTTGATATTGAGAAAAATATAAGTGAATTTTATAGGAAATTAATGAGACGAAACATGTTTACTGGTGGTGAGAATAACTTTTCAACATCTTGAAGAAATTTGACGAAATGAGCAACGAAAGTAACTCAGCGCATATTTCATGCATAGGAACGAGTGAGCTCTAATAATATTGAGAGAAAACGGGTACGTGATAGCGTGTTGACTCGAAATTTCAATCAAATTGCTCTTCTGTGCTATTCTGCATTATTTCTGTGTCTTTGGAATTGAAATTTCTCGCTCGCAGCACAACGGAATTTGTGAAATATTTAATAAAAGACTTTGGATGCTGAGTTACGTTGAAAATTTACAAAAATTACTCGTCACTGTATTCAACATTCTTGTAGCTAAAATCAAAGGCTAAGTGATGTTACTTTTATAAACGTCGCCTTTTTCTATTTTATAAGCACTAATTTGTAAATATTGTAATAATTAAAAGAAGCTTTTTTGTCAGCGATAGAAGTAAAGTCTTAAAGCCGATACAGCTTTGACTGTTTTAGCACAGTTCATTTAGTTTCACAAGGAATAAATTTCAAAAAAATCAATTTGATTATGAGTAATGATCCCGCAGTAATTTCTCAGTTTATAATTGAATTTATTCCTTGTAAAACCTGTGAAGTGCGGTCCTAAATATAGAAACAAATAAATATTTGATATTTAATTCAGACCGCTATTTTGTTCCACACACACACACACACACACACACACACACACACACACACACACATATATATATATATATATATATATATTTTTTTTTTTTTATTTCATGCATCATACCGGTTATTGCTTAAAAAGCTTAGTAATAAGTATACTTAACACTTTTTTTTTCAATATTTGTAGCCTATTGCACCTTCTCACTTAGGCCTGAAACTACGAAATATAAAATTATAAAAGACAGTATGTTTACAAACTTTTAAAAAGTTTAGGAGAAAACTATATGAATGATACAAGATATTGTTGTTTTTGAGTTGTTCGCGTAAGTTTTCACCCGTGAAAACTGTACTATGCAGTATATTAGATCGTGAAAAATATCATCAATAGCTCTATATATTGTAACAGAAATACTGCACACTTTAAATGTTTGAAGTATATATATATATATATATATATATATATATATATATATATATATATGTACATATATATATATATATATATATATACATACATATATATATATATATATATATATATATAAATATATTTTTTTTTAAGGAATCCTCTAGAACTTTCTTAAAATATCAATCTTTTATTGGTATTTAACATTTTTTTTCTTTTATACATTCCACTATAATTCGCTTTCCGAATCTTAGTGCATTTTCGCGAATCATACCCATTATATTTACATACGTGAAAAAATATATATATTGTATGCATTTTATTTAAATGAAGTCATCTGCAGAGACAATTTTTATTAGTAAATATTATATAATATAGAGAATTCGCAAGTAAATAAATCGGCTAAATATATTTCCATTTTGTCAGTTGTATAATTTATTGATATTATGTTTTATAAGATTTTAGTTCCTATAACCTTTGTCTCATTTACTTTCTATATTCATCATTGTAACACGTAACTTAATCATATTTAAAATATTAGTTACTGTTAGAGTGACGCAATTGCTATTGTTTCCCTATATAGGTATTGTTTCCCTAGATAGGGTCAATGGGCAAACAACTTTTAAATGGTTTATAATCATAAACATTACAGATAACAGTCACGGCTAAAAAAAAAATTATAAATAATTTTGCATCGGAATAATTCGGCGACAGATTCTCAAAAAGTTAATATAAGTAATACTTTCTGTAAATCCACCTAATGGGTGGACAGTTTGTCATGATATTTGTTACAGACACGATTCATGTATCAGATCAACATGTAATATACTATATAAGTGAAAAGTTGACGGGAAATCTATAAAATGGAACCTCGTGTTTTTTACTAAATAATAAACAAATTAGTACTACAAAATGTAAATGCATGTAAATGCATGTAAATTCCGCCACCTTAATAAAAAAATCTGTCAAGCACGAGAAAAACTTGCACTACGAGGATTCCGCAAACATTTAGGCACTTGTAAACATTCGAGGGCACATAATATTTATATTAAACTATTTTTATAAATATTTATTATTCACAACGTAAATATATTGCCTATTTCATCTGTCGTAGGCCTAAAATATGGTGCGTAATTAAAAAATTAGGATGTCTGGGAGAATTGCTATAGTTTCTAGTAATCTTCTAATGAGATTTTACCAATATTTTTTTAACGAGGGAGGAGATATTCAATTTTTGCTTATTTTTCAAAATATTTTTTTAGTTACACAGTTTGGAACTATGAAGATTTTTGTGCCTTTCGTAAAAAGCTCTTTCGAAAGGTATCCCAATGATAAATAAAAACGAAACATTTTATGTACTTTATTTACTCTCTCGTTCTTCCTATGGTAATAATACTATATGAATATTTAAAAAAAAATTTCAGCGAAAAGCGGTTATGACTAATCGATAGATAGATAGATACGTGAGTAAAATTATAGCGGTTCTTTCGGTGTTACCTTTTGAGGTAGAGAATTTTAAAAATTCACCCGAGTGAAATTGCGAACAAAAGTTATTATCTTTAAATAAGCATTTACCCCAAATTGAAGCAAAATATTCTGTGATTATACTTATCTACCACAAGCTGACAAACGTATGTTAAAATTATTGTTTAACCTTAATAATATGTCAGCCACAATATGACGTATGTCCATAATCGTTTAATAATACGCAATAATTCATAAGATGCTGTGTGTGTTTCTTGAATTGGTTTATCGCGCGTAGAAGAAATTTTTATTAGTTGTTTACGAATATATAAAGGTATTGTGTTAAAAAAGGAAGATAGAAAACTGAAATAATTTTATGTTTAACCATCTCAATTGAATTAATTGATACACTATATAATAATACAATATATATTTGTATACACAACGTTAAATACATACGTTGAATTAAATTCGAATAGATAGTCGAAAAAATAAGATATATAAAATTCGTCATTTTTATTTGTAATGGAACCTAAGTATTTTTGAAAAATTTATACGTTTGAGATCCTACTAGACAATATATTCACATGGTGAAACATACTACTAATGTTTGTAAATAGTTTAATAGAAAGTTTACGTATCCTGAAATATTTCAACTTCAATTAAATTTTTCTAAGTGTGTGCAGAACCTTCCTGGTTCAAGTCTATTTCTACTTAACAGGTTTATTACAAGTTAAACTGAATGCCATGAGACAATATTAAATTGATCAATGAAAAAATACTGGACTTTTAAATGCGAATTTGAATATGGTAATTAAATTCCTCTATTATAAACATATAACTAACCTACATTACCATTTACATTAAGAATTGCTATTAATAAAACGCACCATAAAATTTTCATAGCTTCAAAAAATATATAAGTTTTCAAAAATTTATAAATAATGACCAACTTCAGTTTACCTTTTAACACAGTAAGATAAAAAGTGTCAAAAAATAAACTGAGGTTGGTCTTTATTGATCACAGATTAAGTTAAACTGTTTGGAGTGATTAACTCAGCAATGGAAACAAGAACAGTTTGTAGTGAGTAGCTTGTGGTAAAAAAATAATTTATCAGATTTGTGTTGAACTGGTAAAGCATAGCATCGTTTGACTTTCACTTGAATGGTACACATTTTAGTCATATATTATAAAATTTAGCTCTGAGTGCAGATTCTAGAAAGATTATGGAAGTAGACACTCTTCCCTTCAAAATCAAAATCTGAAATTCGCTATAGAAATTTTCTACTAAGGAACTTTCTACTAAGTCTCACTGAACTCTTCAAAATTTATTCTCGAATAAGTTAATCATGTTTGTAATGTATTGAGGGTGGAAAACACCATTATAATTACCTGATAGCAATATTGCCCGTTTATTTAGAAACATAAACTTATTTGCATTGTGAATTAAGTAAAGGATCGCAATATATCAATCTACACATTTAATGAATTTTTTAAGAATTTTTCTTTATTAAGAATAGTTTTTACGAACGCAAAAGATGATAATAATTTTTTGTATTTCGGCAACAGATTCCCAAAAAGTTAAATTTTTCGAGTTTGAAGTCATTTATAGACTCTTCTAATGAGGTGATAAAAATACTATAACCAATTACATTTCGGATAATGTTTGACCTGGCTCGATAAGTGTACTCAGTATTTCTGAATACGGTAGAAAAAATTATGAAATAAAAATAAACCATCATTTGGATATGGTCAAATATTGCCTTGCGAGCACGAATTTTGCCATAATCAAGTTTATAGGTTTATAATATATCTTTCATCTTTATAAATTTTAACCTTTATAAGTTTATAAGTACGATAAGATAAACTTTATCTTTGTTTCTAGCATCTTTGATTATAACGATTTCCAAATTTTCGAGTTTTTCCTTCAATGGCATACACACACCCACACGCGCATGCGACTTCTTACGCGTACGCACACGCACACACACCCAGCCATAATATTTTATAACAATTTTTATTTTAGGAATTGTGAAGAAATGAAACGTTTAACATTTACAAATATTTAAATAGTAATAATGCTTCGATAAATTAATTTTTTTATTGACTTTTTATGGTCGCTTGAAAAGATAAGAAATGAGAAATATCAAGAAAGAAGGGATAGAAATGTCGAAGAAAAGTCCAAACGTCGAATAAAGTTATTGAAAAGAAAATAGTTGGTTACGTAAATATAAAAGGGTCTTCAGGAAAGATAATATTTCGTGATAGGAATGAATAATACTGAATGAAAATTCTGGCTAAAATAAAATTGATAAATTATAAAGTAAATGTGAGATGAACTCTTCAAACCGCGTATTTGCTCGCCTGTTAAATTGTGTTTAGCTCTTCAAAATGTAATTCTTCTTTTATGTCATTTTATCTCGATAATACGTTTATTATATCTGAAGTAGTCGATATAAATGAAACAAAGTATTAAAATAAACTAAAAAGTTAAATTAATTATCTTTCAAGTCCACTAAACTCGAACAGAACTATAAAGATACTGAGATTATTTTTAAATTTGATATGGAATTAAAGTGTGATACAAAATTTAAAAAGAAAAGAAATATATATTTTGATATGTCCATGATTAGGAAAATATGAAAAAATAACAAATAAGTTTATCTTTTTGCTAATCGCCGTCAATGACTAATAAGCAGCAACATGAATATATACAAGTATCTGCAGAATATTCTTATAAATAAAGTCAGTTCGTACCGATTCCTTAGTAGGAATTACTTGCTATAATGATCACTCAATAAATACGAAAATTAATACCTAGTAGGAAATTTCGTTGACTGCGATTCCACAAAAAAAATTATTTTTATGATAATTTTAATAATTTTTCTAATCATGGATATAGTACTAAAGTGGCCATTATTTTAATTCTTAAATATATTTTATACTTTATTTACGTATTATATTTAGTTTTAAAATGATATATTCATTTTAACTTAGCTTAGTAGCAAAATATCTCGAAATCTAGAAAAATTTTAAAATACCGTTATTGATTTATTCACTGGTTTTCATTGGCCTTTTAAGGGCTTAACTTCTAGCTTCTAACCAGTTGCTGCTAGTTATTTTCAGGATAAACATAATTTTGGGTAACATTTTGTGCACATACATCTTAACAATGTAATGTCAACAATTAACCCTGTATGTATTCAAACTCATGGTACATACTTCGGAAGGGTTGTTTATATTAGCGGATTATAATTACTTATTGGAAACACTACACGTGCTAAATTAACCACAACCTCAAGTGTATGATGTAGAATTTATCATCGATATTCATCTCTTCATCTCACACGGATTTATTTTTTTTTCTATGTATGGTTCTTAAATGGAACATATTTGCTACTGTTCGAGATATATTTTGCAGTTTCTTTGATATTTAAGATGAACTGCTTAATCATTTCCCAAAAATTATCGTGTATGTCTTAAAATAATTAATTATGAATAGCAAAATTTAAAATTGCGTGCATATGTCGTGTTAAGCACTCGTATTTAATCACTTCAAATTTACAAAGGTTACTTTATTCAGGCTAAAATTGGTAAGAATTTTTAGTGTAAAATACATAAAGACAACTAGTATGTATTAAATCTGAGATTTGCTTTAGAGGGATGGAGATGTAAATTTTGAAACCTAATTATTAGCGAATGGAATAATTAGATATAAGATTGATAATTATACTACGTAAACGTTTTGCACAAAATGTGATGAAACTTTTTTATAACAAGTTCGTTTACACTTCAGTTCACACACTCAAAAGTTACGCTTCACTTAATTGGATATGATATATATATATATGTATATATATATATATATATATATATATATATATATATATATATATATATATATATATATATATATCATGTTTTTGATTTTTTTCCTTGAAATTGTTATTTTGAGAGTTACATTTTAAAAAACGTTTGAGAATGATAAAATTCTTTGAAATTTCTACTTAGTTTGCTGCTTAAATCCCTAACCAATTTGAATAGTATTTTTTATACCTGAATAAAGGAGTTCAGTTATACTATACATATGTAGAAACTTTATCTATCAGCAATTTAATTTTTTAATAAATGTTATTGATAATAATATATTTTAATCTTAATATCGCGTTACATTTAAAATATTTTTTGGCATTTTTAAATACAATTTTTAAAAGATGTCACTATAGTACTAAACAAGTTTATTTAACTTCCGAAATAAATTATGATTGTACCATAGAAAAATGCAATATGTAAATAATAAGTAAGTAAGTCGTTTTATTGCAATACGCGTAATTCATTTAATTACGCCATAGCATCTTAAGCATTTTTCCTGTAGTCATACAAGATATATAATACAAACGCATAATTTGGACTAAGAAATAAACATAAAAGATAAAATAAAGCAATATTAAAGAAAAAAAAACTTTTCGTCTAGTTTAAATGTGAAACATTTTAATAAATTTGTGACTTAAAATTCATTTCATGCATATACTTTTTTAATTAAGAGTAAATAGACAAATTATTTATATAGCCCAAACTTATGTAGGTTGGAAACGGGTTATTAAGAAATAATACATTACATACATGCATTAAGAGAAAAATATTTTCACAAAATGTTACTAACATTTCACTACAGTTTATAAAATAACATAACCCAGGGAAAGTAAAATAGGAATACAAATATTTTGATCCCATGACAATTTTGGAATTTTGAGTTTTCGTATAAGCTCAAAAGTTCAAGATAATTTTGTTATAATTGAAACACTAAAGTTATATAAAGTTGTATAAGCTATAAGTTTGTCTGACAAAAAATAGAAAGTTACATTAATAGTAAATTTAATCTTTCGAAGTTTTAAATGAAAATGCACAAGTGTTTCAGAGTGTATGTTTTTTTTTTATTAACCTATCATTATATTTTTAAACAATTTATGAAATTCCCTATTGACAATAGTAATTACGATTTAAGTTCTTGCTTTTATCTTTCCATATTTAGCCTTTGTGAAGTTATTCACTTCGCAATTAAAATTTTAATAGTTACCTAACTAAGGAGGCATAATCACATAAAATTAAATAATATTACATTTTGATTAAGTTTAATTTTATATTTGACATATTTTTCAACGTATATTTAATCATTAATTAATCTAAAACAAGAGAATTATTGGATCCGAGTGTTGGTTTTTTTCCATTCCTTTCCTGATTTTTTATTCGAACCCATCGAAAAAGTGAAGACTAATAACGGCGAAAGTAATTATACTCCGTGTGTACTTACTGTTTATTTCAATATATAAATTTTCATTGTTGAATCATTGTATTTTTTTAAAAAACATAATATGAATTTTTGTGTTTCTAATAATGTAGTAAAGAATTGACCTTAATTGACAAAATATAGAATACAAATTCCACACGGTAGCGTAAATATAAACAAATAATCGATGATAACTACATTTTTCAATTAAATTTATTTATAGAATAATATTCATAGAAAGTTTTAATATAAATATATTATAAGCTATGTAAACTCTCTTCACTTGAACTCAACTATTTGCTTCAAATGGGTTTTAATACGATTACAGATTTATCTGCGGCTACATTTCGTCTGTAAGTAGTTTATTAAGCCGATTATCCCTTCGGAGTCCCTGTTATACCTGAAGGACGATATACAAGACCGCTTTCCAATCAGCGTTTGAAGACTCTTTGAATCCGAATAAAACCACTTGTGTCAGTGACATAATATTTACATTTGTTTTTTTTTAGTTTTAAGCCACTTTCAACGATATTATGTATGGAAAAGAATTTTATGCCTATACTAGTCGCTGCTTCGTTTCGTGGTGATATAGAATTTTCAATGACCTGTTGGAAAATAGGGCGTCGAATGTCATGTATAAGTTATATAATGTTGTTTTCTAGGTGGTTAACTGTTTGCAGTTATATAAAAAATCGCAATTATATAAAACCAAAATTTAAAATATTGCCACAAAAAAGAGAAAAAAGAGATAACAATATTTAGTCTTAAGATATAATCCGTGTAAATAATTCCGTACATCACGGATAGCGCTCAATCAATATTATCTTAAATTTTCATTGTACATGCAGTCCACCTAAATAACGAATGATACTTATACTAAGTAATTAATATATATTAAGGATAACACATTATATACACAATATTTTGGATAATGTCTCTTTTCATTACAGTTTATTCAATAAATATTAGAGTTTTTAGTTGCTGTATTTACTAGCATTAATGCTTACGTAAGACTTTTGATGTAATTTTGAATGTCACTGAATATATAATTTGTAAAATATTTTTCTTTTCAAATCAAGATTATTTACCCTTCTAGTATTTAAAAATAATTTTATATAACTTCAATATGTTTGGGATTACTATTCTATAGTAAAAAATGTATCTACATTCCCTTGAGTCTTGTAAAGACTTCTTGTGCATTATTCCTTGTGTGTCTGTATTTAAAATTTCGTCAACTTCAATTGAATTTCCTATTTGCCATCAACTAAATGATTCCTTGACATTAAAAAAAATCCTTTTTTTCAACTGCACAATTATTAAACCATCATAAAGATGCTCGTCTACACATAATTGTCCTTACCCTGAAAATAATAATTTCGAATTTGTGTATATTTTTCTAGAAAATTTTCCGAAACAATAATATGTATATAAGGGCGAGATTAATTACTTAAGTTTCACAAATACGAACACTTCCATACACGCCGGCATAAGTAAATATACATACACATTTACAAAGCTATTTGAAGAAAAGAACCTGCAGTTTATTGAAAAAATTTTCCATTACATTACTTAATACGTTTATCCGTAACGAAGTAAAGGTGATATACAGTAGTTGGGTTTTGATTTTGATTGGTAATAATCATTTAAGTAAGTTTGGGTATTGTATTGTATTGAAGATGCAACGATCGATAACATTTGGTTAAATAATTATTTACCTAGACTCAAGTCTTAATGATAATTACCATTAATAGCAATTATTACTAGTTTCATGCGTTTAATTGGCCAAGAAAAAGGAGTGAAACAGAAAAAGATTGATATCGTTTTGATAAATTTAGTGTACACAAGTTCGAAATAAATCTGGTAATTGTGGTATTTTGAGTTTGTGTCGGATTCGTAAAAAAATACTTTTATTATTTAAGTTTTATTACCCTGTTGTTAATATGCTAAAGACTTTGGCGAGACGTTAAATGATTTCAGTGGCGTGCGTAGTTTCTTAAACGTTATGGTGTTGAAGGTATTATTGTTGTTATACACAATATATTATGCACTACAACGAATATGGTTATTTAATTTTATTCATTGCTTCATCGTAAGTATATTACTTTAAAACAGGTAAAATACTATGATAGGCTCTAAATTCAGAGTGAAAGCCGTTAAGAAATTATTGAATTAATTAAATTGAAACAGTATACAAATATAATAAATACATTTCCAATTTGAATATTTAATACGACAAAGAACATTAAAATATTATTTCCGAAATAATTTAATTTTTTTATGTAGACTGTACTAAGATGGAGAGTTTAGAGCATTATTTAAACAAAAAAATTATATTTTTGAAAAAAAAACTTTGTAATTAAATAAATAATTAGAAACAAACTTTTATTTGAGATGAAACGAATCATTATTCTTTTAAATACATTTTCATTATAATAATAAGAAATTAACTTCAATTGCGAAATCTACTTGTAAAAAATAAAAAAAGAACTGAAAATCAAATGAAGAACTGAAATGCAACTACACACCGAACATAGTTTATGAGTAAAGGCGCGGTGCCTCTGATTTACTCCTGATTTGTAATTTACATGGATGACTTTCGTGGGAAGAGAAATTAAAAGGAGTACGAACATGTAATTGCAAACCTCGAGGAAATACCCGCTGCGTTATAGTACTGTAGTATTAACCAGGCATATTTCACAAATAAACATCGCTATTTTTAAAATATTGTTTCGGAAACTTTAGTCATAAATTTAATATATTCAATAAAGTAATTATATTCACTTGTTTATAGTTGCAAAGTTTATCCTGATTTAATTCATAACCAAAATAATTAATAAGGAATTTCCAATGCTAGTAACTAGACATTTTTCAGATTTTTAAAACCCATGGTTGAAAAATTGTACTAAATTGGAGGGGATAGATACACCGCATGTAAGTTTGACGCTTAATATTTATCGAAAAAAGCTTAAAAATTAAAAAAAGGTAAATAAAACGTCAATTTTATTTTATTATACCTGGTAAATTAAATCCTACTCGATGTGATGTGCGAAAAAAATATCTCAATCCGAATATGTACGTCGTGTACATATATATATATATATATATATATATATATATATATATATATATATATATATTCGTGTAAGACTAGTACTCTAAAAACTAAGAAACTATAAGGATGTAACAAATGGAAAGATGGTTATACGGAGGTATGATCGTAACGGAATTATAGTGGTTCTCTCTCTCGCTATATAACCTTAAAAATGTCAGTGAAAGATGAAAATTCAATCAAAGCGAAGAAAATAATTCTGTTATTAAAAATATAGTATCACAATTTTTTGCAATGATGAGTTTAAATTTTTACATTCTGCAACAAAAAAAAAAATTAAATAGTTTTTGTTTATTTTTCATTTAAAATTATTTTGAAATATATCAAATTTTTACTACCATGTTACTCCAATCTATTACGCTATCTGTAAACAGATTAATGTTTTTTAGATTGACGAAAATAAAATAAATTGTTTCTGTCAGCAAAATGTTTTCTTTTCATTATAGTGGATGTAAATATTAATTTATAAATGTAAATTTAAATTCTAATTTGGGAAAATTATATTTTATTAAAAAAGATTTGACAAAATTTACTGTCTAGTTGCTATCTCCAGATAAGTAAGACAATAAATTTATTTTAAACTTAAATAATTATCTTATGAACATAAAAAATATGCAGAAAAGATTAGGCTTTAGGGTCCTAGTTTCTAACAAAGTTCTTGAGTATAAAATTTGCATTTGCTGGTGAGCATGGTATACTCATAATAGAGCATACAGTGTAATAGAATAAGTACAGTAGGATTTTAGAGGATAAAAATTATGTAAAATTTCCAACAATGTCTTGACTTCATAAATCACATATTTTTTCAGTATCTATTATATTTTCCTTTTCGTAGGATGGAATGCCAGTCACCATTGCATTATTGTTGCAAACGCGTAAATTAATAAAGAAAAGCTGCAAATGGAATGAAATAATTTAGCGAAGTGTATAATTGTTTTAGAAAGATATTAAGAAATATTAAAAGGAAGTTATTGTTCTATATTGCAGAGAAGTAAATTATCAAGATTTTAGATGATATATTACCATATCACATTTAACATAACTATTTTAAATTGAATTTCATAAGGCGGTGAGACTTGTTATAATATTAAAAATATTATTCTGTTTCAGTAAATAACGCTTCCCACATGTTAAATTTTAATAACTTGAATCCAAAGAAATATAAATTACATGTTATGATTACACACATAAAACATTGACATTTAAGTATTATGTACATTTCACAGTACTTTTCCTTTTTGTTGAATATATTAATGAAACATTGCGTTTCATTGCAATTTCAACTGCTCAGGATAAAGAAATGTCTCATTTTTTGTAAAACTATGAAATATATTTCTAATATTCTTACAAGTGTAAGCAAAGCGTTTTAATTACTTTATTTAGTTAACTTTTTTAATTATTTCACGCTGTAAGAAGTGTTATAATTTTTACGTTTTGAATGAAGTGTAATATTTTCATATGTTGTTTCACATAGTCACTTTTTCTGTTTATGCAATTGTTTAAAAAATGCCATATGATAAGTTTTCGTATCATCAAATAAATTCGTCTAGTTCATTTATATTCTCCCATATACTTTCACTTTATTCTCTATATTTAGAGAATTAGAGTTTTTTCATTATTTAAGAAAAATAATAGTTATGATAGTTCAACTAATTTCGAAAAAAATAAAATAAAACAATAACAAAAAACACAAAAAGAAAACAATAAGTCTGTATTTGTAATCAATATCTTGCTGCATTACGAGGGATCATTGAACCACCTAAAAAGGTAAAACTTCATTTCAGGTCATTTCATTTTAGTCTGAAAATAAACTAAGTATTAGCTAGTTAGCCAAGTAGAGTAGAACAACTGGAAGAAATCCTGTAAGAAAGCTAATAAATAAAAAAAATCTAAAAATGAGCAATCAGTTCCTACGAATTATAACATGGAACGCAAATGGGCTTAACCAACGAGTCCGAGAACTAGAAATATTCACGAATACATATAACATAGATATCGCACTAATATCTGAAACTCACTTTTTACAAAAATGAAATGATATAGCGCCTACTGGACTATTCATCCTCGCGAACGTGTCCGTGGGAGAACATCTATATTAATAAAACAAAGAATACAACATTTTCAGCAAGAAGAAATAAAAGAGCCATATATTTAAGTCACCATTATTACTGTTCAGCATAATGGAGCTGCCTACAACTGAATACAACATTTCGAAACGTCAATATGTCAATTTAGAAAACTTGTTCCAAAATTTATTATTGAAGGCGATTTCAACGTCAAACATACTGCTCGAAGATCTCGACTGATCATTCAGGACAAAGAGAATGAAATGTTAACTGCCATTAATGAAAGAAAATGTGAAATCCATTCGTCATGTACTGTAATATATTGACTTACAGACATCAGTAAAATTTCTGATCTGATTGATTCCATTATCTGAAATAATAACTAAATGATGCAACAATAATTAAGAAAAAAGAGAAAACGTAACCTCACCAATAAGTATACTGATTGGGAACTATTCAGAAATTATCTCGACATCCTGATCGATTTAAAAGCAAGATTCAGCACTATTGACGATCTGGAGCAACACACACGGAAATTTCTTGAATACATACGCCTGGCAGCTAGAAAGTTTACTCCCATCCCAAGAGACAAAAAAGAACAAGAAATCAATTATCCTGCCGGTATTTGGGATCTAATCAAAGATAGGCGAAAAGCAAGACGGGTATGGCGTTGATTTAGAAATCCGGCAGACAAAAGGACTTTTATCAGGTGAGGTGGTCTATTTAAGGAATTATCGCGCAAAGCTATTATGCTAACATGCTTATATAATACTTATTTTCGATTAAAACATTCTAAAATGCTACAAAACAGCGCAAATAATCATATTTAAAAAAAACCTGGTAAATTACCGGAACAGATAGCATGGTACAGGTCAATATTACTGTTACCTTCAATATTCTAATTGTTTGAGAAATTATTGCTGAAATGACTTAAACTACTCGCGAGTGACTAAAATTTTTAGTTTGGATTAAAAAATAAACATAGCACCATCGACCAAGTACATAGAGTATTAACCGTATTCGAAAAGGCGTTCGAGGAAAAAAATATTGTCCTGCAGTGTTTCTTGACATTACAGGCTTTTGATAGAGTGTGGTACGAAAGTCTATTTCATAAAATGACCAAATTGCTGCCAGAGAACTATTGTACATTACTTAGCTCCTTTCTATCTGATAAAAGGTTCAGAGTATCGCATAAGGAAAAGCATTCGGATTTCCACCTGGCCCGGACAGGTTTATCGCAAGAGTCTTACGACCTCTTTTCTATCTACTATATACTGCTGATATTCCTACTACAGAAAAAAACCTTCATAGGGAATTTTGCTGGTGATACGGTAGTAATAGCAAGTGCAGACTTGACAAAATGAACAGATGGACCGTTGATTGAAAAATCAAACTCAACGAGTCTAAATCCATTTATTTCACATTTGCATTGTGACGAATAAACAACAATTTACACATTTGCCTTAACGGAATTCAAATCCCGCATGCAGATACAACAAAATATCTTGGACTCAACAACGACGAATATTTTGGTTGGTTGGATATCATGTTAACGTAGAAGCTATTCCACTTTTGGACAATACCCATGAAATGAGATGGCTAAAACGTTTTAAAACCAATGAATTAAATTCATGAACAAAACTTAATTTAGCTGGAAGCTGAACATTGGTACACTAAACTCGCACACGACTTACTTCAAAATAAAATCATGATTGATTAATGATTATTTTATTAATATTTATTAATCAATTGTTTATTAAGATATATCATGCACATCCAATAAAAGAAAAATTATTTAAATCTTAATATAAAATTATGCTTTTCCGCTATTGTAGTTTCCGCTAAACTCGATGTACTGCATTGCTGCCAAAGACGGCTTTTTGATTACTGTTGTACTACCCCATTAAATATGGAGATCTGAAAGGAAAATTAACATATCAAGAATCTACTGTTTACCATATTCAATGCCGAAATTTCTTATAAAATATGTTTAGCTAAAAATAACACGTCGATAAAAAATAACAAATTTTTTTAATGAATACGTAATTTATGTAAATTACGTATTCATTAAAAAACACAGGAGCATGTGAGTGAAGCATAATCCCATTATATTAGTGTGTGCATTTTCCATGGAAATTTCCGAGAATCCTCTAAACGATAATAAAACTTGTTTAAACTGTTCTCAGAATAAATAGAAAAGTTTTTATTTAAATTAAACTTACAGGCGTCAGCAAACAAAATTAAACAATGACAAGTCACGAGTCACAGACCCCAGACTTAGCCACGTGTTTCATATGATTTCATATTACATGGTCCACTACCTTAATTATCTAGCGTCGCTCATCTTATAAAAGTAACAATTTTAAAACTTTGGAATTAAATTTTTTTTGGGTGTCATTTATCCATCTTTAAATACATTTAACAATAAAATATTTTAATGTTTTCCCCGATATAATATTTGGTCATCATTAATCAGTTTTCTAGGTTACACAATGTTGATAATAGGGAACTGTGGCAAACACCGAGGTGAGACCATAAAAGTTACGTTATCACGTTTAATATGGGAACCTAAAACACAATTTATCAATGTATACGTACAATGGTGACATCACATCTTTTCCAGCAAGAATAAAATATGAAATAATAATATACATGAGGTGCAATATTATGCGTATTTCGCTCTTAACGATTTGCTTGCACGTTGTCATAAATCTGAAGAAAGTTTGTGGAAAATTATTGCTTTACATTTTATGTAAATGTTATGTAACAGATGATACGAGAGTATATGTACTGAAAAGAATTATTATTAAAAAAATATATAATACCTAAGTCTGGGAAATATGAAGTTATATAATTAAATTTGCCTATA
The DNA here is from genome assembly GCA_039881145.1 of Druceiella hillmani. Classification (NCBI taxonomy): domain Eukaryota; kingdom Metazoa; phylum Arthropoda; class Insecta; order Lepidoptera; family Hepialidae; genus Druceiella; species Druceiella hillmani. Next base: position 17,447,720 of record JAYKKI010000043.1, read on the forward strand.
TATGTTATTGTATTTCGTTTCTGGGTTGAATATACCAAAAGGAAAAAAAATGGAAATCTTTTGAGATCACTTACGTCCTCTGTAGATCAGTCATAGCCGGGGAGCAAAATACACAAATAAATAAATTAACATACGGATAAATTCATGCTTCTATTATGAAAATTACAGAGCTGTAAGAGAATACGCAGTTACAGTCATCATTATGTAGGCGTGGTTGTATAAATAAGATCGATTCAGTAAATACTAGCTATACCCACGACTTTATTCGCATGTAGATAAAATGTTATTAAGTTAACTATAAAATTGATACAGGTAATGTCATCTATTATAATAATTATGCAAGTAAACTTTTTTGAGTAAGTAAACTATGTGTTGAAAGGTAAAATTACTGTGGCTTCTTTTTAGTTGGTTAACTGCTGATAAAACATAGCCCATGTATTACCCTGAACCCAAAAAAAATTACCAGTAACAAATATAATGCTTACAAAAAAATTATGTATTTTTGAAAATATTATATTCGGCTGTACATCGAAATATTTTATGTGCGAAAGATGAACGAAAACGACGTCTGCTCGTAGGTATTTGTACACATTTGGGTTACTTACTCAAGCGCCTACACATTTTGCATTACTCCATATTTCACTTCTAATCCCGCATATTTCGCCAATGTAAGTCTGGATGGAAAATTTCATGGTACGATTTAAAACACACATAGCGCTATCTATTGATGTAAATTAGTACGTACATTTGTATGATTATCACGCTTTGGGTAGTTGGGCATTTCTTCCTTATCACAACAAAATTGTACTAATGCAGTGTAAATTAATTTTTGAAAAAATTAAATTCGCATATTTTTTGGCCAATGGTGATAAAATAAAAATTAAATTTTACCCTAGTTTAATGTTTCTGAAGTGGTGAGTTCACGAGATGTTAATGGGAGTCTATTTAAAAGGACTTCATTTAAGCATGTCCACTGTTAATGCGTTCAGTAAATGACATAATATACATTACAGGAATTGTGTATATAATTATATTATGTATTTGAGATTCCGAAAAGTTATTTGAAGTACCTGCTTTATAATGTGCTATGTCCATGTGCAGGTTTTTACAAGTTTTCATATCAGCAGCAACGCATCGCGCATGTACACACAATTAATATAAGTCTTGAGTAGATTAAATCAAAATTTTGCACGAATAATTCTTAATTAATACTAGTATTAATTAAGAATTATAAATAAGAATGTTAGAGGCAAATATAGTTCATTTATTTTCTGTCGCAATTTGAAAGTTCTTTAAAATGTATAAACAGGTCAAAGTTAATTTAAGTGAATTTAAATCATCTTATTTGGAATAATCTAATAAAAGTAATTTTTTAATGAATATTTGAGTAAAAATTATACGTTTCTTTTTTTAAAGTTTTCATTTCACAAAAAAACCTCTCATGCAATAAACTACTTTGCGTTTGTCGATCTCTATGATCTTCTAAAAATATTGTCTCAATTGGTTCAGTAGTTTTTATATTATTCATGCACAAAGACACTAACGAACAAACAAAAATAATATATTCTCTTCTTTTACTTTTGCCTTTTGTATGTCCTTTTTTCGTAAACTCCTTTAATAATATATAGATTTATTATATCTACAGAGAAATAGTACATGACCGTCAAATTTTAGCCTAATACTTTATCAATCAAAATAATTAAATTACGGGTGTTTGCAACAGATTCAAATTTTAAACAAATTGACGAACAACACATAAATAACGTTATTTGCCCTCATATGTTAACCCGCATTCACGTTGCTTGCTCGAGCATACCCGCCTGCACCACTCCACTTTTCACATTTGATCATGCCCATTCCGCTAATGCCAATTACGCGAAATTTTCATTACGCGGTTTAAAATACACGTAACGTCATCTATTAATTACTACACGTGGAGTAGTGAGGTACTTTTTTATTGTTGTTGTACTAATGCGATTTAAATTAGCTTTAGAGAATATTAAATTTGTACATATTCTGACTGAGTGAATCAATACCAATAAAATAAAAATTAAATGTTACATCAAGTCAACGGCTATACTTTTGTACCAAAAAACTCTCTCCGATTGGAACAAAATTACTTTTACATGCATCATATTCGAACAAACACACTAACAGACAATCATTTTTTGTGCAAAAAGCAATTTTTTGTGTTCTATTACGTTTATTATAGGCCCCTAAATATTTTTTTTCTGTAAAGATTTGTATTAAGAGCGACCAATTCTATACTTTTATTATATGGGTAGATTTGTTACTAACTTTTGCCAGTACATATTGAAAATATATTCAATAGTATTTACATATTTTTGTACGTTTGCGATACTTAAGCAATAAATGTTATGTACACGTTGCGCGGTCCATTGCTACACTAAATTTTTATTGTCGAATGTAAAAACACCAATTTTCATTTTCGAGTTGGAATTAACCCATAAGTTAATTGCAATCATTAACTATGTCTATACTAAGTTTATTGATAGTCTGTTCAACCGAGCTGATTTGTTTGAGTAACAAACACCACGGGGATATTCCATCCAAATGCCACGGGGATATTCCATCACATGAATTATGAGCACACCAAATTTGATAAAGGTTTGTATCTTGGTAGCAGCGGTATTTAGAATTTTTCCAGCCCATCGTCGTATTAAGATGGAGACAAAATTACGTGTCTCTTATGGAACCAATATATGGGATTGCTATTAATGTCTTTGCATTATGTTATAAATAATATCTAAACACGCATAATCAGATTGAAATAATATTCCTCTCTATATTATTTAGGCCCAGCTTACATGCACGAATATGTTATACATTACTCTCAGAGTCGATGGAATTTTTTTTGTTTTGGAGCTCGGTGGAGGATTATGTGCTAAAAACAGGACATCAAAAAGGAAAATCAGATCATTATCTCAACTAACTGTGGTGGACACGTGGACAAAACATGTTTGTGTTTCGGGAAAAAATTACATGAATTTCATTACAATTTCATAAATGTTACAAGCGGATGTGCGTCATCGGAATTTTATAATAGTACTTTTCCTGTTATGATGGCCAGGCAAATTACATATATTTTAATCATTAAGTTATATTAAGAAACAATGGTACCTTGAAATTATTAACAGTTGTATTTTATTCCATGAGCTAATGATTAATAAATATATTACAAGGGCGCGGAACACGGAGCCAATATACAAGGACTTTTATCACCACACTAAATTCAGTTAACAATGAAGGACATTTGATCGTGTGATATATCAATAGTAAAAAATATTAAAATACACGTAGTAAAACGTCTTTTCTACGTAGGCAATTCGAATTTTTTTATGTTTATATGATGATTATTGTAGACATGTATCTACATTTTCTCTTAATAGAACAAATCAATTATACGTGGTTTGTTTTAATGAGACTGAGTGTATATGTATATATATATATACATATATATATATATATATATATATATATATATATATATATACAAAAAACATATGTCTCTTTGCGCAGCGATCCTTTGCTGCTTTTTTTTATCACTGACCTTTTTGATTTAGCAATATGTAAAGATTTGCCGATGGCACTATTTAAGATATTGCGATGAAATAAAAGGCGTGAAAAGTGTTGGGATTGTTTATGTTTTTTAAATCTGTTAGAAACTATTAATATGATTAGTTAATTCCAAGATTACTCCAATTAAACATAGAAACGGACAATAGTTTAATATACAGATCTTTATGCTTAAGTATTATGTTAATACCTATACAGCTTTCACATAATTATTTACTTTAAAATCACAGGCATACAAATTATACACACACCACATATATAACAATTTCCAATGTAAGCATAAAGGCATCTTTATAATAGGACGATACAACAATCATATTAAAGATAGTATTTGTAGTCTTAAAATATCGAGTGATATATTCATGTAATTAATTTTATTTTGGAAAATAAGTAGGTATAATGTAACCAAATAATACCTATCGACTGCACAAGTTTGGAGTTTAGTGCCAAAGTTACACGATGCGAATTAAACTGAAAACAATTAAAAGATAGAAAATTATAAAATACTTCAGTTACAAAAGTCATAGATTTCAATCTTAAAATTTTACTTGGCTAATATGATCAAAAATTATGAATATTTAAATAAGCCATGCCTTTAATTCTGTAAATATATGGAATTTAATTTTTCCATAGACGTTAATTGTATGTATTGCTGAGAAAATTTAAACTTACGTACTGTTTTTTTCTTCAAGATGTATCATATATTTAATCGATTTAAGCTATCATCAACATGGCCTATATTATTTTCGGGATACTTTTCAATGTACAGTGTTCTACCAAAATTGAGTATTTTATTCGTGTTATAAGTATGAAAGTTTAGAGTCGCATTTTTATTATAGGATATAAGAAATACTACAAAGATAAAAAGTAATCAGCCTCTTTCTTGTCTTGAAGAATACATTGAAATATTTATTTTCTCAAATATTAGAAAATTGAAATAAATAAATATTCAAAATTAATTCCTAAATATGTATTTTCAGCAGTAATCTTGATCGATATTTATAATAATATCGATAAACGACTTTTTTATAAAGACTTCAGTAACTAAGTAACGAATTTTTGGTCTTTCAATGCTATGGTTTCAAAATAACTGAAAGAAATAGAATAGAATTAAACGAAAGCCAATCTTTTTAATCTGTGATTGGATAGGCACTTTAATATTAAATTAATAAACTCTAAAGAAGGATGTCAATCTGTTTTAAATAAAAATAATTTTTCTTTCATACAATTCATTGGTTCGTGAAGATTATATAGAAATTGATAGGTTTCGGTTATTTCAACCGAAACCATGTTCTGTATTTTTAAAATTAGGCAGAACTTGACTTATTTTCATGCAATAAAAATAATTACGTTCTCAATACAGCTATAAAATTACTGGAAATGAAAAAAATGATAGTGTTAGGTATTTCTGACTCGCATTTTCAGCAACTTTCAACCGCCTTAATTATTATAATGAAATTACGAACAAGTTTTCACTACTGAAATTATATATTTTCTCAACCTAGAGTTATATCAATTTCTATTAAAATTGCCAATTTTGAATATATTTGGCGTTAATTTTGTAGAAATTCATTATTCGCAATTAAATGAAACTACGTGATGTAGTATTATTTCTACTATCTTTAATTTCTTTACCACGACCTAGGTTTCGTTGTATTACAACATCTTCAGGTGGGATATTAGCAAAGATTAACTCTTAGGAACAACCAACAGCATTTATATGTTTCAAACACAATAGCGGAAGACTACTTTGTGCGGATTTTTCCATTGTTTATGTTAGTGAGTTTATTGCAGGGGCGCACACTAGGTTTTATTATATTACAGAAAGTTATACAATATACCAGTATTCTAGTTGGGGTAATAAATTCAATTGTTGTTATTATGTGAAATTATACAATGCAAACTTTAGGGTGTATGTAATAAAATTAAATGGAAGTTATTGTCGGTAATATATTGCAAAGGCAAGGGTATTTGAAAGTAAGGCCAAGGTAATATACTAATTCTACATATCTTATTATCGGTAATATATTTATACAAAAGCAAGGGTATTTGAAAGTAAGGACAAGGTAATACACTAATTCTACATATCTCCGGTTTTGTGTATTCATATATTTATTTATTTATTTCTTTTAATTTTTGTTTTGTTTTTATTATATATACGTATATTTATATGTGTATTAATGCTGAAACAATTTCCAGGGTACTGTAGTGTCAATGTTTTATATTTATATTATATCTAGAAGATATTAAGAATGGGTGATGATATTATATTTAGTTGTTCATTTAATATATTGACCTTGATATCTTTTTTATGTCTGTTTATTTCTAATGTTTCTAGGATATTAAGTTTATTGCCTTTTGTATTTATTTGTAATATATAGGGTGCATTATCAGTATGTTTAATACAAGATATAAAGAACACATCGCCAGCTGGCGTAATAATAAACCAGACACATCTCACTTTGCTAAACATCTCATTGAAAATAACCATCACCCCCATACTGATAATGCACCCTATATATTACAAATAAATACAAAAGGCAATAAACTTAATATCCTAGAAACATTAGAAATAAACAGACATAAAAAAGATATCAAGGTCAATATATTAAATGAACAACTAAATATAATATCATCACCCATTCTTAATATCTTCTAGATATAATATAAATATAAAACATTGACACTACAGTACCCTGGAAATTGTTTCAGCATTAATACACATATAAATATACGTATATATAATAAAAACAAAACAAAAATTAAAAGAAATAAATAAATAAATATATGAATACACAAAACCGGAGATATGTAGAATTAGTGTATTACCTTGTCCTTACTTTCAAATACCCTTGCTTTTGTATAAATATATTACCGATAATAAGATATGTAGAATTAGTATATTACCTTGGCCTTACTTTCAAATACCCTTGCCTTTGCAATATATTACCGACAATAACTTCCATTTAATTTTATTACATACACCCTAAAGTTTGCATTGCATAATTTCACATAATAACAACAATTGAATTTATTACCCCAACTAGAATACTGGTATATTGTATAACTTTCTGTAATATAATAAAACCTAGTGTGCGCCCCTGCAATAAACTCACTAACATAAACAATGGAAAAATCCGCACAAAGTAGTCTTCCGCTATTGTGTTTGAAACATATAAATGCTGTTGGTTGTTCCTAAGAGTTAATCTTTGCTAATATCCCACCTGAAGATGTTGTAATACAACGAAACCTAGGTCGTGGTAAAGAAATTAAAGATAGTAGAAATAATACTACATCACGTAGTTTCATTTAATTGCGATTGCCAATTTTGTTAACCACTAATAAAACAAATCGCAAATACAATGTAAATTTAGAAGTTAACTTTGCAGAAGTCAGAATTATAAACATGTTTTCAAATTATGTTTGTAATTGTAAATTTACTTGCAAATATATATATATATATATATATATATATATATATATATATATATATATATATATATATATATAATTACCCCTTCAGTTTGTGTTTTCTAAATAAACATATTGGAAACTGATTGTGATTTGTTTATTAAATTACCTGTATTTTCCTAAGTTTGTAAGACAAATACAGGTAAAACTATTTAACAATTGTTTATATGTGACTTAACATTTTAAAATACTAATATTTATTAAAGTACAGTTTTTGCAAAATTCTAATTTTATTCTGGGATATTATTCAATAGTCTATTGAGTAATGTAGGACTTCCCGATTAAGACCGTCATATTATAACATTGTAACATTTCTTTAAAGCTTTTCCTTAAATTCATGTAAAGGTATATAAGAAATTTTATAGGATTTTTGTGAAGATTGTCTTCGAAGTGATATTTAGCTATCAATTTATTCCAGAATATGACTGATCATGCCCAGTGAATTTTCATTTTGTTAACTTAAAAACTAATTGGTTTGGCAATATTACTATTTTTATGCAATAATAATTATCTATATCGTAGTGTAGAAAATTTAGGATAAATTTGGGAGTATGTTTGAAGCGGAAATTTAAAGATAAATACTAGAGACTTTTCTATTTCTTGTAAATGATCTTAATCAGCAGCACATATTTTTCTTAATCTCTTATATCTTTTTTCCCACACCATTTACATATTAATATTATTTAGTTTCTTTGTTTTCCGAATGTTTTCTGCACTAAATTTATTTCAATATTTAATCTTCATTGCCACTCTTCATTTAGGACCATAAATAGACTCATTGAATATTTTATTTTTGAAAATATTAATACAAAACGATATATCTGCAAAGTATTTTTTATGTGTAATTTTATATATTATTTTAACTCTACTTAATTTTATTCGCCCATTATTTTTAGAGCTGGGTATAAATTCCTGCAAACGTTTTGGACTGGAATATAATTGTGGTTGCCAAGATAAACATTTTGGAAAATCTTTTTAACTTAGTGATTTAAGCAGCTTTATAATAGTATAATTAGCATAGTTAGCAAGGCGGTAAGATTTTGCGCCATCAGAGGTAGAGGAATATCACGAAATAAAACTAATCCATCTGCATGCCTCCAATTTATGTAGAATTTTTCTGGTTTATTGTTTCAGATTTCATAATGAATGAGTTCCAGCAAAATGAGTTTGGTATTTCCAATGGCGTATATTAACTATGCACTTTTAGAAAAGAATTGTAAATTTTACGATTAAATCTTTTCTATTGCAAAAAGTCGAAAAAGATAACGCGTCATCTGTTTAAACTTTCGGTAAATGATCATATTATGCGTAGTTATCTAAGTCAGCATACATAAGTAATTTTAGTGAAAGGTGCGTTATTGAAAGTTTTTGCAACTATAATGAATCTATTCACAAAGTTCGTACCGAGTACAAAGTTGATAGAATGGTGGAGGATGCAAAATTCTTTAGTACTTGCAAGAGACAGATATTACTTCTGCTTACATACCAATCTAAATGTAAACAAGACTATTAGATGTGGCTGTCAGGTCGCCATTATTTGTGACATAAGATGTGCTTACCTCTTATAATACGTCCTGTTTATATATTTGCAAAAATATTAATAGTAGGTACTATTAATGACACTGAACAGATTTTTTCTTTTTCAAAATACGTCATTTTGAAGTTCAAGCATTTTTAGTAAATTTGTGACTTTTGTCTATTTAAAATGATAAAATGAATAAATATTTTATTGATTACCCGAACCTGCATCACTTTATTAGTTTTAGAAAAGCGCCTCTTTGGTTTTGATACAATTATTTTGGGTATAAGTATGAGTGGTATTATATATTTTCCTTATAGGGGTCAGTTCATAAAAATTGTACTAAAAATAATAATAAAATATTTTCATTTATTTTTAACATATAGCATTCATTAAAGAATCCGATGAAAAATAACATACGTTGAAGTGTTTCCTGAAAATTGCCGTTTACTTCACACTTCTAGCTTCTATAGTTTTTGAGAATTAATAGTTTGAAACTGTATTGTATCGCGTGAAATTTGTTGTTTATCTTAATGACAGTACAAGGATAGATGTGAAATTTTACATGTGTCGTATTTTTTAAAGAACCCTTACTATGACACGTATCATTTCCAACATAAGTTTCAAAGACAGTTTTGTATTCAAAACCCCTCTATACTTATATATTTTGTCACCCGTCATAATTCCATGATTTTTTCTGCCTGTTTTAATTACCTGTTTTATAATTTTTTTTTTTAACAATATATTTAATATCCTTCGTAATGGATTGAATTAAATGTTTTAAGTTAAAATTAACTTGACTTTTGTGACTTTTATTCAATATTTTCATACAAAACGCACTTATAAATGTTTGAAATATTTTCATTAGTAAATGAAGGCTTTTCTCCGATTTTCTCAGGGTTTATTAGAGAATACTAACTAATAATTTAAGGATTAAAACGAAATTTTTAATCGTACATTACCAATTATCTCCGACCTAACTTCTAGGTAATATTGCTTGGAAAATTTTAAACATTCCTTTTTTATTAAATATCGAAATTATTTAAACAACATTTTGTATATTTTGACGTCTGCTCATAAAAACTTCCATGTGATATCCGTCTTGAAAGGCATTTCGAATTTTTGTTCTTTTGACGTTGGACAAAATGGCAAATTTCGTCTTGCATGGACGAAAGACAAGACAAGAGGCACATTAAAATTAATTTAGTCATAGATAATATTTCCAAATCTTCATTTTAGTGACTAATATCTGGATACGTTCACGTACATTCATAGGCTGCTAAACACAATGGTTTCCTTGGCGTGCCGCAGTCGGATAAAAATAACACGACCCACAATAAATCCATTTAAAGTAGTAAGTGCAATAACACATCCGTGCGTGATATACGCAGGTGGCGAAATTTAAAACTCGATGAAACTCCATTTATAAAGTTTATTAAATTTTAAATAATAACTGTTTAAAAATAAAATAAAAATTCTTCTTGAAACTGAAAGATATTGCGACCGAACATATTCGTAACCAAATTTATTGAAAAAATGAAAATAGTGACCTTGTATTTATTTATTAGCTCTGCCGATGCGTCTTCGTTTGCATGGAATTTGGAATAAAAAAAGTTATTAGGAATTTTTTGTGTTTTTTTTCTCTTATAATTCTGTGAGCATAAAGCTTACTAGAAAAGCAGATAGATGGCGTTGGCAGTGCCAAAATCGTAATATTTACCAAGTCAAGGTGTTATGAATATATATATGTATATATATATATATATATATATATATATATATATATCCGAATAAAAATATTTATATTCTATATGTTTTTTGAAGCTGTAAACAATTACCATACCAAATTTCATTAAAATCCATAGAGTAGATTTCAAGTGAATGAAAAACGAATTAACACACAGACATAAATTCAAAAAACAGGATTTCCGGCTTCTTCTATTATTCTATAGGCTAAATCAACCACTCTTGTTAATACATTTTTCAAGTACAGAACTTATTTTGTTACAATTTTATTATACCGTTGTTAAACATTTATTTATTTTTAAACTTTTGCAATTTTACACATACGTTAGGTAAACTTGTTGACATTATGAGCAATCTGAGGCAGTCAAACAAAATAAATAAATAGGAAAATTTATAATTAAAGACTGTTAAATATATTTACTCTATTTGAAAATTCATAAATCGGAATAAATTTACTTTAAATAAAAAGGAAAGAAAAATAAAGTTATATAATAAAACAACGTACAAAATAAACAATTTAAATGTGTCTAAACCATCAGACGACCTTTGAAAATATTTATTGAGGCGACTTCCTGCAATGTATTATTATATAGAAAACCAATTAAAATGTTTAAAATATTTTCAGTATGAAATATTACGAACGTCGAGTTAAATGATGTATTGACTTATATTTCGTCAGAAACATGACGGAATGTTGTATTATTGCAAACTTTTTGCCACGTTTCACAATATAATCGCAAAATATTGCTTCTGTAGTTTGCCATTCATGACAACTGTGAACGGAAACTGAAATGAATATATATGGTTTATTGTGAATTTTAATGGTGTTTTGAAGACTTTTTATGATCATATTCCCTTTTCAAAATAACTGTAACGCAGATAGGCATGTGGTAAGACTGAAAAACTAAATCAAAGTAAATAAATACTACGGAATAAGAACTAGTACTATTAGACGAATATTTAATATGATTAGACGAATATTTGATACTTTAAGTGGTATCAGATATTTATTTTTATTCTCATACAGACATGTCTCTCATAATACTTGAAAAAGCGTTTTATAAGGGATCTGTACTTCAAAAGGGAAAACGTGATCTACACAAGATTACACACGCGTTATCACAACCGATTTTTCAAAAATCACTTGACGCGGAAAATTGAAATTTGGCGCAGTAATAAAATTTGTTAACCCGCTATATCTCAATATATAACACTCTAGAAATTAAATGGAAATTTTAGGGTTGGCAAATTAAGTACTCGATAAAATTTTGTTTTAATTTCATACATATAACGTGGGGCAACACTTAAAAAGACTAGTAATAAAGGTCCAAAAATTATTTTTTCCCTAATTTTGGGTTATATTTATAAAAATATACCGAAAAATATGTCTTTCTCCTATTTCAAAAACTACTCAATATAAAGTCTAGGCAAAAGTACCAGAAAAACTATAGCCGTTATCCTGAATCTTATAATTGTTTAAACATGTACAATGTTTTCCGCCTGTAAAAGCAATATATTAAAGCAGGCAATATATATAAAAAATAATATTCAACTGAAGTGTCATGTACCTTTAAATGTCATCGTAGGTGAAATTCTACTCAACCTTGACAGGTCCATTTTATTTCCGTTATGTATTTTTTTCAGTACTAGCGTCCTAATTTTTTAAGGCGGACATATATTCGACGTCGAATTGATATTTAAAAAAGTATCAAAATATACCACGGAATATTTTTAAGTTTAGAAATAATTCATAGCTATTCCACGCGTGAAAGTTTTTCTCACTAAAGGTCTACCTCGAATCTTTCCGTCTTTCCCGCAAACTTTAATTTAAAACAAACACCGTGGCAAACCAATCATTAGTGAGCTTTATCTTAAATTAGAGGGGTCTTGTACTAAATTATGTTTTAAATTAAGGTTTAATTGGATTCATTTAGTACACGGAAACAGTAAATTTTGTCTGTACTATTTTAATTAAGAGCCTTTTAAGAAGCGATCGTGCTTGCGCAAAATCTAATAAGTGTAATATGCGTGTCGTGTATAGTAAACACGAAACGAATATGGCTTTAAAGAATAGAAGTACTTCCAGTAGAAAGGGAAAATTGTTTTAATTACGTATAAAATGCATTAAAGTAAATAGGTCTTCAAAGGTTCTGACTAAAATTACAATTATTATATTCATAATTTAAGCAGAAATATAACAATTCCAAAATATTTAATCCCAAGGTTACAGGAAGTCTTCTTATCATCGCGATAAATGACTCGATTAGTTGTCAAAACTACTCGTAACATTTCGGTTGCCAACGATTTATAACTCTAATATAGCGCAGTCAGGCAGTATGATTATTGTACTTGCAAGCATAATGATTTATTTCAATATAACATCGACCCCGAATTGTAAATTTGAATTTTACATTAAACAACATTTTAATGTGAGTAAATTTGAATATATGTCGCACTCCTGCACATGTGTCTCTTTTGTTCTGAGTTAGATAGAATTACACCTGAGAGAGTTATCTGTATGTGATCTTGATTTGATTAGGAGTGATCATCCTTACATCCATCTAATCTATCCATATAGTCATATAATCTACACTTGTCGGAAAAATTATAGATTAGAGATATATCTTGCGATATCAAGGGTATTGTGAAATTGAATAATTTTCTATTAGTAGTACTTTGAAAAGAATGTAGTCATCTGGGCTTCGCATTAAGAAATTTAAGTTGGAGAAAATAAATATTAGAAGTTTTAATATTTTAAAATTAGGTTCTTCCATAGATTTTTTCAGAGTTTGCACTGAGTATATGTGGGTTTATTTGACTTCGACTCTGAAGAAAAAGGCTTATATTGTATTTTTTTTATTTACATAGATGACTTCTTCGCTTTTGTGTTTGGTGCTGTTTTATGACCCAGGCTTTAGTTAATTTGTAATTTGGCCTGGAGTTCTCATAAATAAATAAATAATATTATATTCCTTTATATTTCACTTTTTCTAATCATTTAGATAGAAATATGTAATTAACTTATTATAAATCATCTTGAAATAATTTTATATTTACTGATACATGACAAAAAATTACTGAATCCTAATAGCTTAATGATGAGTGGGGCGATTATATAAAGTACTTTCTTGCGTTAAAAGCATGAAATAAAAGTAACGTTGATAGAGCAGCTACGAAAAATAGTTAAGCATGAATGAAATTAAGGGTTTCATTTTCAGTACATTATGATTAATAAAAGTTGACAAAAAATGGTGAATTTTACGAAATAACATTATTAGAGTAATAATAATCTTTGACTGGATAGTAATGTTGGAGTCAAACAAAAACATATTAAGCTTGTATTTATTTGATTTATTTATTCTTTAAATATTTAGAAGATTAACTAAGAATTAATTTATTTTTTAAATATTTTATTTAAAATGTAATGAAAAGTAAGAAACACAAAAAATAACTTATCAAGGCAAGTAAAACGAGTCAAAAACAGATGACTCTATTACTATTCACCCTTACGAATATCATTTGCCTATCTCCCGTTTCTATCATGAGATCATTAGATCATAAACAAAGATCTACTATTGACCATTTACTGATTTTCTGTCTCAATCATTAAATTCTGATTATATCATCATTACTTAATCATCTAAACTCGATGGATCTGCTATACACCGTAAAGAGATCATTTCTCCACCTTTGATCTTCGTTTTTAGATCTGTACATAATCTTATTCACATTCATCAAAACGATGAAAATTGGATACCTCTGTTAAGAAAATTAATCAGTGTTAATCGTAAGTAACTCAATATAATCTAAAAACTACTCAAAACCCTTTTCTAAATATGATAATTTCATGATTATAGCTATTTACATAGCAACATTACCAGGATAAATAATGTGCAATTTCTATAAAATTCCAAAACGAGGCAATAACACTTCGAAATAAATAATTTTAAGGGAGTGATAATAATATGAAAACATGGTACAAATAATTAAATTTCATGAATCGGTCTGTAAATATTAAATCACGAATTGTATTTTCAAATAACGGAAATCTATTAATTAGTACAGAGGAAGGGAAAGGAAATTTACTAATTAGTTCACATGTTTTGACTGCTTATCAACACTTTCTTTCCATAGATGCTGATAATGTTCATTCTTTTACTTAGAATTATCTGTCTTAGTTTAATATCAACTACTTACTATCACGTTTCGTCAAGCAAGAAGCACAAAACTTATTTTTATTTCTTGCCCCGTAATTTGACGACCACGTAACGGACAAACTAAGTGATTACTTGAATGTTTACTGAAGTCGTAAAATGAAAAAAAGCTCACATCAAAAAGTATTATTTATAATATGAAAGGTTAATTGTTTCATAGAAGATAGAAATATTTTGATTTGATTGCAAACTTAAAATCCCTGTCAATGTACAAAAATATTGGCAGAAAAGTTCATTACCAAATTTAAAATTATAAGCGTAAACGATAAACGTTCAAGTTTACTCTATAAGTAAAATGAAGTTTGTAGTGAAATGTTATGCAAACGAAACTTCAGTCCCGAGGAGGTTTACTGACTATACTATAAGCAACTTTCTCTTCGGAAGACTGAATTATATTCAGAAAACGACAAAATGATCGAATCGTCGCTAATTTCTAAAAATAAATAATAAGTTTGAACAAAGTAACTAAATAGTTTAGAAGAACTCGTTTTCGATATTCCAATTAATTTTTTATAATCATTTTCACAAATGGCCAGTTCCAAGGACTTTAAGTACTAGTAGTATGGAATACATTAAAAAAAATATCAAACACTAAATTGAAAAACATTTTTTTTAATTTTCTACTATAAAAAGCCATCCTTTTTTTATTTACGCGTGGTATCAGGCAGTGCTTGTATTTAATGGAGGGTAACTGTAATGTACACATAACAAGTGTTAACGTTGTCGACGTTTCTCTTAATTTATTGAAATTAAGAGAGACGTCGACATTGTTTGAAATCATTTCATCGTATCGTAATCGTTTCTCTTAATTTATTGAAAATTTCCACTGAATCCCAAAGGAAAAGTTGTTTCGGATGGAAAATACTTCTGCATTTTTTTTCCAAACACTCCTCGACTTGTATCTGCATATATATTTATTCACATATCCACTCTATTCTTCAACGTCTTTAAAAATGTCTGCTTCCGAAGGCAAAATTACATCTTGATCTCATTTAAAGTTATTTCACTAAAATAGAAAGCCTGAAAATATAACTTTACTTCAAAATAAAGATGATTGTGATTTAGAGGGTTGGAAATTTATGATAAACGCTCAGTTTCTAATAAAACACTCCTTTATGAGTTAATAACTTCAGTAGATTCAAAGATTACTCCGCCTGTGCATCATTATTGAAATATTAATGTTTTAAAATATTTAGCGTTTCCATAAAAATATAATTTCATAAGTTTTTCTTTATAAATAATGCATATATTAAAAAGTTTCGTTTATCCCTCTTTATGTTTGATAGCTATGCCCATACGACCTTCCTTTTACAGATTAATTTCATTGTTCACCGGAAGAGGTCACTTTGCTACAGTTATAATTTTGACATTTTTATTAATAGATTTGACAGCTTTGACAGTAATTATGTACTGCTGTCGTTTAAGTAAACATAAATCTATCCAAATCTCTTAAATAAATGCCTAATGTTTCGAAATTCTTGTATTGATAAATAAGTGATTTGTTTTCTTAAATGAAATTAATTTTCTTTCTATTCTATACAAATTTGAAATCAAATAGACCCCGGTACCAAGATTATATTTCCTAATATTTTTAAAGGGCATTTAAAAAAGCACTTTCTATTATTTTTATTCCCACTTCTTGTTGGTTCAAATTGTTTTAAACTTATCCTCAGTCACACATTAAACAAGAACGACTAAAGTAGCAAAATTAACTTTCACACCTTATCATTAAATAGAGGTGTGAAAGCACATAGTGTTTATACATATTTAAAGTGTTCACATTTACACTAAATGGGAAAAGTTAGAAATCATAATTAGGATTTATCTCGGTTCAGTTTTTAGCGTTTCGTATCTCAAAAGGTAATACGGGGGTTCCGTACCTACCCGTCCTGGGATCACTTACTTGTCTTCGTATATTCGTCACAGCCGTTTTGCTTAGAAACCGTTTGACGTAGAAACTAGAAATTTGGCACAGTAATAACATATATAAATTTACACACATTGTAATTAAAACTCAAAAATATTCATTTGGAAATTTTAGGGAGGACAAATTAATTATTGGGTTCTTTTATTTCTAAATATTGAATGGATTGTCCATGGAAAGGACAAGTAGCATATATATAACGATCGCAAAAATATATTTTTTTTATAATTTTAGGCATTATATATTTGGAAATGTACTGAAAAGTTCACCCCCTTATTTTTTAAATTATTCAACCTAAAATTTAAAAAAAATATAGGTTTTTAGAGGCACACGCAACATTTGTAGGGAAACTATAGCGATGATTCTAGAGGTCGTAATTTTTTAAATATTCCCGATGTTTTGATGCCTTTGAGAGACATAATAAGCAATAGCTTTGCTGTTTTCTATTCAAAGTCGGTTTTCTCATAAGCTATGTGAGGACAAAAATGGCAATGTTATACAAATCTTTAAATTCACATATTTTGCACATATTTAAAACCATCAATTTTTTTAAAATATTTGTATTACAATTCTTTAAATATTAGCAGGTGAATGAAGGTCTTAAACAATATTTATTCTCATTTTTATATCATCTGGGGAATCATTTGAAAAAGGCTTGTTGTGAGGAAAATAAAAATATTCTGTGATTCTAAATTGTATATTTAAAAAGATATTCTATAAAGTAAGCAAAAGTACCAACACCTTATTTTTGAAACTATTGGGCCAAAAATCATGAAAAACACGGCTAGTAAAATCTGATCAAAAGATTATAGGAAAATTATAGCGATAATCCTAGATTTTATAAGGTTTGAAACGCGCACCGTGTTTTTAATTTAAGATATAGCATGTAACACGTTGCAATATATTTACATGGTGAAAAATTAATATTTTTAAATATTTTAAGCCTCTGGCAACGGTCTTGAAGGACTGAGTTTTTAAGCTTTGCCCCTTTCTTATTCCGATAAATTACCGCCAACGCTAGGCGCTCGGCATATTAACAAACTAAATTAACACGCTAGCCGCACGAATGATTATTTATGACTTGTACTCTTTGAAATGTTAATTTGGTTTTAAATTTTACTTAAAGACGTATTACATCCTTGATGAAAATTGCTTATTTTTGCGAAGTTTACCTTACCTTTACCTTTAGTTAGTGTACAAGTATATTAATATAAAGAAATAGATCAAACCTGAATTAGATTCCTTTTTACTGTTTTTATACTTTAATAAAATTGAAATATTTAATTTCATTGTGTCTATTACTTTCGGTTTCGCATTTAAGTTTAAGTAAGGTGTAATATACATACATATATATATATATATATATATATATATATATATATATATATATATATACACACAAAATAGACAAAATTATAAGTTACATATACTTTACTCTAAATTGTATATTTGTTTTTTATGTAAATGTTATAATTTTAATCTTAAATTGTCATATTAGTTACGATCAGATTTTGGGTTGGAAAGTAGTTGATAGCTTTTCCTGGCCCGCCAACTATCTTTGTGCAGAAAATCACGTCGATCTGTTGCTCCATTGCGACATGAAAGGAAGACAAAATAACACACTTTGGAAGTTGTAATATGTGTTGGCATTGTTATTTTAGCTAGGACGAGATTTTTCGGGTTGAAAATTAGCCTATATCATTTGCTGGCCTGTCAACTATCTCCGTGCAGAAAATCAGGTCGAGCCTTTTTTCGTTGCGGCGTGAAAGAAGAACAAACAAACACACTTTATAATTTTTAATACTATTTGGGATTGTTATATTAGTTACGATACATTTTTTCGGTTACAATTTCCTGTCCCGCCAAATGTATATGTATAAAAAATTACGTCGTTATCATTGCGACGTGAAAGAGGAACAAACACACTTTTGAATTTTTAATATTCGTTGGTTCTAATTAGGATGAGATTTCCTGGATTAGAAAGCAGGCTATATTACTTCCCGGCTTCGCAAGCCATCTCTATGCTGAAAGTCATGCAACTTTTAATGTTATTTGGGATTTTCATATTAGGCAGAATGAGATTTCCCGGTTTGTCAATTAGCCTATTTCATTTGCTGTTCTGTCAACTAATTAAGTGTAGAAAATCCCATCGATTTGTTGCTCCATTGTGACATGAAATAAAGACGAACAAACACTTTCCAATTTGTAATATTAGTTAGGACTTTTTTGGTCAGGAAAAGATTTCCCAAATTGAAAAGTAACCTGCGTTATTTCCTGGCCCCTAATTATCGCTGTGCAGAAAGCCACGTCGATCTGTTCCTCCATTGCGACGTGGGACGAGAACAGACTTTTGAATTTTTAATATTATTGGGATTATAAGAATTTATATTAGTTAAGATGAGATTTCCTGTGTTGCTATTTTACCTATGTCATTTCCTGTTCCCCTCAACTATCTGTGTGCAGTAAACCACATTGATCTATTGCTCCGTTGCGTTGTGAAAGAATGACAAAAAACGCTTTCGAATGTTTAATATTATTTGCGATTTTTGTTTTAGTTATGAAAAGATTTCCCATGTTGGAAATAGTCTAGGTTATTTCCTGGTCCGCCAAGTATCTCTGTGCAGAAAGTTACTTTGATCTTTTGATTCATTGCGACGTGAAAGAAGGACCAACAAACACACTTTCGAATTTTGAACATTAGTTGGGCTTGTAATTTAAGTTTGGAAGATATTTATCGAGTTGGAAATTAGTAGTCATTCCTGGTTCGCCCACTATTTCTGGGCAGAAAATAATGTCGATCTTTTGATCTATTGCTTAAAGAAAAAAGGATAAACAAACAGACTTTCAATTTTTTAATATTAGGTGTTATTATTGTTTCAGTAAAAATGAAATTTCCCGGGTTGGAAAGTAGCCTATGTAATTTTCTGACCCGCCAATTATCTCTGTGCAGAAAGTCATGTCGATCTTTTTGCTCTATTATGATGTGAAAGAAGAATAAACAAACACACTTTACAATTTTTAATATTGATCGGATTTGTTGTTTTAGTTAGGATGATATTTCCCGTATTGGAAAGAAGCCTATGTTATTTTTTGGCTCGCCAATTATCTCTGGGCTGAAAATCACGTCGATGTGTAGCTCCATTACGATGTGAAAGAAGGACAAACAAATGCATATTTGAATTTTTAACATTAGTTGGGATTGCCATAGAAAATATCATTAAATTGGTTTTTAATTGCAAATGTTCGTAAAAATTTATTTTCTGACTTTAATGACTTAATAGAAAATGACCAATAAATATATGTTAACGTAAAGATCTTAAAAAGCTCACTCAGTTCCACACAAATTGTATTGAGAATAATTAAAGATCCCATGAATATTGAATTTTTGAAATTTGTTTATTTTAATTTTTTTCCGTACATGAATTATTGCTGTGGAGTGTGCTGATGTTGGAACGATTTTTCTTTCATAATAGAGAGCTAAACAATCGATGTAATTTTTTTAAGGTTCTCAGTAATTAGAGGAATGTACACATCACCAGAAAGGTGTCAGAGATGCGATTCTATTGCGACAAGGATATTTGTATGCTTAAATAACAATTTTTGACTTTGATTTGGGGATGCTTGTTTCAAAGAACTAATTACATTTATTAGATAGAGTTTTACTAATGGTTACTTAAGAAAGCATTTACATCTGTAAAAAACGGAAAGAATTTATTTTTAATATTTTCGGTGTCTTGTTTGATGAATACTATTTATTTTTTAGAAGTTAACCAATATTTTTTTTAGTTATTGCTGAAAATAATAATCAAAGTTTGTTGCAAAATTTTATTTTCTGTAGGTTCCTGTAGTTTTACAAACGGCTTCATGAAATGTATTATATCTGGCTAGCAAACATATTTATGAAGGTACTGAAGCTACGAATTAAATTGATAATCAGTAAAACTATATTTTTGTCCATTGTAAACTTTTGCAATTTCAGAAGGGTTGATTGAAATATAAAGTTTTTTTGAGGGCTTTTCAAGTTTTTCATATGTTCGAAAAATTTAAATTAATTCAAATTTAATTTTTATATATTTTGACTTATACGGGCAAAATAAAATACTTAATTTTCACATTTGTCATTAAATTATTTTTAAACATTAAAATTCCTGTTTAATTTAACTAATATTGCAAGTTATTTTTAAAAAGAGAAGCCGGCATTATTTCCATTTTTATGCTGGTAATAATTATCAAAGATTCTGTCAGTATAAATACAAAAGTACATAAAAAAATTTGCATATAGCTTTTAGAATTTAAAATCTAGTTAATGTAAAGATCTGGCGAAATTTTATTTATTTAAATTGAACACCCAATACTGTCACTTTTTCTTAAACATTAGAATGCTACTAAACGTATTTACTGGTGGATATTATAGCACGAAATATTGAAGAAAAATGTTTAACAATAAAATATTTTCCACGAGTTTATTTTGTTTTAATACACTAATTGTGTATTAAAACGCTATGACCGATCATGCCGTAACCGATCAATCTTTCAATACTGTAAAATTAAAATAAAGCAATAAACGCGAAAAACCCCAAAACGTGTATCATGCGGTACTAAATAATTAGAATTTTAATTGGATTTATATCAATGAAAATCAAATTAATGTAATCTCATGGGAAAGCTTGACATTGATACATTGCTTTAAATTTATCTTCATTTGCAGAAGCGTATGTGATATTTGTAACTTAAAGGATTTATCGCTCATAAATTTAGCTTAACCGTTAGGACGATTAAATATGATTCTCGAGGCCAGGAATAAATATGTTACAACGAAATTGTTTTTATGTCAATTATTGCGGATTTTCATAGGATCAATGTTATATAACTCATACTTTGAAGTTAATAATGACTTTCCTTTATCATGTATGTTAAAATATACTGTTGATAAAATAAATTACGTTAGTCGAACTATTTAATTTTAACAAACTAAGGAGGAATATTCAGTATAAGTGCCAAATAGGGTTTGTGCGAACATAAAGAAACTCAATGTAGAATGTGGCATGTGACATATAATTATGAAGTCTAAGGTATAATTGTAGTATAAATTTAAAGTTCAAAGTATGAGTACGGAGGCACGCCCGCAATGATCCTGCCTTGTCCGTTGCCGAAAGTGCAGTACCATGGGTATAAACGGAATTCAATCCGGAGAATCGCGCCGTGCTCGTAATTGGTTGGATTGGTGGCGATGGGAGTGAAGTGAGAGGTCGACTAATTAAGAAGTGATACGGACTTAAAAGAGATAGGTTGTTAGGATCCGTTGTTAAGGAAGTGAGTGGATGGTAATTAAGGACAGTCTCTATCTGCACGAACAATGTTTCTCTCTCCTCATAGGTTAAATTAACATTGCCCATAACACGTTTCAAATGACATTTTGTTGGCTTTACGCCCGCCTCCCATAAACCACCTACCGTAGGGGAATATCGGTAAATTATTGCTTTCTTTTAAAGCGAAAGTGTTTGCCAATGTAGAAAGTAGCATGTGATGTATAAATATGAAATCTAAGTTATTATTGTAAGTATAAGTGCGGATACTCAAAGTATGAGTACGGAGGCACGCCTGCAATCATGCTGCTTCGTCCAGTGCCGAAAGTGTAGTGTCGTGGGTATAAACGGAAGTCAACCCGGAGAACCGCACTGTGCTTGTGATTGGTTGGATTAATCGCTGTTCACATTTGCGTGGTAGGTCTGGCGCACGGTGGTGCGAACATCTCCACCCCTATCAGCGCAATAGGTAGAAGGCAGACACCATTGAGGGCCCTTCGCTCGATGCCGCTGCTAGTCTTGAAATCGACCTCTCTGCGAAGACTATCCTGGCCACTTCTCCTCTAATGAACAATTGCGTTCAATCGATATAGGACAACATTCTACCGTACAAAGTGGTTTCCACACAAAGCCAACAACCAAGTCGTAAAATTGAGTGAAAAATTTACGTAATAATCGATGGCTTATTGTTTATTTTTATTAATATCGAACCCAATGTAAGTCTCAGTTAAAAAGGCGTAATTACGATCCTGAAATGCTATACAAATAGGTCAGTATACCAAAATTTTGATATTTTATGTCCTAGTCAATTGCTACTCAGATTATTATTTGCCTAGCTGTAATGTTATTTCGTTAAATAAAAGTAATATCCGTTTTTTTAAGCAACACTCATTTACCTAAATAGTTATTCAAGACTTATAATCCCAGTAACTTATAATCCTGATATTCCTTATTTAAATAAAATGAGTATCTGTTTCTTTTATAAGTAACACTCATGTACGAAAAAGCTAATCATCGCTTATAATCCCAGTACGTAGTTTTATAATCCTTCATTAGAGGATACATTTGTTTTATATTGGATAAATGTTTTTAATTTAGTCATTTGTTTATATTTACGTGTTAATAACTGTATTATTACCACTATTTATTTATTGCTAGGCTTTAGTGTAGCCTCTTGGGTGCATTCCAGAGAGAAAATGTTTGAATATCTAATAATGAGAAAATAAGCCAAATTTTTAAAAAAATTTGTATTTATACCTTAATTTTACTTTTAAAAGTAAGAGAAGCGATAAGTTAAAATTTAGAAGTATCTTTACGAATATCACTTTAGAAAGTCTGTCTGATTGGAACTCGAATAATTTAACATCTATATCGGTTAACGTGAAACTGATTTATTTACTGTGATTTATGGGTTAACTTCAAATAACACAAAAATGGTTTACCATAGTAAGAAAGATAGCTTACATGCTGAATCACGAACATGACGAGCATAATATTTGGAACGTGAAAAGCCGAATACAACGCCTCTTCCCTTGCCAACCACCAATATTCACTAATCACTTTCGCGACGGGTGAATGTGGTTTGTAGTTTGCAGCACCGCTGATTTTGTTAAAACGATGGTGCATAATTGTCATTGTGTGAGTAGTCAGTTTCAATTCAAAGTATGGATATACTTAACGATTAGGTTTAAGGACTTTTAACATACAAAATATAAAATTTATTTGAATTCCGATCGACGTTTTGCATATTTAAGTAATCGTCCCGAAGCAAAATTTATGGTGATTTTATATGTTTTTGTTATAATACTATGTAGACCAAAACATATTAAAAGTGAACGAGCAGTTTTTACTTCAAATTTGAACGCATTTTGAATGTAAATAAACTTGTTAATTATGAGTAGACATAAAAATAAATACGTTTGGAGTGAACAGTGCAACTATGATTACTTTACGATAAATGGAATTTCGTTTATACTATTTATACGTATTAATATAGTTTTTCCCAAATATCTCTGGAATTATTTTATACAAAATTGTACAAAAAATATAAATCCGAGTCCCTACTTGCTCTTTCGATTGATATATTACGCATTGCACGAAGTGAACCCCTCTCAAAAATTTATAAGCCGGTTAATAAGCTTTGTCGTTAAATAAAATTAAACATTTTTACGTTAAAAATTTTGAAAATGAAAATTGCATGCATTGTTAGTGTAATATCTAGAGCTTACACAAAATCGACAATAGTTTTTGAAACGCTTGTGACAGACGGACGGACACCTGAGTAATCTTACAAGAGATCTCGTTTTTCTTTTTTAGATACGCAATCCTAATAAAAGTGTGTAATTTGCTTTCTAATTTGATAGACGTCATAGTTTTTATTTTTTTTATTTTTCACTTGTCCCACGAATAACGAATAGGAATATCTCTGATTTTATTCTTCCAAAATAATAATTATTTAAAATATTTACAAACAACTGGACATTATCTTATCGCTCTTAAAGCGATTTAAAGTTTATCGCGTGAAATGTTTGATTAATTTTTAAAAGGGTGGAAGACAAATTAGAAATGGATCTCTTTATAAAATACGAAAGTATAACATACTTCAAGATGATTTAATAATATATGGTATAGCCATTGTAGTGTATTGCACCAGAGTTGTTAGAAACTAGTGTTTTCTTATATGGACAAGTAGAATTTCAATGTGAGTTTCATTTTATTATATTCCTAAAAATCTACGACTGTTCCCACTTTACATTAATATACGAGGAAAAGATAAATGACTTTTGAAAAGTTCCATGGACTTAACATGTAGACGGAGAGTATTATAACATTATTTTTTAATACTCTCCGTCTACATGTTAAGTCCATGGAACTTTATATTTATAAAAACTTTTAATAAAAACTTTATATTGTAAATTCTAAATTTAAATCTTGCCCTTTTCATCGACGTTGATGGATGTATAGGTTATTGTACAATCGTTTTATAAGCGCCAATAACGTACGTCTTAGAAATGGTGTCGGGAAAATGAAAAATAAAAAGAAGACGTGAAATGTCATGGGACGCTTGGCAGATGTGTTTCACCCACCCCACCGGGTGGGTCGTTATTGATTACACTTATCGCTATTATTGAGCTCGGTTCATAAAATATTTAAGCTTCAATATGATGTACATTGTGCTTCCGTGTGCTTTAATTTGAAAAACCAGAAAAAATTAAGTTAATAATTTAAGAGTAAAACAGATTTTGTATCAAGGATTTTTCAATGGTTTTGTATCTGTAAACACTCATAGTTTTCCATTTAAAATATATTACTAGTGAATAGATTGCAACATCTTAGCATTAAATCGTAACGAAGATTTGAGGAAATCTTTTCCACTTATGGCAAATGAATGAAAATGAGGGATTAAGGTAAGTTTTCCTTACAGATTCATAGATTATGTTATGAAGAGCTTCAGAAAATAATGGGTAGATTTATTTTGTAATGAATGCAGATATTAGATTTTATAACATTTATAGTATTTTTGAGATAATTTTCTTAAATGAAACTTCGTAATAAATATATTAACTTACTGAGTTATTGAAGACTTGTAACTACCGTGGTATTTTCAATATTTCTATGCGGTGTCCAGACATGAACTGCAAAAAAGTTACAAGGGAGAATATTGATGCCTTTGAAATGAGTGCGGTGCAGAAAGCTACATATACCCTGGATATTTCCATATTCGAAGAGCTGACATTTTTACATTATGAGACAATTCACCATCTGCGCAAAACATACTTGTAAAGTTTGGCCATATAGCTCGACGTGAAGACGAATGCTATTGATAACGGGCATAATATCGGAAAAAAGTTACGTTTTTCCAACCAAAAGGACGTTTTCAGGCTAAACGTTATGTTTTTCGGATCAGTTACGATAGCTATCCGGTACGGTTCCAACGATGCTATGTGAAATGCCCAAGATTGGTTCCAGTGGAAAGGAATAATAAAATCTAGTAGGTCGGTATATCCGAGTGGACACAACCCTCAATCAAAAAGAGATGATTAATATGAAGCTTGGGTGTGACAACCCATTTCAGGAAAATTAATTATATTTTATTGTTTAAAATGTGTTTAATAGGTAAAGTAATAGCAGCACCAAAAAAAATAATCTGTTAGTTTCAGAATTTAACGTATGTATATGAAATAAAAATAAATTTATTAAAAAATCATTTATGTGTAAAAGAGTAAAAAGAAAAAAATATTTACGAAAAAATTATGAAATACAAGAAAAAATATTTGTTTTACCTTTTACATCCTGAAATATTCATTGGAAAAATGAAGAAAAAAAATCGAATCGAAAATCGAAGCATAGAAGACCCTATCAGATATCAATGTAACATTGATTACCAGTCTTCCCTGGTATATTTAATTTACTTATCTTCTAACTTTGAGTTATTGGAAATCAACTTTCGTTTCATTTCATTCAACAAAAAAAATCTAAAAATACCAAAGTATTGGTCTCCTCTAAAATTTGCCTACTTTATAAAGGGCGTTATTTCAGTTAATTTTGATTACCTAGGTATAAATTATATGGGTACCGACTGGCTTATAAAATTCACCTGTTTACAAAGCGTCTAGACGTTTCCCAAACTCCAGGGTTTTCAAGAGTCGATGGAGCTCTTCATATTGTAAATCTGTGCTATGAAGCAACGAACAATTGTAGCGCGATATTGAATTTGTGACTACATGCAAGTGGTGACATTTAGTTGAATTAAAAAACAGCTGAAAGAAAATATGCCAGATATTAATGGTGACCCCTCGTTGTATACGAAGTAAAACTAATGGCCGGACTGTAGAAATTCAAATTTTTTAGGTCTAATTTTTTCGGCGGCGACATGCGGTGACTGTTTCGATATGAATAATAGTTCAGTTTCTAGTGCAAATCTCGAATGAAATCAGTTGAAAGTCAGTTGCGGAATTTGTTAAAGTAATAGTGCGAAATTATGAAGTAAGTTATGAATCTATATTGATTCATATCTACGTAGATTTATTTCCTCTCAATACTAACTCTTATTGATCTAATCATTTTATGGGAATCGGTTCTGTGTCTAAAGCATGGTTAATTTGAAAAAAAATTGACTGTCGAAATTGTAAATAATTATTTAACAATATTGATCATAATTGTATAGAGATATATATGATTCGATTTCAAAATTAATGATCCATTTACAAAATTACAAATTCATTTATAAAGTTGAAAAGAGTTACTGTGTTGTAAAATTCTATGGTAACGTTTTTTGTAACATAAGAGCTTCTAATTCACTAGCTTTTATTTTAATCGATCTTGTTGGTCATTAGATAAATCTTTGATTTATCTAAGCATGTAAGTGATTAATTTACACACACCTAGTTAATGAATAAATCTGTCTTAACGATTTCATTTATAATAAGTTCTTCGAAACGATTTTCATTTATCAATTACGATATATATATTTTTGGTTTGAAAATTCTACTAAGATTTATTGTACAGAGTAATAAATTATGGCACCTTTTGTCCGAGCAATTAAACAAAGAGAAATTTCATGACACCAGCCATTACTATTGCTTATGCTACTAACGATTTTCAGCTGCGATATAATATTTCATTGTCTAGATTTCCCATCGAACGAAATTTAATTATCAATCAATTATTGTAGGTATCACAATAGACAATTAATATAGGTATTTACATGTATCACCTAAATGCTGTCAAGATAACCTCAGGAAAAAAAAGAATCTCTGATCTGTATTAAAAGGTTGCAAGGAATATTTCGAGAAAGTCCTATAACTCAGGTATTTAAGACAGTAGACTTGTGTGGATAAGGAGAAAATAAAGGATGATCACTGATCCTGATCTTTTTATTTCGGAAAAAACCACAAAGAAGTTTTGTATCGACAAGGTCAGTAAAAGCAATGGTTTATAGAGATGGCGAATTTTTGTTAGTCGCGAGAAATGGTAAAGAGTAGATATTTTGTTTCCTTTAATGAGTAACGATTATTTCGTTAAATAATTCCTTTAATTCGACAATATAATTAATTGAATTCGATAGTATACTCTGTCAGATTTAAATATTATTTAAAGTTTGAGAATTATTTGTTTCTCGTGGCGTTTCTGCTATTCATACCTGTACGGTCACAACAGACCTCATAGTGTAACGAATAACACGACGGTTGATATAAACTCGACGGTCAATTTGAGCGACCCGTCCTTGCAAACATTAAATCCAATCGTACTAAATTAGTGTTAAACAAAAGAAAAATACTTTGCAAATAATATTTAATTCATTAAAACACATAATTTAACATGTTTGCGCTATTTCTTTAAATTTATTGCACATAATTAAAATACTTTACCACTGTGAAGAACGGATTAGCCGAATTTCTTATTAAAATATTACATAAAAATAATGCTAAGTACATTTGCTAATGAAATAATGCTAAGTACATTTGCTAATTGAAGTTATCGAAGTTGTTTATTTGTGTAAAACTTTAATTAAATTAAGGTTAGCTCAATATATATATATATATATATATATATATATATATATATATATATATATATATATATATATATATATATATATAAATATATATATATATATATATATGTATATATATATATTTATATATTTATGTATATATAATAGAATAAGTTGACAAAGTTTATTTAAGAATAAAATTCACGTAAGACATTTCTGTAATAATGCACATGATTAAATAAATTTGAAAGAAAGTGTGGAAACTACAGAAGAGAATTCCGTGATTGAATTTTAAAAGATTCATCTTAGAGTAGGTTAGCGTCATAGTTCTAGTAAAATATGTGAATTTTTTGTAATTATCCACCCTATCGCTTTTAAATATCTCAAGTGGCATATTGAGGCAAGATAGACCATGCCAATGACCGTGTACTAAAGAAAAACGAAACCAATTACTCCAACTGCAGTTAATATCGTCGCTTTTTCTATATGCGGGTTAGAATTGCGTTCTGCGATAAGGCATTGTTGTGTGTTATGTTATCTTTTTTATTACACTTTTATGAATTTGTTTCCGGAAAACGGGTTAATTAAATTTGTTAAACACCATGTTTAAAATTTTTTTTGTACGGAAGTGTATGGTTCAAAATCAGTGAACTTAAATCTTTTCAATGACCTTTTGTATATTTGGCAAATAATCTTTAAGTTATCGGTAACTTTTATAGTGCTTCAAATATTCCGTATTCGGTTTTGCCAAATTAAATTTATACGCTACTTGCGTACAATCAGACAGAATTTTCTTACTTGTTTATCATTTTTGTAACGTTTCAATTATGCCGTATCCGATTTTACCGAATCAAATCAAGTCGTAAACATACAAAAAGGCACAATTTTTATGTTATCATTTTCGTAGTACTTCAAACATTTTATATAGGAATTTGCTGAATCAAATATATACGCAAGTTAACAAACAGATAGAATTTTTTTACAAATACAAAAAAAATGTCGAGTTCTTAACGTTGAAGGATATAGAGTTTGTGATATAGAATTATAGTAGAATATGGTAACCTTCATAAAGTCCTTAATATTACTCACGTCAACGGTCTTTGGGTCAAATTTGACGGCAATACAATAATAACGCATAAAACTTCATTAAAATATTTTAAAATGTTTTATATAATATTTAAGCCATTTTTTTTAATTAACAAAAAATAACAGTATATTTTTATATACTTAGCATATTTTAACAAAATTTGAAACTAAATTTTTTTTATAATGTTTATTTGTGATTTTCAAAATAAGCTTAGAACATATTTAATGAAAGCAATATAAATTAATTATTATCACACTGAGTAAATAAAATAATTGTTTAATAATGTTGTTTGAAGACAGCTATTTCTTTTCGTAGCTTTCTTGGCAGACCCAACATTATTTTTTTCACGTTGGGTTGAAACGAATGTTGATGTTTGTTCAGCGGAATCACGTATTTTTTTGCAATTTATGAAGAAAATAGTCCTCTCGATAACGACTTTCTCTATTTTAAATATGGCGTAACAAGTTGCATACCTAAATTTGTCAAAAAATGGCGCCGCTTTGCTAGCCCTAGCCCTAAAAATGGCGCCGTTTGCTTTGCCTTCCTTCCAGCTATTATTAGGAGCCGTGAATAATACTAATGCATGGTACGTAGATATATCTAGCATAATAATAAAAACTATTTGTGACCATCGTTTTGTTTTTTTTTTCAGATGAAACCGAAGACAACTTTATTCAGAGTATCTACGCCACCTTTGCACTTATTGTAGTTTTTGAATTATCGGGGGTTTCTTATCTATTTCATTTATGTGATGAAAAGTACTGAGATGATTTCCAGTTTTATTTTTTCTTTGGGATGTAAGAGACCAAGGTAGTATCTTTGCTAAATGCAAAACATGATGGATACAACGGTCTCCCTATTGTTTCAACTAATTCTGGTAGTAATTCCGGCTTGTTTTTAGGTATAGTCCCGACAAGAGTTATCTGTTTCTCTTATTGCCGCTGCCTAAGTTGATGTGATGTAAAAAGTTGTCTACAGTAAGATTATAACCTTTCCAGCCAATTACGAAATCTGGAACTACACGCATGCCTTGGTTTTTTCAGGTACACTTACTATTATTTTACCGGTATAAGGTTGGATATTCCATACGTAAGTTTGTTTGTTCTCAAGCCGTACGACTCTGGAGACTGCCCCGAAAATAATTCGTCCTTTTTCACCATCCCATAAGCTTTTGGTACTTTCTTTGTTTGGTCAGAAAACTTCTGTTAATAAAAGTAGACCGATAATTGCATATATATTATTACTATCACAATCAACCCAGTTGTTGACAAAAACACGCTTACCCTCCAAGTTTGTATATTTCAAAATGATGTGTATTAAAGGCGGCAGTAAAAATAAGTCGAAACTTGATTTCTCTTCTCTACTTGAGCTGGAATAACGTGTCAAACCTGACATCATGTTGATAATATTTTGCCTTGAAGCCCTTCAACGATCCTGCGTGAAAGGATTTTTGGAGTATTTTATTTAACCATTCTTTGATGTTTCATTTTTCAGCAGTCACTATTTCATTAGCACTGTCTGTGCTGTTAGATAATTCTGCTTCTTCTATATTATCTTCAGTTGCCGCAAAAAAATCTTCAGCATCTGATACATCTTCCAGCATGGTTTCGAGTTTACTATCTCTCATTTTTACGAAATAATAGTTCCACAAGCTCAACAATTTGACTCGAAGACAGTTAAAGTAAAAATAGTTTTAACATAAACAAATATTAAAAATGTTTACGAACTTTTTACAATAATTTGCTGTTGAGATAGATTTATTAAAAGTCGTAAAATAATAATTCCTAAATATACTTAATTATTGAGAAAATGAAATTTTATATCAAAATGAGTTAAAATTGACTCGAAGACCGTATGAAAGTTAAGATATTAAATTTGTATTATTTCTGTATTATGATTGACAATAATAAAGAATACTAACGTTACATTAACCAAATAATTACGAATATAATTGCATAATACTTGTAACTCAAAATTATAAAATATTGTAAAGAACAAAATATCGACTTATCTATGCATAAATAAATTAAAAATGCACGACTTGTTAAGCTTATAATTCTCTTATGGAACATAAACCTAATTAAACGCAAATAGATTAAAATCGAAAAGTTTATGGTTTGAATATCGAATTTTTAATTTTGTAAGCAGTCACACTAGTTTATTGATAAAGAAAAATATGTCGAATAAATTGAATGAAAAGCGTGGTCGAATTGGAACATAATTAGAATATTTTTAAACTAGTTCCAAACCAAAAAAAAATTTTTGTGTTTCGTCCCATTTCTACTTTGAATAACAATTTATTGCCTATCATTTATAACTGCAACGGATATTGTTTTGTAGATGAATCTGAAAACGAAAATATTTCACGTATTTAATGGCAGGAAGAGGCTCATTATTAAACTTCAGTTCTGAACGTCCTGTAAAGACGCCTTGAAGCTTCACGAATACAGGAAGTATGAGAGCATTGATTGTTATGTGAATGGAATGTCTTTTTCAATATCATGCTACTGAAAGGAAATGTGTTACGGCGTCTTGCAAAATATCTTATTTGACCTAATTGAATCGGCATTGAGTTTATTCTCACTTTATGCATATTCTTTATATAAATACAAAAATGTTGACATTTTTTTTTAAAAGATCTCCAATGATACAATTATATGCAAGTTTTTCTTTGAACACAATGAGTTTTCTTTTTCTACGCGTTGAATATTTTTGTTATATAAGTTTATCTCAACAAAATCGACGGGTAAATGTAAAATTATTACGATTGTCTTATTATTTATTGACATTGGAGAATCATAATTATATTTAAAGCCTTTCTGCGTCGTTGGTATGATACTTTATTCTAGTCGCCTTAATCTGATATAAATTAATAAGGTTTACTTTAAATTTTATTCCAAATCGACATATTTTCTCTAATATATGTTAAATTATACAATTCAATTTAGAAAATTTACTAGATTGAAACTCTTAGCTTATACCTGTACAACATTTTTTAGAACACGTAGTATTTTGAAAAATAAAATTTATTTGTGCCGTGTTGCAATTCATAACAACAGATATAAACTAAATAAATGAAATGAAACCATTTCTATACAATAAGTGTCTTGATTTTGACGTTTTGTTTATCTAAATGTCACAAGAAGCCTGTTGAATATATATTTAAAATGGCCGCGTTTTTGAACCGACTGAATTTTTAAGCTGAACTGAAGTATTGTCTTTGGTTCAGTCGCGTTTCTCTGTAGTTTTCATTTACATCAATAAAATTTATAAAATAAATTTATAAAATTATTTACTTCAATACGGGCCCTAAGCTAAGCACTTAATCTAATTGAATAAAAACTATCCAACAAAGTAACGATGTTTGAGTGATAAAAGTTCGGTCACAGGTCAGCAAATTGATACAACCTAACCTCTCTCGCACGGCATGTTATCTTGTTTGTGAAATCTTTAAAAACTCCGTATAATTTAGTGCAAAATATCTTCGAACAATATTAACACAAACATATATTTTTTAATTTAAACAATTCAAAATTCCGGCAGAATACCTTGAATCAACCTAAGCTAACCTAACCAAACCTAACCAATCGATGTTCAACGAAATGTTTTTATACGTTACCCCTGAATAGTTATGGTCCGGGAAAAATGAAATTAGAAATACATTAAAATATTTATAATTAAAAATGTCAAAAACTTGATGCCAAAGCAAGTAAAATTATTTTTGTTGGATATTAAGGTAATAATAAAAGTTACAGATTGTTAGATTCTAAAACACACACTTATGGGTCAAGATCATTATCAGTCAAGATATTGTATTTTTAGAGAATTTATATAATATAAGCATATTATGGGTCCATTAACAGAATGTGTAAATAAATAATCCATTAACAGGATGTCTGTAAAATAAACCTGAAAGTGTGGTAGATGAAAGTATGGGGTCGGAGAGCTCAAAATCAAAGGATATTCAGAATTGTCTTCGATAACTTTATATTCCGATGACGATAATTTATGTGTATTTAAAAAAAATATTTTTAATGATCAATACAGAAATATTGCTACAAGTTCTAAATGTGAAAATACAAGAAATTAAATTTAATTAGTCGTATAATTTCAAGGTGGTAATCTGCAACTTGGTAATACACCAAAGACTTACCACAAAGCCCTGATATTATTAGAAAAAAATAAGTGGGAAAAGTCTGTAAAAGAGAAGATGAAAGCACACGAGAAAAATGAGACATTGGTGTCAGTAAAGAAGCCACATTAAGGGAAAACAATTAGCCGTAAGTGGGTTTTTCGTGTTAATGATGAGTTATTAGGACCTCTCTATAAAGAGAGAGTCTGTGCCATTGGATTTTCACAAAAGCCGATTAAACGGAGACATTTTCACCAGCTGTCAAGTACGTATGATTCAGAATATTGCTTTCAGAAGTTTATCAATATAACATGAAAATGGTACATTTTTATGTGACTAGCGCTTTTCTTAGATTAACCTCTTTTACGAAGATATAACCATTACATGACTCCACCAGAGGGTTTAATGGTCAAAGACCATATATTGTATAAATTAAGCATACAGGCACTAGATATAAAATTTTTATTCAGCATTAAAGAAATATGGTTTTGCAAATAGTCACCCCGGTTAATGTGTGTATGTATTATTGTATGGAATTAAAGTATATATATATATATATATATATATATATATATATATATATATATATATATTGAAGTTAAAGTATATCTGGTCTTTTATGTAGACAATGGATAGATAATTTCTATTAACCTAAACATAATAAATAAAACAATAAATGATTTAAAAAAAATGAAATAAATTATGTGAACCCAAAAAATTGTTTATAAATATTAGAAAAAGTGGTGTGTCAACGACAACAAACTGTAACACTATCGACTGCTGAAGCAGAAATCACGGCTGCATGTAGTGTTAAAAAAGAAGTCATTTGGTGAGAATGGATATAGGAATATCTATTAATATCGGTCAAACAACAAAGATTCAATATCTATCAATCTCGCTAAACAATGTGCAATTTAAGTACAAAAGAATTTAAATTACCACAAACGTTGCAAGTTTGATTGCAACAATATGAATTTATTGCAGGGAAATATGAGGAAAAAAAAATTCAAATACGTAATTATGTATCAGTGAACAAATTGCTGAAATATGTATTAACAAAACTTTGGTGCAAAAGTAAATTTTAATACTTAATAAGTAAAATAGACATTTGTAAGTTATAAATAAGTACAAAAGGAATTTTATTTGAAATGTTTACTTTCTACATTATTGTTATAATAAAAATAAATGATAAATGATAATTGTGGTAACAGTTTTGTTTCTCTGGCATACTGGTATTCTTTATATATATATATATATATATATATATATATATATATATATATATATATATATATATATATATATATATGTATGTCTATGTGTTCAGGTGGGAAATTTGAAGAGATGTTAATAGATAATAATTGAAAAAAGTATATATAATACGTAGTTTCATTTAGTTGTCAATAAAAGTCAAGTGATTATTTCTCTATTTAAATTATAAGCATGTGGTAACACGCATCTAGGCATGAAAAACTTCACAAAATAGAGAAAAGTCCATAAATATCAGAATTTTATTAAAGTAAAAATGTCGAATCAAAAAAAACAATAAAATACATTTTTGTTGCAATCGGCACTGTACCTACTTGTATATCTACAAAAGTTAAAAATGAGTCAAAAAACGTTTTTCTGCGGATTCGATATCATTCCGTGTCTTCGTTATTTATTTACTTATTTACCTACTTTGGTGTACAATAGATACATATAGCGGACTTATTGCTACGAGAACAATCTTTTACATCCAACCAGAATACCAGACCAGTCCCGCCTGAGTGATGCCCCCACGCTTCGCTGCGCCGTCAAAGGGCGTATGCTTTGTGTTCAACTTAACATACTACGTCGACGATATTTCATATTCGATATTAAAAAAACATAGATCTTTCCTAATATTTTCGATAGATTGCGAGTTTTCAATATGTTGGTAATGAAATTTTTGAATAGTACTTACAAATTTTTAGGGTTTCAAATTGTAAATGGAAAAATAGGAAATTTTAAAAGACCAATCGCAACCCCGTTTATCTGTCCATCTGTCTCCTTGCCTACTGCCTGTTTCACCGTTTATAACTGTTGCTTTTCTCATAAATAATTTAATATGGAAATTTAAAATTTGCGCAGCGATAAAACATGTATCTAAACAGTTAACACACAAAAATATTCGTGTAGACATTTTGGCTAGGGAAAATAAACTACTTGAAATTGTCTTTTTTTTCTTGTATCCGTGTGGATCATCGATTAAAATAACGACTCATAATCATTCCATTATTCATCTTCGTATGCCTTTATTTTATTATTTTTGATATTATTAAATGTGAAATTTACGTTATGACATTACTATTTTATATACGCTCTTCTCGCTCGTTATGACATAACTTTTTTATATACGCTCTTCTTGCTCGTCTATAAGCATTTGATTATTTTCAGAATGATAAAATCGCTATTTATGTATTCATGAATCAAAGTTATTAACAGATCGATTAGCACGAATTAAACGGAGGATTGAAAAATGTTTTACTTTAAATCAACCTGGAGATTTGGTGATGTTATTAGACGATAATGACTTAAAAACTCAATTAAATTCTCTGTGAATCGAATAATTTCATGATCGAGTTAGGTAGTAAAGAAATTGACTGCAAAATCATATGTGGGAACTGAAGCTAATATAATGAACGGATGAGTTTTTTTTACATTTGATTTGTGATTCGCTAAGATATTTAAGGTAATATTAAAGAATAAGATTATTATATTCCAGAAGTTTCAACTTTTATTTTTTATTACACGTCGTAACGTAAGTATTTATGTTATATTTTACCTTACTTCGAGATGACGTCATCAAGAGACAGAAAGCTTGTGAATGTGATTCTATCAGATAATTACAGCTTCGTCCCTTATTTAATATGACCTGAAGGGAAATACTATATTTTCCACCTCTCAAGATTAACGCCTTCCATTTAATGTCAAGACGCAATCCGATAAGGTTCTAATGAAATAAACTGCGCGAATCTAATTTCATTAGTATTGTCTATATACTGAATTAGTATCATAAGAATAACTTGTAACATTACATCCTTTTTGACGGAGAACATACTTTCATCAATTATTTTAATAATTAATTACTTGTTTTCACTTATATTCTAAAAGTCGCTGTATTACATAAATGAAGGTAGTGTTCATACTAAATATGATGCAAGAAAAGTAAAAAATTATGTTTATTTACCATAATCTCCGTTTATAGTGATCTTCAAAAATATTCATGGAAAACTTAAATGTATGAAAATATTTATTAAGTTTTAAAAACACAAATATAAATATAAAAATTCTCTCCATGGATTTGTGATATTAAAGTAAATATGTAAGAATGACTTTTGAGTGTACACCATTCAAATCGATTGCAATAAATTTTATTGAAACATAAGATGTCCTAAACATTTTATACAGAAAGAAGGACTTCTTTTTAGTTGGTAATTGTTAACGTAGGTAATGTTTTCATAGTATTGCTTTTAAGTGTATGTTTATTTATTGTCTTAAGTGTAAATGTTGATTTTAAGCGTATGTTTATTATTGCTTATTGTAGTGTGAGATATAAATAACGACAGAATTTATAATTTAAGAAATTATTTCATCTCAATTGCATTCTTGTCTTGAAGTGTGTCAAGTATTTTAAAATGTTTATGTCATTTCTGTCTAAGAAAAAAAAATATACATAAGTGGAAAAAAGTTGAGTTAGATAGACCAACTTTACTTTTTTCTCTAAAATATACAGTAGGTCATATATTTATTTTTTAAAAATTAATATTTATGAATAAATTAACAAATATGCATTGTACCCTTATGATTAAAAGTGAGGTGATTAAAGTGAGGGAACTTTTGAGGAGTTCGTCGTGTATCTAATAAGACCTTTGTAACTTATGAAAATATAATTTATGATGAGTTCACCGCAAGTAAAAACAGTCTTCTACAGAACTGGAACACAAAAAAACGCATTTTGATAACTTAAATTAGTTAGGTAACTTGAAATAGTAGTACCGAGACGTGTCGATACTGATGGAATAAAACCGTTTTATAATTATGCGTCTTATGATGATAAGTAAGTTAAAGAAAAATCGCTGTCTAAATTAGTAATCGTTGAGTACGCTGTATGCGATATCCCTGATAGAATTTGGTTTCCAGAAAATAGAGATATATATAGAGAATAGAGCGATCTTATGTGGGAATAGCATAAATATGAGATAGAGAAGAGGAAAATTTAAATTTCCTCTGGCCATAAAATAAGAACGCAGAGCCATTGCGCTATGTCTCTATGAGTCGAGAAAAATTAGATGTGATACCAATATCAATTGGGTTTTGATGGTTTGCCAATGTTTTTTTTAATATTTATTTATTTTCAAATTCGAGGTTTATTGTTAAGTTGCGTTTTCGGATACGTCAATACACATTTTGATTTTTGGATTGTGTAAACCTCACGTTAACAACTGAACAACTCTTTTAACTAAAGCTCTGAGTTGACTGAGCCGATAATACTTTGCGAAACTTCTCTTGCAGAGTAAACACATGAGTACCTATATCTCACAGGATAATCGAATCGCAAATATCACCATAATATGGCTATTACGAATTGCAAGCAACAATTGCAACCAGCTTTGTGACGCTTTG
Source organism: Druceiella hillmani (assembly GCA_039881145.1). Classification (NCBI taxonomy): domain Eukaryota; kingdom Metazoa; phylum Arthropoda; class Insecta; order Lepidoptera; family Hepialidae; genus Druceiella; species Druceiella hillmani. The sequence continues at coordinate 17,485,859 of JAYKKI010000043.1, forward strand.
GCAGAATCTCGGGACGGCGCACATTATAAGAATAATTAAAATATATTAATGTAAAACGTTTAGATCACGAGTTAAGAAAAATTAAGGTACTAATTGTAACTATAGCAAGTGTAATTAGCTATCGCGAAAGACCATAATTAAAACAATCCAGTGACCATATTCGCAGCTTATATGATGTCAAATATTGGAAAATAATAGTGGCTGAGGGTAACAGGTCTTTTACATTTTGATATAAATTAATGAAAAGTTAGTGAAAAAGTAATCGAGTAATCAATTATTTCGTACTAATATAACCAGTGCGTTATATAAGTACGAAATCAAATATACTCGTATAAATGGAGTTACTAACTAATGCTGTTCGTTCGACTTTCATGCTCTTTGAATGAAATTGATTTTCACAAGGATTGGCGTGAGTGGCGCAAGCGCCGCTTATGTGTTGGTTGTATTTACTTTGAACATATGACTGTCTCAATGTACTTATTAGTCTGCATTGCAAACATTAAAAAATATTAGTAATAAATATTATTATTTTTTCTAGTTTATAACTTGGAGACCGCTTATAAATTTACAAAAAATAGCTACCTAGTGTAGTACTTTATCATTTTGTCGTTATTTTATTAATAGCATTCATTAAGGTCTTTGCTGGCCTCTTTAAACTTCTTAACTTACATAAGCTATTTAAGATCGGAACGATGCATTTTGAATTTGAAGTTGATTGCAACAGCGAATTTGAATTTTGAAGATTAATACCTATGTCAGCCAAAAGCTCAAGCTAAATAACAAACATAAAATCAAAGAAAAATATTACTATTTTTATCTAATCTGAATTCAAACAAGCAGCTTGATTAAAATACATAAAAAGAGAGTGAAACATTTTTGAAAGCTATTGTTCTTATAATATATTTAATCAAAAAGGAAATTAACTTTCAATTGTTTTCTCTCATTCATCTTAAAATAGCCTCCTGGTGTTATTGTGTTTCAACATACTGTAGAAAACTGAATATTTCGATTCCTGTCATTTTATTGGAGAAAGTTGCTCTGAAAATATGTAAAGGGAAAAAGAAAGTTATTTTAACAATAAAAATGTAACAATTTTTATGGATGAATATTCCTTCTAAAAAATGTACTAAAATGTCTATTTTAGTACATTTTTTAGAAGGTAAAATAAAATATGCAATAAGTGGAAACATGAGTTGGGACCTGATACAAAACGTAACCATAACGTCTCACGTGTACATATACCACGAACATCTTCGGAATACATTATGTAGCATTGAAATAGAATTTCGCTTAAATATTATTTGAACTCGTATTCGTATTATTACACAGCTGTGATTTACGGCTTGTCCACACTGATTATAAATCCTTTAGTATTGATTTACTTCATGTTTAGATACATATTATAATAACATGATTATGTAAAAAATATTCCCCAATTTTCTTTTTTTTAACTATATCCCTGATTTTCACAAAATAAAGATGGAAATAATAAGTCTCTTTTCTTCAAAGATTTACTAGCGATATTTTTATTGACGAAAAAAATGTATTTTTGCGTATTGAAGCACATTAAGCAATCATTGATTAGATTATGTGAAAGTTTTATTAAAATTGCATTATATTAGAATGCAAAAGGAATTAGGTTAATCTGGTAATTCCAAACAGCTAGTATATATATGTTTGCCTATGTGTGTCCGTTGGAATAATAAAAAAAGTTATTAGGAATTTATTGTGTACTTTGTTTTCGTTATATTTTTTTTCTTATGTTTCTTTGAGAATAGTTTCCTAACAATGCTAAAAAATGGCATTGACAATACCAATATTGTAATATTCACTAATCCAGTTTTTTTTTAATCTAAAATATCCGGTTAAAAAATAATAATTTAATGTTCGAGGATATAAACTATTAAACTCTTGTAGATTTTGCGTCATTGAAGATCAAACTAACAGACAGAAAGGCGGACAAAAAAAAATTCTAAAATGGCATTCTGGTGTTTATTGTCATTCTATACGCTAAATCAATCACTCCTTCGTAATACAGCATATTTTCCGTATATAGAATTCATTCTGTTGCAGTTATATTATATGTGTAGATATATAGATTTTAACGTACATAATTAATATTAAATATAATTTTTCTAGGTATATTACGAGGCACTATGGTATCATGATTTATTTCTTTATCGATACTCTGAATATTATCTTTGGATTGTATTTCAAGTTTTTAATCTTAGTATGACCTCTATCAAATTATTAAAATTAAGAAAACTGTGATCGGTCTTTTCGTTTTTAGGAAGGAAGACGTTGGATCTTAAAAACAAAATAGAGCTTTTAAAAGATTGCTCACACGTACGCTTGTTTATCATGGCTGTTTTTCTCAAAAATAATTTGAGGTGGGGAAACTTGCCATTCGAGATAGCAATAAAATTCATTAGCCCGCATATAACTTAATTATATGGATATTTTAATTTAAATGTTTTAAGTTAAATTAAATAATATTATTTGTATGGAGGATATTTTAGGAGGAAGTAAAATACGTGAGTACATTTTTTTAAACTTACTTTTTGTGAAAGTATATTAATTGAAAGGACATTTGTAAAGATTTGAAAATAATTTTTTAAAATTTTATTAAAAATAGTACAACAGAAATTGCTGAAAATGTACACAAAATATGTTAACAACCCATTTTAAAAACTGTTGGAATATGTCACCCACCTATCCTGGAAACTGCTAATATCAAAAATATGAAAAAATAGAATCTTTAAAGTTTCCTTGACGTTTCTTTGAAAATTGTCTCATATTTTTTTGAGGAATTATTAATATTTACACAAGTGTAAACGATACACTCGGCAATATATTCACGTGGTTAAAAATAATATTAATATTTGTAAATACGTATCTAAAAATGTGAGAAATTATGAAAGGAGCGTGGATGGAATGGATGGCTTAAATAAATACTATGTAATAAAATCCTCGTATTGCCAGTTCTACCTGAAATTAACATATTTTTTATAGATTTGAATGCTATTATGTATAGTAAAAAGGCATTATTAAGCGTATCCACTATATATTGGATACACTTAATAATGCTTTTCAGTACAAATACTAACATTCAAATGTTTGTCAAAATTTTAATGACCCCAGCTTGTATGATTTAACTAGACGTATTAATCACACATGTCGAAGAAAATGACAATTTACACAGCATTTAACAAAGAATAAGTCTATCATTCATACCCATAATTCTGTGCATAAAAGTGAGTAGATAATTTTAAGGAAATATATGGAAAATATAATTTTTTCTAAATAAAGCAAAGCCAAAGATGTGATTTCATCGAAACAAATTTTCTTACATATTATATATTTCAAATATTCTTATATAAACAGGCTTGAAGTACACTCAGCTTGAAACACAGAATAACTTGTGTGAATAATAAATACATTCTTTTTTAAATTAATATTTATTTACATTGTCTTCAACATTGGTGGTTAACATGGCTAATTAAATTATTCAAGCTTGGATTATTCACTTATCGACATAATTTTCCATTTCTCTATAAATAATTGGTGCAAAACTCATTTTATTTTGTGAAGTCAGCGTACGCTCTTCGCAAATGTGATATATGTGCCATTCAGTCATACTGATAAATAATTGAAGATACGCTTCAAATATTCTTGTGATGAATAAACCGATCTTACACAATTTGATGGTTACCCAACATAATCACTGAACGTAAATCTTAACGAAATAGACTCACGTAATCATCAAGAAATGTAAGGATTTATAAAGGTAATAAAATTTAAATTTAGTAGTTTGGTTCCTTATAAATGGAGACATTCAATAAAGATGGGTTTTTAAAAATTCTTTAGTTCAGGGGTAAAAATATATAAAGAAGCCTATCAGTTTTGAAGTTATAAATGCAAAACTTGGTATTTAAGTCGCAAGTAACGAAATCATATTTTAGGCTTTTTGAAAATTCATTCGCTAATAAAGTGAAATAGAGGATAATGTATAAAAGCAAAATTGCCAATCATTATCTAATTCATAATAAAATCATAGGAAATGTAAAGCCTACAAACTTGACATTTGGTGGATAGTTTCCTTATGGGGCGTAATTACCCGATAAAAAAGGATTTTTAAAAATTCATTTCTAAAGGGGTAAAATAGAGCATGAAATTCTATACAAAGTTCCGTCAATTCCAAAGTAACTCTGTATTTAAGCTTTTTTTAATTTACCTCTTAATGTGATAAGATAGGGATGATGCATAGAAGCGAAATACCACTCAACTATTGACTCAACACAAAATCCCAAGAAACATAAATCACATCAATTCATATTTGACAGGTAGATATTCTACAGGATGTAGGAATCCGCTAAGAAAAAATTTATGAAAATTAATTTATTAAGGTACAAAGGGGATAAACATTTTTGTGGAAATCGGTTAGTCTTGAAGTTCGAAACATGAAACTTGGTATATAAGTTTCTAGTTATAAATGAAGAAAACTTATTTTATTGTTTTGAAAAATTAATTTCCCGATGAATGAAATACCACTCGTTCATTGAATTATTACGAAATATCAGAAAATCTAAATCCTACAAATTTGATACTTGGCAGGTAAGTTTCTTATACAGTATATGCATCCTCTAAGATAATATGTCAGTTTTGAAGGTAGGAATATGACATACTTAAAAATAAGCGATATGGCTCTACTTTATAGAGGGACCCTGAAACCATACGGCCAAAAGATCAGAATCAAACGTGATTAAATAAAACTTAATTTATTTACATTTATATTTTCATTTGATTATTTCTACGGAAGCCCTTCTGAGTATTGAAGAGGGAATCTAAAAAAAGGGTTACAAAGTTTTTAAAATTCGTAATAAAAGTTTGAACAATAAAAACTTCACATCAGTCAATTTTGGGCTGGAACCAACATTTTCCATAATATACTCGTATGTTGCGTTTTAAAATTGGTAGCCGATTGCACATTTGCTCGCGATGAATTTTAAATTGTAGGTTCAGGTTGTCTATTCGATTACTCGTTTAGTAAGAGTAAGTACAAAATAAAAGGCAATCTTGTTCTAAAAGTCTCTTGATTTATTTTCTAAATAGAAACAAAGCAAAAAAATTATAAGAGTAGATTTGCCTTACTCCAATTTTTTTGAGAAAAAGTGTGAAGGCAGTTATTACCTTATTTCAAAATAAATATGGCATTCAAAATATTTAATAATACCTATTCTTGTAGAAAAAAAAATAAAAAAACAATTTTCCTTTATTAATATTGAAATTTATTCCAAAATAATAAAATACCTTCATGATGTGACTACGAGTTTCATATTGATTTATGGATGGAGAAATTGTAATCATCACAGATTACGCGTGCTTATTCTCATCATCATCTTATCTAAGGCACGGCGATATCTCAATGGCTGCGCAAATTCCGCCTGACATTGTGAGTCACGTGTCTAAATAGTGGCAGAGATTTGAATTGAACTTGAGCAATTCTCTGCTGCATCGCTCTGAACTAACTAAAAGGATGTTATTATGACACTAACTAAAAGGATGTTATTTACAGCCGATTGTCATTCTGTAATAACAGATCGTGTGACTTAAAGTTTTATTATGATTGGGAACTATAACAATAGTCCAGTGGACTTCAAATTTTAAGTTTTAATTTAAAATGTATTACGCACAAAAACATAGCCCAACCTTCGGTATTGCCAGCTACAATAGGACATATAATCTGTCTGTAAGTCCATATTTTAAATACGGCGAACTTGATATGCGTAATACTCCAGCCTATTGCCAGAAGTCAACGGGTCAAGCCGTAAAATAATTCAATCATAGTACACGACCATACCAAGCTCACACGTCACTATATGATGGCACTGGTAGGCTAACAGCAGATATAACAATATTGTCCATATTAGCATCATTTACGGGTAACATGTCAAACAGTAACGTACTCCGAGTTTGGGATATTAAACATTTAGATCAGTGGATACATGTTTAAATTCAAACATGATTCTATATAAACATACCTGTTTTTAAGGTTTCCAGCACCGAGGAAAAAGAATTTTCCAATCCATTTTATTTTCTTGGGAAATTCTTCATTTCGTTGCAATATCACTAACGTATATATGTAAGTGTGTGTGTGTAAGTGCGTTGGTGTGTGTGTGTGAGTGTGTGTGTATTTGTATATATGTGTTTATATATATGTATATCCATATTTTTTAAATATTATCTACATTTTTTCATATCTACATTAAATTTTTTTGTTCTGTCATGCATGCTCCGTCCCGGAGTTTTTTATGATATTTAACGCCTTTATCTTGTTTAAATATCTAGACTCTAAAGTTACAGGACTATTTGTGAAATTAAAATGATCGGAAAAATATTTCTATCTGAGATTCAGTTGTTTTAAGCGGTACACTTCTTGCAACCTTTGGGGAGGTACTACAGAGCGTCAAAATAATTCGGTTCATAGGATATTTTAGTGAAGATTATTCTAATGTTTAAGTTCCAATGGCTGAATTGACAAGTTTACAGACCAATATATTCACAATCACTAGTCCCGTGAATTTCCAACAATCCTCATCTTCCATGACACAATAACAATTTAATTGAATTTTTTCAAATTTTGCCTTAGTTTCAACTGGTCCCTTATGCTATTCTCTTCAGTTTAGATGAATCCACTGAAAAAACAGTTAAAGGAGAAAGAGTAAAAATAAACGCAAATTGATTCGTCCATAGTGCGGTTATTAAACAATTAATCAGAAATTCATCTCAAGGCAGTTAAAAATATACATTATATATACGTGATAAAATGTTTAGCAAAATAATAAAGCACTGTGCTTTACTATTTTGTTTCCAAGGAGTGTGTGGGAAAATAAAAGTTGTTCACTTCTTTGCTCTCAAAAAGTCATCTAGAAAATAATGGTGTATATTAGAAAGAAAAAACGGTACGCCAGTTGAAACTCCACGGATATGAAGTTCCGGATAAGATCTAATATACATATTGAAAAAAATAATTGAATTTTGATATCTCGAATTGAACATCTGATTTAGATTTCCTTTCTGTCAGTCACTTCGATGGAAAATCATGAAAGCGTGTTCAGTTTTATAAATATTAGTGTGTACATGCAATCGATAATTTTTCTTTTTTATTATGTTTAGTGTCGACGTCATAGTTTCTAATGACTTCTAAAGTTTACGTGTGAAGGCCTCAGGATTTATTTATATAATAAAGTCGCAGGGGAATTCTGTCAAAAACTTAGTATTTCAGGTCTTTACCATTTGAGCAATAGAGAAATTGGAATTTGCTTAGGCTGCAGTGCATGTTTGCAGAAGAACAAAATGTAACGACATGGTTCAAGCCGTCTTGTAATGGACTTTCATCGTTAGGTGCAGACTTCAGCGCAGCCACTCAAGTTTCCTTTTACACTGTGAATGGTAAAGCCACCGCATATCTCTACTTTATACTACCCACATTTAATGTCACTATGTTGAAAATATATAATTTGTTTAAAAACTAATTTAACAAATGCTCGAATGTTTTCATGTATTACTTCCATGATTGAAATGGCAAGATAATTTTATGAATAAAATTTCCGAAGTTTTTATTTATACCACTTCAAAATATATTTCGTCAAATATATGAAAATATGAAAGCAACTCAGCATCGATAGAATCATAGTTTATGTAATGGCGAATTATTTGATGGATTCGTTACATAATTGGCAAGAAACACAAGTAAATCTACTAAATTCTTTCTATATTTTCTTTAACATAAGGATGATAGTTTTCTCTAAGGAGACCGTATGATAGAGTACCTTTCCGTTTCAAATTATAACATTAACCAGTAGAAACTAGATTTTTGTTTCAGTGGGGTTTTAACATACATCTAGTATTAAGTAGGTTTAATATTCTGAAATGCTTAAATTTTGATTCACTACTCTACGTTGTGTGTCAAAAAGGTATTCTATCGTTATAGAATACCTATATATTCCTCAACATCTCTCGACAAAATTGCATTCTTTGTGATTCATCTTTAATTAATAAGTTTTTCATTCATTGAACGTCATATAGGTATGCCTTATTTTCGTAATATATGAAAAAGAATGGAACGTGATACGAAAATACGTCTTTCAATGGATAACCATAGCTAATCTTGGATCACTTTCAATTTCAATCAGTATTTGTTCCTTTTTTTCACCGAAATTTACAGCTATGAAACACTTCTAAAAGTTCTTGTTATTCTGCCGTCCAAATTTAGTAAATGTAGTCTAATCAAGACACGATGATCAGGAAGACGTTGCGCTGCTCCTCCTCTGTGTTGGTTGGCGTAGCTACTTTTGAGCCTAGGAACTTCAAAAACAATATCCTTGCAACATATTAACAATGCATCATAGCGTACTCCCGCGGCGAATAAGTAGCCCATTCAGTATTAATTTTGAAATAGTTTTGAAATGTATATTACGATATATTTACCTCTTCAAAACTGTTAGACATTTTTATTACGATTAGTTAAAAATGAGTTTTTTATTGAAAGCAAATAATAATCTTCCAAATAAAAAATAAAAATTGAAAGCAAATAATAATCTTTCCAATAAATATGTAACGAAAAAAATAAAACGAAATTGTTTGTACTTTAAGACGCTATGATTTGATTTTTTTTTTAAAAATCACCTGTACAGCATTATAACATTTAAAAAAATAAATTAATTGATTTTTAAATTTTTTTTTAAAAAAAATGAAAAATTGCATACAAAATCTCAGTTTTGAAATAGAATTTTCCTTTTAATTAAATAAGGTTTGCAAAATTTTACCTGTTAAAATATGACCAAATTTTGTCCAAATTTTCGGTAATCTTTTCATTTTCCTGAGCAGTGTTTTTCTGGCTGAAATATATGCAGGTTATATTCATAATGCCAAATTGAGATTTTTAAATCAAATTGTAAGGGTTTCCTTTTTCCTTTTTGAAATATGGTCCATTAAAAATAGAAAAGAAATATCCATAATAGGACGTACAGATCAAAATAATTTTCATAAGTTTTTTACTAGTAGGTTAGTAAAGCATCTATATTTAGGATGACAAAAATATAAAAGGATACAATTTTTTTATATCTAGAAAAATTCTGAAATAAGGCATAGAATATATAGAATTTAATTTCATGTGGAAAACGTCTTGCAAACTTCAACTCTTTGAAAGAAAGGAAAAAATTGAGACTAAAAGGCGAGGTGCCATTTTAGTATTTTTAACAAAGGTGATTAATATACTCAAACAAAAATAAGTGTGAAAAACAACCACATAGTGTCCTGAGATAATTCTATAGAATATAATGTTTCGATTCTTATCCTAGTAACTATGATATTCTTAATACGCCTACAGCGGGGTACGCATACTTCATTTTAAAAATGTAGTTTCATGTGACAAGTGTATACACAGAAAATTTCTTTGTCTGATTAAAGCTGATAATAAAATAAATAAAGCCTTTAATTTCTTGCTTTCCACGTGCATTAAATTAAAATACTTAACAATTACATTCACACTTCTTTGTATTAATGCATCTATTTGAGTAGCATCCATTATTCACCACATTCTATTTAAATTTCATATTTAATTTCATTTCTAATTATATTTTCTCCAACATCAAAAGGTTAAATATTTTGTTAAAATAATATTTCAATTAAATTCCTATTACTATTATTACAATCATCATAATTCATATAGTAAATAAAACATTAGGTTAATTTAATTTCCTTTAAAGTTTGTGCACTTACTTATGGATCATTAGTGCTTATTGACATATATGATATTTATTATTTTTTAAAAATTCTGCTACAAGAAAGTAAGCTTGGGCTTCGTATTCAAAGACAAAATTTCTTAGAAAGTTTTATTCAGAAAAATTGCATTTAAGTTTTATTGCAAATAACTGACGGACATCGTAAAACGAGGTTTGTGACATTACGCGAAATTATTAATTGATTTTCCGAACTCGATCTGATTTTTTTTTCTTAATCCGTATTGATTTCGTAGTCGGTATCGCTTTTTAGGGTTTCGTTCTTTAAAAAGAAAAAAATTAACCCTTGTAGGATCACTTTGTTGCCCGTCTGTCCCTAAAAATACGGTTATTTATGCCGCATATTTTGATACCTGCAAATAAATCAAATTCTATACCCCCTTGACCTGGAATCACGGAATTTGGCAAGAAGCAAGGTCTACGAGCATTGGCATAGTGAAAAACAGAAAAATAGGATATATATTTAGTTCCAAAAAATTACAATTTTGTAAATAATTTAATATGAATATTACGTACCATTAAATGTTTATAAATATCTAGATGTGTATGGAAGCCTCGTAGCGCCAGTTCCATTCGTGCTTAATCGGATTTTCTGGAACTTGGTTGGATTTTCTGGAATGGAATTATTTTTCTGAAATATATAATATTTTTGAATTTAAAAAATACAACTCTCATAACACATCTCTACCAACTGACTATAGACACCCCTAACACAGTGTAACGTGAGATACATTTCACCTAGGTTAAGTGGGTCTCGGCGGTTAGGGAGAGGCTGACCACCTTCCTTGTTGCGTCATATGAAAGCAGATCCTGAAAACGAGGCGCGACAACACGAGATGTTGTAATAACAAATGTCTGTGTACTTATCGTTATATTAATATTCGTTTATTGTTTCCAGAAGTTTAATTCGGATTTTTCTTTTTCTAAATTAATGGTGGCACCAGACCGCGACAGAGTTTATTCAATTGTTAATTTTTGATTTGACTTCACGACTTACTGTAAAATCGGTTTGTGTATGATTATGACTAGATTAATATACGATTATAAAAAGCAGAACATCACCTGTTTACCCACATATTCACTCACTGTGCCTAAAATCATAAATGATGCATGAGACATTCAATTAAAAAAAACGTGTTTTTGTATCTGTTTACAATATCTATAGTGATCTAAAACTAATTTTAACTCAGGCGGTGTTACCCTCTTAAACCTTTTATAATTCAAATATTTAAAATGGTACGCATAATGTACATAAATTGGACTTGACACCACACTAAACGAGTCACTTTCAATCGAGCTAGATAAAAGTACATGGCATTCTAACTTACGGTAAGTGAGCTATAATAGTGAGAATATTTTGCGATATTTATTTATATTTTGTATACAAATAAGAAATATTTGAAATGAAAGAGTACGGAAAAGGAAAGTATTCACCTAGGAACACAAAAGACACTTTATGATGGTTTAATCGCGAATTCCAGGTATCGAGTTAAATTTATTCAGGCGTAGGTTAGGTTACATCAAATGGTAAATTATAGTTTAGACATATGAAGAGGGAACGAGTATTTGAATATATTGTTACATTTAGAATATATTGTCATGAAGATGTTGTCTTCAAACTTGCAAGAAAAAATATTCCGTAGAAAAAGTATTAACAGATCGACAAGTGTTTTCCATTATCATGCCTCCATAATTTCGTAGTCTCAAGTGGATTTTGAATTTTATGGATGCAAAAATCCAAACTCTTTCATTTTAAATACAATTATTATGAAATTTTATAAGAACACGTACTTGATTTATATAAATATATAGAAATAATTAGAAATAATTTATTAGAGAACCTCCCCATAGATCAAACAAACTTTGAATCCATACCATTGGTGATGGTACAAGTTTTCTTAACAAGAAAGTATTATTAACCAGGGCGCTTTAAATTCAATTGAAATTGTCTATTAAATTTTTTTGTAAGACATTTCTTTCGCGAAATATGATCCTCCAAAGTTGTTTACCATAGATTCTCCCCTATATTTATATTCGCGTATTAACCACGTTTCTCAAAAATGTGAAAAAGTTAGAATGTGACGTTATTATCAAATAAATACATCTGCACGAAATTATTTCAATCACGTTGCATAAATAAAACGATGTGATTAAAGCAACCGATATTTGATACAATATGTACATATCGTAACGTAATATCAATATGTGGAAACACTGAATTTGAATTTCTCTAATTGTTTAAATTTTTAAATGTATAATTTTTTGATTGGTTTACGGAACTATTATAACACGAGTTCAACCCGCACTTAACAGGTTTATTTTTCAGTATTGCTGGAATGATTCAAAATTTCGAATTTATGAAATTAATGAATATTTTCAGAATATTGTAAATATCTTGTTTTAGAATATTTTCAATATTTAATGTATAATTTTTCTCCCCTTGAAATTATATTTTGCAAATGCACTTAATTGTAATTAATTTTTTTAATACTCAAAAATTCTGGCAGTCATTGCAGCAGTGAAATCTCACATGCTTAACTACCTATCTTTTTAAAATATGATCAAAATTAAAGTTTGTATTTCTCAATGACACTGTGAAAAACAAAGTTATTGCTGCGGTCGGCACCGAAAATCTTATTAAGTAAATCTTAAGTTATTCAAACCGATTTTCGTTGAAAGTTTATTTTAAGTTTTAATACCTTAATTTTTTTACACACATTAGTTGAAAAGTTATTAGTTATAAAAATTAGGGGTAGTTATGTTAATAATTTCGTGAAGGGTTATAGAAATACATACGTTGTCATCAAATGCAAATTGTAATTTGTATTTGTAGGATGGTTAATTTTCATTTAAAATCAACAAGTTAATTTTGGTAATCAATAATTATTTACTACCGTTTATCAATTTTATTACTTTTGTAAACATGGCCAAATAGAAGAAATACGACTAAAATAAAAATATTATTTCAGTCCCTAGTCAGACGCTGTAAATGTAAGAATTACTATGGGCATAATTTATCATCTTTTATTGTCTATCGGACGTAAAATTCACATGGCGTAAAATTGTCTGCTCTTCGACATTTTGTCGCATAGATATTTTACTTACTACGTTTGAATATTGGAATGAAAGGAGCATGGCCGCTGAGCAGTGTTCGATTTTTTGTGTTGCCATAGCACGCTGACAACAAAAGTTTATTGCCGGAAATGTAATAAATAGGATAATTGGTAAAAGCACATCTTTGAATCGGTTGCGTATGAGTGAAAGGCTATATCCAAATATTGCTTTTACAGATACGGAGAATAATATATCAATTTTATGTGTCGTTTATTTTATGAGAACTAATAGTCCCTAATTTTGCTGAGTGCGTTATTTGTTTTATTATATCATGGTTAATCAAAAAGGAGACAAATAGTGAAAAAGGTTTCATATGGATTACGTTCGATGCACGAAAATGGTTTTATATTATTTAATTTATACAATTAAAAAATGTCACGTGTGTATGGTACACACTGGTATTTTAAGGTTTGGTCAAAAAGTTTAAAACAAGATTGATTAAATATAAGAAAATTTGTGCAGTACATTGGTGTAACGATGTTTGCAGGTGACATTGATTATCTTATCTAAGCATGTCACAGCATTTGTGTGAACAAATTTTGCCGCAAATTTTATGTCATTCATCTAATCGTAAAATAAAAGTTCGTAAATCAAAACATAAAATATGCGATACCGGGGGTTGTTATTGAATATTTTTGACATATTCACTTTTCATAGTCTACTTAAAACAAATAAGAAGTTACTTAGAAGAAGGTCCTTCGGAATTAAAAAGACCTAACTCAAGAAACGGCCAAGTGCGAGTTTGGCCGGCGCATCGAGGGTCCTGTTAAATAAATCATTGTTATTACGCACTTGCTAGCGTAATAAATAGTTAATAATACCGAACATAATTGAGTAGGGGGACACGCATATATTGTCGTGAATAATTTAGATTCTGAATTTTCGAAAATATAGTTTTGCAATATATTTCTGAATAAATATAACCTAAATTTATGAAAGAGAACAGTTTAAAACCTTTATAAATAGCCCTTTCCACCCTCTATGAAGAATTTAAAATATTTTTACGTCTATTTAATTTGTACCCCTTCCATGAAATTACATATTATCGGAATATAAGCTATTGTGATATATGCCAGTTCACATGATTTATTGTTATAACCAATAAATGAAATATATTTTAAGGTTCTACATCAAGTGATTTTTCAGAAAAACGGTTGTGTCAAATAAACAGACGGACGCTTGAATGATTTTTATAAGGATTCCGCTTTTCCTTTTGATTTCTTAAGCAGTTCTGTTCCTTAAGTACTTTTTCCATCGTGCGTCTCGTATTTGGTTCTGTTTGACAGAGATATATCTACTTTCCATCACAGCTGCCTACACAATCAACTATTAAAATTCGCACACAATAAAGAAAAAGTTTTATTAACGTAAAGATAAAGCTGACGTGTTATTTCTAGAAATGAAACATTAATAATTGCAAGTAATCCACTAATGAAAGTAATAAAACCAAAAAAGGGACCGCTGAATACATAAAACTCCATATTGCATAGTCGTGTAATAAGCATGATTTGAATTGTTTTAGGAGTTGAACTGCGAAACGAAATGTAAACGAAAATATTTCGTTTTTCGACACTCTTCTTTTTTCGCACTTTAAAAATAGATCAATATGAAAATATCGAAAGTTTCTCAGAAAAAGACGTTTTTCTCCTAGTTCCTTAATATTTATTATATGCATTAAGCACGTACTATACACAAAAATGCTCCAAATCTATCACATGAAATATAATTTTTCATTCCTTTTTATGGTTTAATTGAAGATCTGTCAACCACTAATAGAAATCGTGCTATGAACATTACTTACACATTTCGGCTTAAACACATTTATATTACTTATATTAAACTAATTATGAATATAAATGTTTAAAGTCATATTTATATTATTTATTATATATTTTACAAGCGTAAATGCATTTTCCACGATCTTTACGTAGGCTTCTAAAAACTTTATTTTTCCATAATTTAAGACGTGGAAAATGTATAAGGGTTCCAAGTTTTGCTTTGAAATCCTAAAAATGAGTGTACTTAAGTCTCTCATTGATACTCGTGTATGAATCAGCAAAATTTATAAAATTCGTTTCGGTTTCTACGAGTAATTCGGAAGGAGAATACATTTAATTAACAAATATGTCTTCGAACCAATCGATATCACTTTTTGTTTATTTTTGAAGGGGTTTCAGAGTAATAAATTAATGGTTATTAATATGTAATAGGTTCATTGAATGAAACGCATCTTATTTTGCCTTTAGTAACTAATTTAATAACATACTCGTACTAAGATTCAGGCTGAAATATATATTGTGTAAAAATAAGATTGCCCAAGGAATTAGTTAAAAAAGCACTTTGGCTAATGTTAGCATATCCATCATTATTTGGTCTTCGTAGTAATACCAGTAAAGACCTCCTAAGAAATTAATCAAAAGCAAAACAGGTTTACACAAAAGTGCATGGTTTAAATGTTATTCATTATTGCACATTAATCGATCATGCGTCGATAGATGCATATGACAGTCATGCATTTTGTGAAAACATAATTTATTAGTGCGGCTAAAAAAGAAATTATTTTTTTGTAGTAAGAACTAAGAAAAAAAAACATAGGCAGTCATGAGGACTGCGGCAAAAGTAAAAACATAAACCTATGATATGACAGTAGTTTTATATAATTTTATGGAATTTTTAATTATAAAATTCGCGACCAAAATTTTATCGGAAGACTAGAAATCTGTTTCACCACGCTAGTAATATAACACTTAAGCCACTATAAAATACTCATTGTATGATTAAATATTATAAAAATAAAAATGAATAATATGCATTTTAAAATGCGAATATTGATACTAATATTGGAAATACATGAAAATAGATGTTTTGTTTTTGATATTTATTTTTCTACATAAAAACTTTAACATATTTAGTACTCACTGTCGTACTGCACAGTGATTCTACAATTAAACAATTAAAATAATAAACTAAAACACAATTTAAACAATGTACAGTATACACATATTTGACTTTCCACGTAGTCAATTTAACTTTATTTGTATAGATATTCGGAGCACTAATGTTGCCCAACATGTTACCCTTATGGCTACAGATAAACTGCTATTACAGCATGTTGGTGACGCGAACTCACAATAATGCAATAGGCATATCATATAGTCGCATATATACAATATGTTAGTGTACATATGTGTACAAACGTGTACAAAGGCCGCTGCGCGTGCGCCCGTCTGGTGTCAGAGCAGTAGATTATATATATATATATATATATATATATATATATATATATATATATATACATATATATATATATATATATATATATATATATATATAAATCAGCTGCTTTGCACAGGCATGAAGCTGTCAGTCCTATATAGCTCTCTCTCGTGTTTGCAACTCCCGCAATCTTTATGCATACATTCCTGATGGTTCTACAGCAAATATTGCTTACTGGTTTTATTGAATAAGACAAGTGAAAGGAAGATAATTTTAATTAAAGTTTTCTTGTTATTTTTTTCACTTTCTTTTGAGTTTAGTCCTTGGCTAGGACCTCGATACCTTTTTTATGCATCTGCGTGTACGAAGTCGTTGGCGCAGCTAGTAATAACATATTTAATAAATATGCTGTTTTAAATTATATTAAAGATTAGTTTAAAGTATTATTTAAATCAAAAATGTTATAAGATAAAAATTTAAAAACTTTTACGATTTTGTATTTGAAAAAATATTAGATTTATAGGAATATTATACTTACTCGTCCTTTTAATTACTCTTTTTTAAGGTTTTACATCTAATCGCTTTGGACTAGATTCAATGGTCTTGTTAATACTGTCTATCCGTCTATTGGTAACAAACTTTTAGTTTCTAAAAAGAACATATTATAGAAGGAAGGAAAAAGGTTCTCTTTGGCGTATCGAGTTTCACTAAAATGAACTGGTTGAATAGAACATAAATATTTTTATATTGTTTTTGCGTTACGAATAAAGAAGTGAGAGATTGGCAAACTAGCTGAAATCAGACCAGTTTGATTACCGAGTTTGAATTTTGTTTATATTCGATGTCTGGTTTACATTGCAAATATCGTTTGTTTAAATAACAAATATATTAAATTTTTGTAGATTGTAAGTTATGGGTAATATAAAAATAAATTTACTTAGTGGTCACAATCATTTATGGTGTTTATATCAAATCTAGTGTAAATAAGTAAATCATTTAGTTATATATTATACAAACTGAAGAAAAATTCAAGTGTACAAGTTTATATAATTTTAAATAATACAGGTACGCAACTAATGTAGATTGGGTTCAATTCGTATTTGGTCAGTTGTTTTGCAGTTGGTTTTATTCATAACTTACCCATTCCAATGTTTATTACGCTTAACAACGTAAAAACATTCCACCAGTTTTTCGATTTTTACCAATAATAAATTATGATATAAATATCAGTCTACATTATAGGCATCCCTTTGCTTTCATACTCACCGTATCACATCCCATGTATAACTGTACAAAGAGTTATCTACCTACGACGCTGTTGGATAAAAATCAGCTGAGGCTGATTATGGGATTTCTTCATCACTATTTACTCAAAGGGAATAATTGAGAAATGTAGAACTTACAAATGAAACTTTTCCCCTGTAAAGATAATGAAGAGTACGCTTCGTTACATTTCATATTTTAAGGGTGTGGAGAAACCGAATAGCCGTACTTTGGTATTGCCTTTTCTTAATATATCTGATCTGGAGGACTTTGTAATGAATCCGTTCAGATTTAGTAGTAATATTGCTTTTTAATACCAGTCAAGATTTATTATGTGCATACATTTGTATTACATGTATTAAAAGGAATTGTAATAGGAAGCGAGCCAGGTCTGAGACTTACTTGAGAAGAATAGTATTTAACATGTTAGAAGCTTCTTGGTTGTTTATACGCACTGAAAATATTAATTACTCTGAAAAATAGTAAACTGTAGATATCACATCACAACCAATCGTAGGCTCGAATGCCTTTAAATTTATAGCTTCTGATGATTTGCAAATAATTTTTTATTTGAGACGACGCGTACAAAAAATATCAGCTTCGTAATATTTAATGAGTGAAATTCGCTTTAATTGTATAATTTTCACATCAATTATAGGTAAGTTTGAAAGTTACACGTGTCTAGAAATTTACAGTTAGTTTAGTCAGAAAATGTTATTTATTTATATTCCATGATATTAAAATTTATTAAATTTAATAAGTGATGGAGTAACGCCATTTTACTTTTTGTAAACTTCGTCATGTGAAAATATAAATTTATTACTTTTGCTACTACATAATTCATATTAATTGAAAACGCGTTGAAACCTACATTTTTAAATAACGATATTTATAATTTTAATAACGAATTGAAATAAGGATGGCGTATGTTTTTACAATTAGACCTAGATGACGTAAATATAAGTTGAAACTATTTATTTTAACAGTAGGAAGATGCTAGACATATATTTTACCTGAGGTAGTAATCTACGGTGTTAATCGAGTAGTAGAATCATATCTTACTAATGATTATACATAGAAATGCCATCACATTTGTCATTGAAACTATGTTAAATCAATGGCTTGTGTAATAAAAAAGTTTGTTTTAAAAACAAGTTTATCTGCTTTAGTTAACGGGACCATTGTATTTGGTTCAATGGTGGTTGCGGCAGAGCGAAATGAGGATACATTAAAAGAAAAAAAAAACTTGAATCGAGAAAAGTATCTTTCTAAAACAAAAACTTAGGGTAGAGCAGTTAAGATGCTGTTCCGCTTTAGAATAAGTACTCACAGACTTGACAGATTATTTTTATTTTTTTTTGTTCATTTTGTTACAAATTACTTTGGGCAATATCTTATAGTCTATAACGGTACTATCTTTTAAATTATTAGGAATGTGATTCGTTCTTAGTTTTCAGCGTTTTTAATAAAATTTTATATAAATAAGTAAAATATTTAATAGAATAAAATAGCTTTTATACTTTATATCATTTTGATGATGGACTCTTTCTATCGTTACAAAGATATGTAAGAATGAGGGAAGTATTATATACTTCAGCGATTACTGGATAATTTTATTAAACGACGATTAGTATAAATAAACAAATATTCAATATATAATCTGCAATATCTAATTATAAGGAGATTATTTTCTCGATTCCAATTTTATAACTACCCTCTATTTGTATTTATTAGGTAGAAATTAGATTCAGAATTCGAAATTTATTTTATAGATATAATTACTACACATTATGTGAAATGTTTAATTGCTGTTAATATAAATATATTTAAAAAAAAATTATATCAGTCGGTATTCTCTTGATTGGTTCTCTGGTCTTTGAATTGGGATTTGAGATTTGAAAAAGTTTGTAGTCATCCAGTAAAATATAAAATAAAGCCGGTTTTTAAGTGGTAGAAACGTAGAGTACGTTTCGGCCACTTAAAAACCGGTACAGTGTGTAGTAGCTAAAATATTAGATTTATCTGATATAAATATTCATAGCATAGAAGTTAATTCAAAATATATAATATATGCAATGTACAATAACGTTTCAATTAGAAGTGAGACTATTAATATGGAACCAATACAATGGAGAGTAATATCACGATTGGACAAAAAGAAGGTTTTGTATAAATTTCCTTTACTATGTTTAGAGGAAAATATTCATGTAGTTTTCCATTAGAGATTTTTCTTTAATGGCATGTGTGCATAAATAAATTTTATCCGTACACCTTATTGGTCACTTTTGGGTCTTCATATTATACTACGTAACTTTTAGGTAATCCTTTCGAATATTATAATTATCGTTTCTGTTAAAGAAAATATTTCAAGGTATTCATTTAGATAACCATATCTTCTTTGGCCTTAGAAACTGTGTAATGTTATAAAGCGTCATTTGTTTTTGCTATTAACTACATACACTATTTAATAATTGCGTTGCCACGGAAGGTTTTATTTACATAATAATTGGTTTTCTATCCTCTTTGAACAAGCATTTTTTTAAAACTCTTTTGCTAACATTGCCAACCTATAAATGTTTAATAAGCTATATCTCATTTATTTTTCTTAAGTGGTGCTTCTAAACATACGTTCTACAAGGTTTTACAATAATTTTCATTAACGCAAACATTCGTTTGTATTAATGAAAATAAATTGGAGTGAAAACTGAATATAAGTCACAATATTTGAATTATATTATTTCAAAATACTGTTTGAATGAATATAATATTTTTTCTTATTAAAAAAATATTGGGAGGTCAGTTATTCCGCTACCGAAATTTTATATTTAAATTACATTAAACGTTTGTTGTATGTGACTGTACTAGTACTGCAGTATTTTAATATGTTAGCGAATAAATACATAATTTTGAGTTACTTCTTCGAACTGCCAAAAAGTGTATTAAAATTTCTTGACACTGAAAACTGCCTTAATATCCCTTAAATAAAGACAAATATATGGTGCAGTGTTTATTAGGACTTTATATTATGGTACTTTAAATAAAAAACGAAGACAAGAGTCTTATCAAACTTATGTAAAGTGACTTTCCTAAAAAGTAATAAAGAAAGACATACCTTTAATATAATTAAGGATACCGAAGGAAGTACAAAATAATCTTTCATGAAAATTCGAGAAAAACGATAGATATTTCTTTACCTTTTTTATAATCAGTTTAACGAAGTAAATAATGGTTCATACGGGATTGGAATGGTTACATGTATTTTATAATATTTAAAATGTTTTTGGAAAACTAAAAAGACCCGTTTCTGTTATTTGGGATATGAGCTATAGTTGAGAAGGAACAGATTGTAAGTATAACTGATAGATATACCGACAATCTGTTCTATCTCAACTATAAACAATGTAGTATATAAAGAGAGGAAACAGATTGTCAGAATAACAAATATTATGAATCTATACAAGATCTTTTCATGCCTGCTGGATTAACAGATGAAACTCGGTTTTATATTAATATTACCTTTTTTTATTTCAGACTACTATTATGAATACAGCCCATTATAATGTTGCCAGTGCAGTCGTAGTTTGGTAATATAATTCACATGCTTTCGGTATCGAGTATTTAGAAGTTAAAGTGTAAGAGATTTGTGAGCCGTCGGCATATCGCACTGTTCATCTTCTTATTTCTTTTCCTGTCTGCAAACAAGTTTCAAATTTATAGTTCAGTGAATGGTAACTGGCAATTTTAAAATGGTTTGTGGCGAGTGAACGAAAGTCTCAAACTATTTTTCAATGACTTTATTTTTTAAAAATATGTTCAAACATAACGAAAATCTAATGCCGCATACTTCAATAAGAGAGTTGATCACGTACAGAGGATAAAGTTGTTTTGTCATTATCGAATTAGATTCGTGAATATACATGTAAATGTTGTAATTTTTTAAAAATATAATTTGGTTTTTAACTTTTATAGCATTTTTAGAAAAACGGGATTGTTCATAATTACACGTCCGCTTTTACGTCAGTTCGGCTTTCTGTTCATCGATAAGTCAATCAACCATATCAAAAATTTTATATAAAAATATATCTAAATTATATGAACGAATTAAAACCAAAAAAATAGTATAATACATATTTTTCTCGCAAACCACATCTGTGGAATGTCGCTAAAAAGGTTAATCGCAATTGAAAAGGTGAGTAATAAAATTATTTGCGATGTGCCCTACCATGACCCAACTTTTTAAATCCTTAAAATATAAAAATAAAGCATATGATAAGTGCTTTAAAGCAAAATTATTTTAATTAACTAACATTAATGAATTAAAGCGATATAGGTAACCAAGCTGTTCTTATACTTATGAAAGTTATGTTGGGTTATTACCCATTATAATTGTGTCACAAAAATAATGAATAGTAATGCAATATACTCTTAAACGTTCAAACTTTTTAAGTGTTTAGGGCGAGTCCTGCTTAAATCTTTTTAATTTTTTTTAAGTTATCATTGTCATGAAACGATTTCATAATTTTGTTTCAATTTACCTCTGTCCTCTACAAGGCAATAACAACATGAAAGTCGATTTAAATCGGAGTTGAACGAGACCCAGATGCGAGTCGATGTAATTAATTCTCATTGTCTTGTTTAAACGAGTCTTCGTAATCTCCATGATACAAGTTACAAATTTAGAACCCTGAGATGGTTCTAAAACTGTAACTTGAGTAATGTCGACACATAATCCGATCAAGTAGATTAAATTACATATCGGAAGCTTTTTCAGTAGCTTTATCTCTGAAAATTGCAACATTTTAGGGTTCGATATCTCAAAAGAAAAATTTATAAGACCACCTTTGAGAAAACTTGTAAGACCCTTATAAGCTCTGTCAAGTGTCTGTTCGTACATCCCTCCCGTTTTTCTTAGAAAAATTGAAATCGGGAACAGTAATAAAACATATTACGCGCATATGTCGCAAGGGCTAAAACTTAGAATATTAATTTTGAAAATTTTGGGAGGGCAAATTAAGTACGAAATAATTTCTAAAAATTTTTTTTAATTAAATAATAGTTATAAGTGTCTCAAAAACGATTTCATCATAATTGTAGGTAAAATATATTTAGAGATATACTGGAAAATACCCAAAAAATATGTATCCACCTTCTTTTTTCCGAAAGCACTCGATCCAAAATTATGAAAAAATATTAATTTTTAGAAGCATAAGCAAAGGTTGTGGGAAAACCATAGTCATGATTCTAGATATCATTAAACATTCCCCATGTTTTTACGCCTTCGAAAGATTTAAGAGTAGTAGCAATACATTTATATTTTTATATTTTCTGAGCCGATTTTCTCATAAACCGTGCGAAGTAGAAACTTTTTTTAAATTGTTCGTATAACATTTAAATAGGAAGTAAACAAAAGTGTCAATTTTCTTCTATCCTTTTATGCATATCACTCGCAGTTAAAAGTCTTTTTTTCTGTTAAAGTTATAAAAAGAATCGACATATTTTCTAGATAGTTTATTTATTTAGAAAACAGAATCGACATATTTTCTAGATAGTTTATTTATTTAGAAAACAGAATCGACATATTTTGTAGATAGTTTATTTATTTAGAAAACAGAATCGACATATTTTCTAGATAGTTTATTTATTTAGAAAACAGAATCGACATATTTTCTAGATAGTTTATTTATTTAGAAAACAGAATCGACATATTTTCTAGATAGTTTATTTATTTAGAAAACAGAATCGACATATTTTCTAGATAGTTTATTTATTTAGAAAACAGAATCGACATATTTTCTAGATAGTTTATTTATTTAGAAAACAGAATCGACATATTTTCTAGATAGTTAAGCTTCCAAATAATAATTATCTAAATATATAATCAAATTGTAACAGAGCGAATTCTACACATGGAAAATATTTTAAAAAGAGTGATTGCTCCAGCACATAGTATGATATTAGAAGCCAAATTTTTGGCTTCTAATATCATTCAAATAATTAATTATTATTTGGAAGCTTAACTATATAGAAAATATGTCGATTCTGTTTTCTAACAAAAAGCAGTGGTTTCAAAAATTAGATAGATTTACGCTCTTCGGGCGCGCACATACAAATTTTCAGGCATTGCTCTCAATTTTGACAAACACAATATGTGGGTAAGCATATCTTTCATATATAGGCTTAGTCAAAAAGTATATACGTTGGCTATATTTAATCACTAAATGAGTCAAACCTGTAAATATTTTAAACTTTTCACATTTTCAGTTTTAAGTTTTTTTAGAATTTTGCCTGCCTCTCTGTCTGTTGATTTGTGGTCAATCACACAAAATCTACTGGACGGATTTTGGTGAAATATGATGTGGTAATGCTTTATACCCAAGAGCAACATATGAGAGAAAAAATTCTAATAACTTTTCTTATTCCGCATTTCACGGGAACGAAATCGTAGACAACAGCTAGTTTGAAATATTTGCAAACAACTCGACATATTCTTATCGCTATTTAAAACCAATTTAAATTTATTATGTAAAATGTTTCATTAATTGTTAAATCAGGGAAGAGTAATTAGGAAGGGATTTTATTAAAGGTAAATGAAACAGGAAAACATAACGTAATCGAAAATTATTTAATAATATTTGATACAAGTTTTGAATTGTATTGTGGCAGAGGTGTTGAAAATTGGCATTTTCTTATGGGGTCAGATAAAATTAAAATGTGATCGTGAATGAGTTGGTATCTTACTATATATTTTACATATTACTAATTTTGCACTCAAGTGATAAACAAATATTTTAAACTAAAATAATGTAAAATTCGAAAACAAGGTAAATTAGTATCGGAAACACGCCGTAGATGTTTATCTGTTTATAGACGGGGAATAATATAACGTTATAGTTTTTTGAAGATTCATTTTATTTTATTAAATTTTAACCTATATGAAGTACATATCGGTTCCGATATGAAGTACATATCGGTTCTTGCGTAATCGGTTTACCTACGCCGACAACTATAAGTACGCAACCTTCCGATACAGACAATAAGTTAAAACTGACGCAGATTGAAATAAATAAGCCACCTAAATTTTAAATAACTTCTGGCATAAATATTTGGTATAGTGCCATTGTATCTACCTATTATTATTGCATTTTATTATGTAAAAATAACATTTTTCATTACTTCACATAAATTCCAAGATATTTAAGTATTGTCATGTTAACATACATGCATACGAATTGAGAACCATTTTTTTGTAATTTGGTTAAAAAATAATTAAACAAGATAGCGCCACGGCAACATTACATATACGGTCGTATACGGCGGCCATGTGACTGACGAAGTAGTTTAGTTTAATTGCAATGGATTGCAGTAGATGCAATAGATTGCAATAGGCGAAAATGAATTGGTGTTGCCATTTTCTTTTTGGTTTAATATTCCTTTGATCGTATCTCAATATTTACATCAATGGTCATAACTTGAATAAATCTGCTAACTTGATGCGAAATCGTCCAGTTATGTTTGTGACCAAATACCTAGTTGTTTCATTTTTTAAATTGTGATAGTCACGTTTTTATGGATGTCATTCACATATTGCCTCATTTTGCTGAAAGTTTTTTAACAGAATTTTCGCCAGAGTACTCGTTTTTTAGGTCATTCCGTACCTCAAAATGAAAAATAACGTGAACTCCGAAAAGATCATTTATATGTTATTAGGTGTCTGATTGTTTATCTTTCACAACGATTCTTCTCTTAAACCATGTGATGTATAAACTTGAAATTTTGCAAATTGTTAAAATATACAAACTAGTATATATTTCAGTATTTCATAATCAAATACATTTATACAAAAATTTTAGAGTGTCAAATAAAACCTTCGAAATGTTGGTTTATCGTGTGGAATGTCGTTTGAAAGAGGAAAGCTTCCACGACATCTATTATGATCTTTGACAATGACGTGCTTCTCCATCTGTTTGTATGTATGCACATATATTTTTATATACGTAAGAGGACAAACTACTAAGGATCGCAATTCCTTTCTAAATGAGATTATTCTTCTTTTAATCAATTGGTTAACTATACGAAAAGAAACCTAATAAATATAATTATGATTTGTAAAATAGTATAACTTATAAATACAGTTTCTACAAAAAGTTCCTTTTTCATGCTCAGCGACTTTTCTCAGCTTCCGTTTTGTACGGATCTTCTTAACCCTTCTCTCTGCATCATGACATTTTTAACTAGAGTTTCTAAATCAATTTTAAAGAGAACTCAGAGTAACCGACCACAAATTCTCAAAACACCCTTGTGAATATATACTACTGTAACTATATTAGTTTTGACAATTAAATATTGTATATGACACATGATACATTCAATTTTTTTTTATTTATTTTAATACACCATCAGCACATTAAAATAACTGGAAATATGTTTTAATCAAAACACAACAACTTAGCTTCATCAAATGTATGGATATAAATAGCTAAAATAACATAAGTTTATTTATCTATTTCTAATGAAATTTTGAATTTTATAAGTTTTTAACATTTTTATTACTTTTGCTGCATTTATCCATTACATAAAAAATAGAAAATAACATGTTCATCGACTGATCTGATAAATTAGTATTAATTAACTAATGAGTGAATGAAATATAAATGAAATTATGTCTCTTAGAAAGTTAAAATTAAAATCGGTAGCTTTAATTACTAATTAAATAAGTAACTTTTGATCAATTATGAAACACGAAATGTATATTTAAAATTACCTCATATGGTTGCCATTTAAGTTGACATCACTCTAAAAAGTGTGTTCACAGCAAATAGGGCCACAATTTCTGTTACTATTAGTTGATGAAAAACTGTTGTATCTATTTCTTAAAGTGCATTAGTTAGAAATATTATACTTAACTGTATTTACACTAGGAGAATAATTAGAAGCTCTTATTGACATTGATATATAAGTAAAGCAAAGGTATCGCCTAAATGAAAAAAATTCAATGATTATAAAATTATATATTTGTATATATATATATATATATATATATATATATATGTGTGTGTGTGTGTATATATATATATATATATATATATATATATATATATATATATATATATATATCTAAGCGTGTAAGGCGTGATGTACTTAATAACGCTTGGATACATGTAAGACGTATCTAAGCGTTATTAAGTATATTTTATTCGAATATTTAAAGAATATTATACAGGCTTATATTTTTCATGTGTTCATTTTATCATTAAATCTTGAAACTGATTCAATCACATTCTGAAGAATCTCTTACAAAACCCTTCCAAAGTATTTTCAAGTTTACACTCATTTTTACAATATAAGCATTTAAAATCTTGTAAACATGTAAAATGCCTTGTGTATTGTCCATAAGCATTGAGATTCAAATAGAGTTATTTAAATTTCAATTCAGCCATAA
This sequence comes from Druceiella hillmani, assembly GCA_039881145.1. Classification (NCBI taxonomy): domain Eukaryota; kingdom Metazoa; phylum Arthropoda; class Insecta; order Lepidoptera; family Hepialidae; genus Druceiella; species Druceiella hillmani. Next base: position 17,512,694 of record JAYKKI010000043.1, read on the forward strand.
AATTGTATCGAATAAGATTGCTTTTTTTGTAGGCAAAGTGAATGTAAAAAATAAATATTTTCTTGCTTTTCCTTATGCGGAGGTTAGCGTTACTGAGGCGTTACTGAAACAAGGAATGTTTGAACAAAATCCTTCCTTCTAAGCATTTATTGCTTTGCACAAACAATCTCAGTTCTAAGAAAATAATTTACAATGTTTCTTTTGGAGCGAATGAAATTTGGCACAGCTGAAAAACAGTACTCTCTTTCATCTATATGTTATTCACAATATTCCAATTTTCCAGGACGTCAGCTTTGATTCCGTAACAGTGGAGAATTTAGAAGCAAGGTTTGAACATAATCAAGCGAAGCTAAAATTACTGGTGAATTTTAAAAGAAAATTTATAACACTGGCAAATAAATACATTAGATTATGGTTCGTGATTAGAATTTGATAGTACAATATGCAAAATTCTTAAGAGGGAGAGTCTAAATAAATCTTAATTAATTGTCTATAATGTACAAGGCTACATAGTAGCAGAAGACGATTATTTTGAATAGACTAAAGTTTTTCATATCAATTTAGCAAATGATGTAAATTTTAATGTCAAAATCCACATAATTTGCTTGGTTTTTTGTTCTCACAATTTTATACACGCAAAATAATTTACAACAAAATTAAATACTAACCATATCTTAAAAACGTCATACAAAGCAGTTCTTTCATATTTTTCCACTCCATAACAGAGTATTTTACAAACTAGAAAATTTTTTAAATCATAAAAACGACTAAATATCCCATATATCAAAGTTTGCAGAATGTGAAAAATCAGCATTGCTCCGACATAGTCGTCTTTGCCCAGGGCCTTCAGGCAAAGTTAGCAAAAATCATTTGTTAACATACTTTACCAGGTTTATAATAAACAGTTTCAACACTGTTTAACTAGCGATGGACGAAATTATTTCGTTTAATTGCAAACTTTGTACAACCTCAAATGGGCATGTTGACTTTGCTAACCCTATGGGGCTCAAGTTTTTACTAACACTATGTGGGCGGGACGGCGAAGGGAGATCTGGTGCCGTTTCACGGGTCCTTAGCGGTTATATTTATTTAGTGTTAAGTTACATGCAGACACACATGTTTTTAATGATTTATAATTCTTTGTAATCACGAAAACTATCATTGCTTCATTGTCGCCATGTTTCTTTAATGTTGCATCAAACATAATTGTACATACTCTCTCGTAACTACGAAAACTATTATTGTTTCCTAGTCACCGTTAATTATTTAGTGTTGCCTCACACATATTTGTATTTCTCTCGTAGTTACAAAAAATATTATTGATTTGACGCTATTTTTAATAAGCGTTGCGTTACTTGCGGTCGCATGCTCATTTATTGTTTGTCGTTCACAATCGCATATAATAAATGAGATGCACTAGAAGTTTAAAAAAAGATGAAATTTATTAAGTTATGAGAAAAATTCTGCTTTTGTATTAGATTTGAAAGCTTATGAATAGTTAATAACTGAAAAAGAAAAATAATACCTGCTCATATTTTACAAAACTTATGATGCAAAACGGTTTAAGCTGATTATATACGTATTAAAAGTTATGACGTACTGAGACTAAAGTGGATGTAAGGTGGAAGATGTAAGGTGGGAGACATATCTTTCAATATATCATGCAAAAAAAGAGAAAATCCATTTTTTAAACTCTTGTGTAGGGATTACACAGGCAAAATATATGAATCTGAATAAAAATAAAGCGATTAAAGATATTTAGGAACAAATAAAAAATTGTTGCATCTTACTGAAAAATAATTTCCATTCAAAATTATAATGGACACCTAGGTGTCGATCATAATAAAAGTGATACTAGAAATTTAATATAACATATTGAAAGTCCTTGATAAGGCTTTAAACATTGGTATAAAAACTGACATTTTATATGTATTATACATTCAAATTAACTTCAAAGTTAACTTCATACTTCGAAATCGACGTATCTTTCGAATAACGAAAATTTTCTCCCATTTTCAAAGTTATTTGAAATTATGAGATATCTCCACGTGGCGTCCATGTTTATCAAATGGTTTTCAGAAGCTTTAGATGCTAGAAAGCTCTGTAAGTAGATGAAAATGCAGTGAAGGTGACACTTTACAAAATTATATATACTATAATTCAATGGCATGTGCAAGTCAATGACATGTGTTAAGTAAAGTGCTACCAATATGAGGGTGGAGAAAATAAATGGATGTTGTTTATTTCCTATGTGTGTGACGAAGTACATTGACTACATCTATACCTTGACGTAAAAAAAATATCCATTGTTATATTCAGTCACGAATTTTTATGTTTATCGACAAGGTCTAATACAGAGCACTCTCGTACATTTATTCGATCATGACCATCACTTGACCCTCCTATATATATTTGTTCATTTCGGAGTATAAATTATTTACATCACAAGTTCAGAATATTTTTGTGCCATATTTTCAGGTTTCGATGGTTTGTATTGAGTAAAGCGAGTTAGCTTGCGATATCCATATAGCTGTTGATCTACGGTAATACATTTGCTTGGTCTATATTTTTCATTCAAATTTCTAATGAACATAGATCAAAATATTACGTATAGCAGTTATTTGTCAGCTGAAATTCGCTCAAGATGAGTAATATTATTGTCAAACCATATGAAGCGTAACAGTAAACATATCTTGCTACATTAGAACTAACCTGTTGTAGAAGGTACTCATTAGTGTATTTTGATTTCAATATTTAGACATCATGCATCTGTAGGCCGACATTTAGAATATTTTCATACGTTTCCCGAGATCTTTCTTAATAATTCAGACCTCGCATCCGCATAGAAGTATTGATCAAATATAGCACTAAAGATTATCAAGATTAACTCATAACCAATACGTACCCTTTGAATTTTGCATTACAATTACCTAATGGCCTTAAATTAAGTTTAAATACTTTCCTAAAAAAATTGTATATTTCCTGACAAATATCGAAACAATAAATCTATATCATAAAGGAGAGTTAAAAACGCCTCGGTATGTAATACCAAACTTTGGAATTTGGTAACCTATTACATCTTATTAATCAATACATCTTGCACTAATAAACTTTTTAAAATTTTTCACATAAAAATTATGGGCGTAAATAAATGTTAAATTTTTTTTTAATATTTCAATCTTGTGGATTATCATTTGAAAGGGCTTGTTAAGACAAACAAAAAATACTAATTTTTGCTTCATTTTAAATTTCATTTTCAATGAAAGATATTCCAAAAAAATATAAGAAAGTAGCCCTTTCTTGCCTGATTCCTGAAACGTCTAAGCCAAATATTATGAAAAACAAAGCGTTGGTAAATTCTAACTAAAAATTTCAGAGCAAACTGCAGTGATTATTCAAGATGTTGTCATTTTTAATATATGCCCCATATTTTTCCACCTATGAAGGATATACTAAACAATAAATTAAAATATGTAAAAAGAAATAGTATGTACCCTTACATATTTCTATACTCCATTCAATTTGAAAACAGAATGTTTATAAATAATCAGATTTGACAGTTCACGTATTGTAAACCTTTTTCTTATATTCACGTTGGTCATTTAATGTGATGTGGTGTTATTTAGTATTTGCGATTAAAAAATATATTTTTTATTAGTGTGCATATTTACAATGTATACATTCGTAACTTATATTATATAGGTTATATTTTATATGTAAGAGAAATTCAGATAAGTAAGATGAAGTGTTTCGAATAATTTATAATATTACTGTTACATAAAAGAAACATATAACAATATAAAACCAAAAATTACGATAGAAATAGTAGTTTAATGAAAAGTTAAGTTACACGAAAAATTATTGCAAAGTAATCACAAATATTTAATTTCTGAGTAATCGATAAAATATTTTTTTCGAAACAACGAAATACAATAATATTTAACAGAAAAAATACACTGAATACATATACAATTCCATCACAATGAATCCGAACTTCACACCATTATCCATAGATGTTGGAATGATAGTACCGGAGAGGCTGGCCCTTCGGCGATATCACTGGGAAATAGTATTACAGAACATATATCTATTACAGAACATATCTGCAAAACATATGCACCATAAATCTATCTCTTACAGCGTACAACAATATTAACAATGTTTGTTCAGCCATGCCGCAGCGTTTATTAAATGACGTTGCTCCAAGTAGAAATCTTTTGACATCTTTTAATTTAAATGTAGTGTTCTCCTTCGCCATTTCTTTTGTGCCCAGATCATTTTGATTGTGTTTACTTTACAGTGATATGTATTCTCGAACAATTGTATAGGTACTGTCCTTAGAACAACATTCGCCATTTTAAATAAGCTCATACCTAAAAATATTACGCATTTAACATAACAAAGTTTACATTATAAAACATACGATAATATAATAAACTTAATATAATACAAAATAATTTTATGAAACGACAAAAATTTATAGAGAAATATTGGAAAATGACAAGTCAGTGCGTCTCGCGGATTTCGCCATTACGTTGATAAGTGGGGCAAACAAGCGTTGTATGTACGTGGTATACATAAGTTGCCATATGTGGGCGTACAGTAAACAAAAAATATAATTGACCTCCTGAATCTATATACCTTTAGATAAGAAGTGTGTTCCTTGTGAACATATAAATAATGAATGTCGCAAATAATTATAGCAGTTATGCTAATTCAGATTTGTTAGTCCTACGTACATTTATATATGACTATTTTAATACAATTGTTAGGTTTGGTATTTGCGCAACAATCATACGATCATTGGTTGTTCTCAAAACAAAAACTAGTAGTTTAGTTTTACCAGACATACATATCCGAATTGCGAATTTTTTATTAAAAGTATAAAAAAGTTTATTGCCCTGCAAAATTCCTAAGCATAAATTGGCATTTTTATCTGATAAACTGATAATTTTATGAAAGTTGAACGAAAGTACGGTTTTAAAATAATATCATTAACTGCTTCAAGGAACATTGACCATAAAAATGGGTATTACATTTGTTCTGTTTCTGATATCTATTCAAGTGTTTTTCATATTATTCAAGTAGTGTAAAAATGATAATAGTTATATTAATTTGAAATAAATATTTAATTATTTATCGAAAATTTTGAGATGAGGTAAAGATTACATTTTCTGCAGCCATTGATATGCATATATTATATTTTAAACTACTTGTACGAAATTCCAAACGCAGATATATATATTTTCTTTAGAGAGTAATATTCCAGTTATTATATTATTTTCCGTTTAGTACATTATGCCGCTCATAATGCGTTTTCTTGTTGTAAGACCATTAAAACGCGTCATAACGAAACACTTAAAATGCACTATAATATATATATATATATATATATATATATATATATATATATATATACACATATATATATATATATATATATATATATATATATATATATATATATATATATATATATCTATACAATCAAAGTTACGTTTCCGGGTATTAGCGTAGGGTAGTTCAGTATGATATGGCCTGTTCAATGAAACGACCTTTCAATGAAAATGAAACGATTTTTCAATGAAACGATTTAGAGCTTTCGTTCAATGAAACGAAAGCTCTAAATGTCGTGAGCTAAGATTGGTGAGCGAATGCTACTTGAACCTCTATGTTGCTGTGTACTTTTTTATTGACAAAAATTTAAAAAGTAAGTATTTTTAAACTTCAAAGTTTCAGTTTACCTCAGAATTTTTAGTACGTTAATATTTGATGTTGCAGTGTTAACATTTTTAAAATATATTATGTTTTTACTGTTTTTTCATTGAATGCAACCTGTCGATAACATAACTTTAAATCGAATAACAAATTTATAAATGGCGCTAAATTTATATTCCAGAATATACTTTCCAAATTATGCTTACTTATTTGATAAACTTAAACATGACAGAGTTATTGAAAAAATTTCAATGATGCTTGAGAATTCTACATCTGAAAGGGTTCAAGAAAAACTATCACCACAAAAAAACACTGCAAAAAGACACGCCTTCAAATTACCTGACCGACAAGTACCTAGTTGTAAAACTGCTTACTAACGTTTGGAACCGGTCTAAGCAAGTAGCAACGATAATCACATCATCATGGATGACATTAGTGAAAAAAAGGAAAACGAAAGTTAAAATAACAATATTATGAACAAAAAAAATCCATATTAAAAAGCAAAAAATTAAATTAGATTGAAGTTCTGTAGAAGAAGAAAAAATAGAATTAGCCAGTAAAAATTACGGTCTCGAAAATAATAAATATGATTGCGTGGGATGCAGCCAAAATTACAGATAAAATAGAAGATTAGCTGGAATGTATTTTTTGTAAATTATGGCTACGTGAAAATTGCACCCCGTTCAGCAATTCTTGCAATACTTGCAGTAAGAAAATGAAGAAATAAGGAGCGGAAAAAACATCTTACATGAGAAAAAAGAAAAAAAGTAATGAAAAGGGCAAAGGCAGAGAAAAAATTATCCAGAAATTAAATGTCCACCTTATGATGGTCATTTAATTTAATACGGCGTGAGAGGCCGACTTATAACGGATATTAACATTAAAGCATTTTCTAGTGTTTTTGAAACAAATATGTCTAATATTAAGAATAATCTATGAAAATATACATCCAAATAAGAGTAAAAGCTCAGTTTCCATAAAAACTTTATCCTAAAGTACATATGTAATTTGTAGGCTACACTGTTAAATATTGAAGTATCAACAATTATTTGAAAAGGAAGTAATAGGTCACAATATTTGTTTAATTATCTGTGCGCCAAATAAAACATAAATATATCTGTATATAATGCCATCAGATCTAGAAATATAGCAGCGTAAGCTGACACATTGGCGCTATTTCACTTTAATGTCTTATAAAATTAATGAATAGCATATATGCTCCAGGTTTTCTCAGCTTCAAAATTTCTATTATTTTCACGAAATGTTTGAAACCCTTGCTAATTGCATAAAGAAAATGGACTATAAAATTTCACAATTCGTGTCAATAGAATAATAGTGTAATACTTGTATTTATAACATTTTTTACAGTGAAACTTTTTGAAGTTGATGTTTTGTAAAGAAAATGGACTATAAAATTTCACAATTCGTGTCAATAGAATAATGGTGTAATACTTGTATTTGTAACATTTTTTACAGTGAAACTTTTTGAAGTTTATGTTTTGGATACGTACATAGTTTTATAATACTTTGAGTATAATACGAGTATAATGAATTTTATAAATTATCGTCGGCTGATTGAATACATATTTGTGCAACCATATTTTAACTGTCAAATCCGATTGTTTATAAAAATTCTGTCTTGAAACTGGTTAGACTATTAGTGTCTAAATCTGTAAGGAAATATTTTAATGTGAGTTCTACTTATGCTTGACAGGTTTAATAAATGAAATTTTTTTGTTCCAGTATATTTTAAGTTAACAGGTGTATTTATAGTAGGAAGTTTGTATATACCGAACAGAAATTGAGGAATCAACGATAACCTATATGCGAAATGGTATACGAAATAATATACGATAAAATATATCTATATACGAAATGATATCCGAAAAAACTATAAACGTTACATTATAAATAATACTACATTAGAAATAACTTAATCACTTTAGGAATTAGGATTCTTGTGGAAAACGTCTTTTTGAGTTGAACAACTATTATACAAAAAAGTATACGCTTTTACCATGTAACAGAAACTTTTTGTACAATATATTTAGCTTAGAATAATATATTGACAAAAAAAAACCGCAACAATTCTTGATTTTAAAATCCGAAATAAAAAAATAATTGCATACGGATATTCTACAATTTTATATGTTTCGTTAAAACTCTACGCAGAAACAAAAAAAAATTAGCTGCAGGAAGAATTGTTTTTTCGTAGTTTTGTTTTGGATAGGTGGTGGATAATTGACTTGATATTATTAAAAAAAATGGATATTTTTAGTTTTAAAAAGCAAATAAATATAAATCAGATTATATTATTGAGGTATATTTATATTTGTATTAAAGAAACGAGTAATATTTATGAACTCAACAAGAAAAAATCAGAATAAAAAAACCAATATTGAAAATTATTTCTGTTGTTTGCTCTCGAAAATCGGTGATCGCATGAATAATAAGGCATTTAATTTTTTTTTTCAGCTAAGGAACTTCTCAGTTTGTTGCAAAAATAACCGGTAGAAAAAAAGCTCGGTCCACTTCAACATTTGTAGGCGGTATAGACAATAAATAAGAGAATGCAACTGTTAGGTAGAATTTTCATCCGTTGCCAGTTGCACTATCATATGTTTCGACTCGAATAACAGATTGTAGATTTATGTATTCTTTAAAGGAATTTTTGTTTCCTGTCGTAGCTTTGTGTATCTCTTTTTCCAACTGTTGTGCAATGGTTAGCGCAAGAACCTAAACACCAAGTTACGGCGGTAACTTGTGGTCACAGCTTCCATTTGGGGTGATTGCAAACATTTTCGTGGATCCTCTTGTATTTGCTTAAATTGTAGCCTTTCTAATAGTTTTACAATAAATATTCTGATTTTATCTGACGATGGTTTTTCCAATATTCCTATACCTGTGGTTGTGGAAAGTTCTTTTTAGTTATGTAAGTATTGCAAAAGAATGTATGCGATTGTTTGTTTTTTTTTATTCTATTTCTGAGAGTTAAAGGTAGTGAAGGAAAATGTTTACTGAGTTTGTTTGATTAAAGATATAATTTATTAAGCATGAACCGTAATGTAACATCCTATTTAAATAAACTCACGGCGAATCACGGCGATATCAGAGATAACAATGTTGTTTTTATAACATTTAAACTATGATTGTAAAACGGTATTCGATTTCTTTTTCTCTGAATTTCACGTTGGATTTTAAATCTAGTAATGCTTTCAAAACGCATGTTTTTATTTTAAGAAATCGGTCAACCATATCTAACAATCTACTTCTATCTCGTTTTACAGTCAAATATCATATCTAAGTGTACTCTTCTAAAGTTTATTTTTCTAATATGTACAATTTCAATGGAAATTTATGGGAAAATTTAATCACTCTTTTTACATTTTCAATAATATCTTTTTATAAAATTGCTGGGACTTATTTTATACATCAATTAATGCAAGTTGATTTCCGTTGGCATAACGCAGTTGATGGTGGCCGTCAAAATACTTACACACTTCAACCGTTTAACCAAGATTGAGCTAAAACACACTCAAATGCTGTTCTAGTAGTATAGTCTAGTGTAACATTATATGCCATCGAATCTTTTATCCTCAATATCATCAACGCGTGCTAAGCATTTCGCTAATATGGTTAGCACGCATGTAGGTACGTAAAACTCCAATCGATTCATCAGAAGTTTTTAATATTTTTTCAATGTTTACATTTGACAATCCGTCCATTATCTTCTCTCAAGACATGTTTCCAAATCAAAGATTGCTTGTGTTCGTTTAAAAACTCTGTATATATCGTTTTTTTTGTTGCTGACCTGAAAAAATAATTAAACAAATATTAAGTTTATAGAGTAATTATCACATACAATTTAATTAATTTATTAAGGAGCTTTTTGCCCGCGGCTTCACTCGCGTAAACGATTCGTTTTCTAAACTTCAGTAAAATTTTTAATTAACTTCAAAAAGGTTATAAATTCGACTCAAATGTATTTAATATTATTAAATGTTAGTATTTTAGGCTTCCAAACAAATGCAAAAAATTTTAAAAAATTATGAATATTTGTCAACATGTTTTTCCATTTATTTCTTAGAAACTACTAATCAGATTACAATTTTTCTATTTTGATCTGCTTAAGTATGTTTCAACTTAGAGAATACTGCAAATTTAATAAAAATCGGTTTTGTAGGTTAAAATATAAAATAAAAAGCCGATTTAATTTTTATTAAATTAATACTTACTTGTATGTTGTTGACACTATTCTTTGTTTATATATCAACAAACTCTACAAACAGAGTCTACCTAGTTTACTCAAATAAAGCAGCAGAGAGGAAGTTAGAATTTAATACAGCACTTCCTTGTGTACCACATTGGTGGTTGTACTGTCTGGTGCTAAAATCATGTGAGAAGCAATCCACACCTAAGCCAATTCCTCCCACATTTTATAACTGACCCTAAGATTTATTAATCGACCTTGCGAAACAGATTCGAAAGGGAAATTGTAGTCGTTTGAATTCAAAAATATAATAATAGGGTATCAGCTACATTAACGGTATGAAAACCAGTTAAGGGGTTGAACATAGAAATGTGCTTAAATACTTGTTTAATTTTTTGTATTGAAAAGTTTTAATACAACTTTTTAAGTAAAAATTACCATAACTTTCTTTTCATTTACAAATTTAGCAACCCCTTTTCATCCCTCAAGGTTGAATATCGGAAAATCGTTAAATACTCGTTTAATTATATGTACTGAAATACACTAATATAAATTTTCGAATAAAAATGATCATAATATTTTCTTCCCATACAAATTTAGCCATCCCTTTTCATCCCTTCGGGCTTGAATCTCGGAAAATGCTTAATGCTTGCTTTATTATTTGTATTAAAAAGCATTAACAAAAATTTTAAAAAAATTACCATAACGTTTATTTCCATATCGATTTAGCCACCCCTTCTCAACGCCTTAGGGGTTGAATCTTGACAATGCTTAATACTTGTTTCATTATTTGTATTTAAAAGCATTAATATCAATTTTTAAGTAAAAATTACCATTACAATTTTGCCTAGGCAAATTTAGTAATCAATTTCTCATCCCCTTGGGGGTTGAATATTATAAAATGCTTAAATACTTGTTATTTTATTTGTATTAAAAAGCAGTAATACCAATTTTTAAGTAATAATTTCCATACTTTTTTCCAGACAAAATTAGCCATCCCTTTTCATTCCCTTAGGGTTGAATATCGGAAAATGCTTAAATATTTGTTTTATTATTTTTATTGAAACGTATTAATACCAATTTTTGAGTAAAAATTACCCTAACCATTTTTTTCCTATGTAACTTTAGTCACCGCTTTTCAACCTTTAAGGGTTGGATATCGAAGAATGCTTAAATACTTGTTTCATTTTTTTTCTTGCGAAACATTAATAATAAATATTATTTAAACATTACAATAAAAATATAATTTTTATACCAATATAGCCACCCCTTTTTACCTCCTTAGGGGTTGAATATCGGAAAATTCTTAAATAATTGTTTCCTTATTTGTGATGAAAAGCATTAATGCAAATGTTTAAGTAAAATTACCATAATAATTTTTTCCCGTACAAATTTGGCCACCCTTTTTCTCCCCTAAGGGTTGAATTTCGAAAAATCCTAAAGCATACGTTACATTATTTGTATTGAAGAGAATTAGTACCAAGTTTCAATCCTGAAACACGGGTAACGTCATTTTTGTTACAGAGCATGAACACCAAGTTTTAAATAAAAATTAGCATAAAAATATTTTTCCCATGCAAACTTAATCACACCTTTTCACCCCCTTAGGAGATGAATTTCGAAAAATCCCTTCTTAAACAATGCCTCCATTACAAAATCGACATGTTAAATCGATTAAAAATCTCCATTTAAATTCGATTGTACAAAATGTACAATCGTGTACAAAATGTACAATCCGTGCAAATTTCTGAGAAATTAATTGGCGACAATCTTTGTGTTTAAACTATCCTTTGTGTTTAAACTATCCTCAGAATAACTGGAAAATTTTCATTTAAATTTAAACACGTGTGTGTAAACAAAATTGTGGAAAGTTATATTAAGGGCAAGTCACGGGTAAAAGACCCGTGACTTAGCCACATGGATTATATGATTTCAAATTATATACTTCATTACCCGGACCTGCTTAGTTCCAAGAATACGGGGGTAAAGATGGTGTATTGCCACACACTCAAGATTGGTTGCTATGGGATAGAGAGTGACTAAGGAAAGTTTGATGTTTGTAAATGATTTCTGCATAAGCGAAGCTTTCTTTTATAATAATATATGACACGTCGGGATTTAATTTTTTTTTGAAACTCATTTAATCACCTTTAAACACATTTAATAATCGAACAATATAATTCGTTACTTTGGAATAATATTTGGTTTCTAAACTCTGCAATTATATTATATTTTCAGCAAATCGTTTTCAAATTTCAACGTTACGCTATGAACGAATACGAATATAAAGCATTCTAGCTTTGATCGACGGTCGGATGTCACCCTCAAAGATATCTGTATGAATATTTTTGGATGTTATTTACGCAGGTTTATATGCTTTATTACTATGCTAAGTTTCAAGATTCTATCTCAAAATATATCCGTGAAAATTTTAAAGACATTTTCCGCAGTATATAATAAATTATGTACATATATACATATATATATATATATATATATATATATATATATATATATATATATACATATATATGTATACACACACACACACACACACACACATATATATATATATATATATATATATATATAAATTGTGATTAAACGAAAAATAAATTTTATTCTTCACTTTTCTCTTCTAAAATCTCTTTACAACAATATTGGAAGGTAACTAGTAAGATACATGTGTGGGTTATTTTTTTATTACCATGCATACATATGTATGTGTGAGTCAATAAGCTTTATCAAGTTTCTACGTCAAATGGTTTCCGAGAAAAACAACTGTGACAGAAGGATGGATCCATTTAGGATCCATCTAGGATGGATAGAAGGACACATTAGCGACACGTAAGGGTTCCCTTATTTTTATTATAGAATAACGGAACTCTAAAATCGCTTATATTAATAAAATTTTTTATCCTGTCCCTATGTTGTTATTTTAATATCTATGTTATTAATTTTATGGTTATATCGTACTTATCGTCAGGAAACTTTTATTTAATTCTATCTTCACTTGGAAAATGTTTTCATAAATAAGTTCTACTGTTTTATCTATCATTGCTGGTGTTCAAAGAATTATTTAAAAAATAAACCTATATGATTAACGGGATAACAACACAGCAATACTATTTGAGTCAACTGATAAGCTTAATCAGAAATAGTGTTAGTAGCAAATGATATCATAAGTAAATTGTATAATTGCATTAAAGTTTAACTAAATATTAAATGTCAACAATACAGCAATACAACGTATGGAATATATTTGGCGTTAATTTTGTAGAAATTCATTATTCACAATTAAATGAAACTACGTGATGTAGTATATATGTAGTATATAGAATCTTTGCTTATATCCCACCTGAAGATGTTGTAATACAACGAAACCTAGGTCGTGGTAAAGAAATTAAAGATAGTAGAAATAATACTACATCACGCAGTTTCATTTAATTGTGAATACAACGTATGTTAAAAATACAACATAATGTTAAAAATGTGTACTTATTAAAATAAAACAATTATTATCTATATTAGAGTATGCTATCTCAACCTATCCAAAATGATTTCGATAAAATAGAAAACCCGAAAATATGGTTGCAGTTGTAAGAGAAGACGACTGTGATTTGACAAGTTCGAGGTTCATGTGAAACTCTCTTGTAGATATTTCTTTAAAATATATGTTCACGTTTTTGAATTCACAATAACATCAATGAAATTAATAATTGTTCAGCCTAAGATATATTTTAGAAAGATTTTTGTTTTTTTTGTAATCATTTTATAAATTTTTATTTATATATTCTATATGCTTTAAATTTGCAATTACACTTTACCTGTATCTAAATTTATTTCTAATGGTATTAATATTTGCTGCATTTATGATTCTATCTTTTTGTTACAACCTTGACAATCATGATAGTTTCAGATACTGTTATTAAATCTATTCTAATCTAATTCAAAATCGTTGTATAGAGATTAATAGATCGAGAAATGTTATCCGATAAAAGTTTATTATTATGTCTGATATGCAATAAAATACTGAGAAAATGGAGATAATTTATATAAAATATTTTTATGTGTTACGAGATATTTGTATATTTGAATATCCAAGTAAATGTGAACATTTAGTATATCGATCTAAACTATTTCGTCAGAAGAAATTCATATTCATGTAAATATTATCTTGAGTGATATTTTAGAAACGTTATCCCTTTTACCTGTTTAATTCTTTACCTTTCTCAAAAAAATAATAATCGTTCTAATCTTCATAAATTTGAAGCCAACACTCTTCATACCAAAAACGATTAACGAAAGAACAAATTAATTAAATCTCATCATCAAATAGTGTCATAAAAGTACGTCAATCTTCTTTATACTCCTAGTGTATTCAAGTTTTTAATTTTCCACAAGTGTTGAGAAGATTATAGTAAGTGGCGTTACAGGACACGAATTATTAACAGGAAAAAAGTTTCCGTTTAAAATTTACTAGTATTGTGCGAAGTAATATAATTAAAGAAAAAATACTGACAGAAATAAAAATCGTTTTAAAAATATTAATTTTTTTAAATGAACATTAAAACTAACATAGAAAAGTTAGAAATCATAATTAGGATTTATATTTATTTGGTTATGTAGCTTGTTTTTTGCATCTATTTAATTTATTCGGGGTTTTCCATCGAAACGATCCAAATAATTATATATTCATGGTTCAAATATATTTTATTTACTCCGCGTTCCAATGGAAAATATTCTGTCTAGCAGGAAGAAGTACTGGTTGATCCTACAACATTTCTATCGATGAAAATGGTGCTAAATATGTCTCGCTTCCTTATGTTAGTCATACATTTGGCACATGTGATAAGAGAATGTTAATTTTTCTCCTTTTGTTTCATTGTTAGTTAAATATGAAAATACAGCTTACGAGTCAGTAAATACGTAAATAAATAAGTTTATAAAACCTGAATTCTAGAATTTAGGGTGGATGGAGAAAGTAGGATATTTTGACAAACTTTATCATAAGACTGAAATAGGAAAATGCCCAATATATAATAAAAACCTTTCACACTTGTTACCCAAAAGCAGTGGTAATGTGAACTGAAAATAATATCTTCCCACCTCACCACTCTCCCCCATTTTGCCGCTCGCCGCATATAACACGATCTCGTGAGGGTGAAATTTTCCCGTCAATTTCCTTGTACTATTAGCGAGTGGTTGAAGTGTAAATTGTGCATATATATAAACATATATGTGTACATACACACACGCATACGTACACACACACACACATACACACACACATACACACACACAGATATATATATATATATATATATACTTTTCACTTCAGAGAAAGTTACACAGCATGTTACACTACTATTTTAGAAATATTTTCAATGCCTAAAAAATGTTCTAGTTTTTTAAAAGGTTGTCAATGTATGGTACATTTATACATAAGGGTTATCATTATATATAATGTTTAAGTAGAACGAATTTTTCCAGAATGAATTATTATGTTACATTATAAGTAAAACAAGAAAATTAATAATACATGGTACATAAAAAAAATCTATCTTACTTTATGAAACATGTTTTTGACAAGCTTATCTAAATCTCATTATCCGTTTCTTGGTAACCAATGAACAAAGAAAAATCAGCTTTTTGAAAAAAATGTTATTTCAAATATTGAATTTTCCGTGCGGTATACCAAAATATGGATGACGCAATTATGTTTTTTTGTACAATATTTATTTTTGGGCGCACCTTATATACTCTTACAGGCTACTCGCCAAATTATCTCCTCAAGAATTTTGTGATAAGAAAATGGTTATTCACATCGTATTAGTAAAATTAAAATTTGTTTCTATTTTCTGTTATAAGATAGGTAATTTTGTTATGTAATAATAGTAACAATTTTAATTAACAGGCGACGGATAATTAATATGCGAAATACGTCTCATGCCCCTTGTTAATAAAACATAAATACATATATGTTGCAATATATTTATATATAAGCCTTCATAAACACTACTCAACAAAAGTGAAGTTTGGATTGCTGGGAAAAGTATAAAAAGTAGGTCAAAAATCGATAAAAACTTTCGGAATCCTTTTCATGTTTCCGTGTGTACTTTATGAAATTCCTAAGGTTATTTTTACCAAATACTTAAAAGTCGATCTTTCTGGGACCGAAGGTTGAAGCTAGGTATTTATTTAAGTGATCTGCTGTCGTGTTAGTGCAGATTCCAATTTAATATTTTTGTCTGAACTTCAAGAAATCTTCCCTTATTGGATATTTCCCCAAAAAAACTTCCCCTAAGTAAAACTTTGTTATTATTACAAACTATTAAAATTTAAATTCCAATGTTTACAGCTATTTATCCAGAATTTTAATGCGAATATTTTTGTTGTTTTTAATTGGACACGCAATAGTGTGAAATTGCAAACAAACAATAATATATTTCTTATAGACATAAATAAAAGAATATCTTTTGACATGAAATTTTGCACTTTATATTATAAAGAATTCTTCAGCATGAGTTTCAATCTTCGAGGAAGAAGAAATTGCACAATCAAATGAAGGGAATAAAATAAACAATAGCTGAATACAGCACGAAGGATGAAACTTAAAACTAGCAGCATGACTTTAATAATATTAGCTTGTAAATGTTTAATAATTGATGAAAATAGGTTAAAACAGTTTAGACGGTACCTATTTTTCAAATATAGTAATAATGAAAAGGAAGTTATTTAGTTAACAAGTGAGTTAGAGCATTTTTAGTTTTTTTCTTACAATATGTGGAACTAAAACTAACTTCAGTTTTCTAATTTTTTCTCCTTTACTACACATTTCATCTATAGTAAGAAAATATTTTGGAGCGTTTTCTAGCTTTACTTTAATGTCAATAGTGCTCTTAGGAGAAGTGAACATAATAAAATAGTTTATGTGGCATGCATTTCTAAGAAATGCAATTGTATTCATTTGTAGGGAAAAATGAAAAAAAAATGGGTGTATTTCCGGCTTGAAAGAGTCCTCCAAAATTTAAAGACATTTAATTTTGTCTAATGGTCTGCGAACGATAAGATTTTTTCCTCATTTTTTTAAATTATCCATCGTTCTCTTATGCCTGATGGCTCTAAATGCCTGACTGGTTTTCCTTTTTATTTTCACTATTTTTTAATGTTTAATTTTTCTATTCACTTTTTGCATATTTAAACGTAATTGAATTATATACTATCGACATAACTGAATACACTTTATGTATACGAATGTTTTACTTAAATATTATTCACTATACAATATATGCGTGTGCAGTAAATGCATGTAGAGGTATTAAGAAAAAATTGATCTTTTATTATAAATTATTGATGTAAAATTTATATTTTACTATTTGCTAATGACTTTCGTTTTTAATTACTTATTATTGGTCAAATGTAGTAATATTTTTTTCCTTTATTTTTACCCATAATTTTCTTTGAAAGTATCCAATTAAATTATGCATTTCGTATTTAAAAATTATCGCATAAGAAGAAAAATATTTTGGAAATCAAGTTTATAATTTATTTCAGTACAGAAAACTTTACATTGCAGTAGAGTACAAACAATTTAAATAAAATAAATATTATCTAACAATAT
Source organism: Druceiella hillmani (assembly GCA_039881145.1). NCBI lineage: Eukaryota > Metazoa > Arthropoda > Insecta > Lepidoptera > Hepialidae > Druceiella > Druceiella hillmani. The sequence continues at coordinate 17,530,246 of JAYKKI010000043.1, forward strand.
TATCGAACAATATTTATTGATATTGTAATTTTTATTAGAAAACTCATTGATCTTATTTTTTTTATCCTACAGCTCCATTCTTCTTTGTCGAAAATTAATAAATATTTATTCCAGAATAGTTATACGGATCTAAGATTAAGTCATTATTTAGTATAATTGACTAGGGATATTTCTAATGACTTTGAGCTATTTATACAAAAATTTATAAATTTACAACCACGTTTACTGAAGAAATAAAAAAATAATTTAACTGATTAACCGCAACCCTAATCAAAACAGAGCTAAACGCAATCAAAAACAAAATTGCGTCATTTGAAGGATTTGAGAAATATTTAGAATTTCATGCTGTTGAATAAGATTATTTAAAGGCAATAAAACAGAACCATAGCTAATTTTTAAAAAATTTAAAAGCCTCCAACGATTTTGTTACGATAGGAATTCGGCATGTCGAAATAAAAATTCTAAGAAATTGAAAAAGTCGGTTGCCAATATAATATCGAGATACAAAATGTTCCCAAAAACAAGAATGAAAATATTTTGAATATAGTGGGTAACCTAGTGACAGTCTAAATGTGCTCATACTATCGAGATAACGCATCGGATATACGCAGTGTATATCATATCGCTACCGGCAAGTTGAATCACCGACACAGTATTATGGTTCAATTAAAATGGGGTGCCTGCACGTTAATATTACATGACATCCTCATGGCGGCGTCCGTGGGTCGTTTTCTCACCACACTCTCCTATAATATTTTAATCATTCCTCAACTTCCGACATTCCAGCTGATCCGGCTTTTTTAATTTGATTACTTTTTTTGACAAAAAAAATTGTTAATCAAGAAATTAAATGGATTATTTTCATGTTATAATATTACTTTTAAAAGGAAAAATAGTATGGTAGAAACTTTTAAACCAATTTTAGGAAATTTTACTTTGAAATAAAGGAAATTTACTTATAAAAATTTATCAGTCACTGACAAATTCATAAAAATATGACCATAATTTTTTCGTTCGTAGATGTATTAGAATTGATTAGCTAAAACGCAGATCTTTTACCCTGTAAACCGAGCCTGTATTGAAAATAAGATTGTATGAAATTAACGGGGCTTTGGTCTATAAACATTGTTTGATAGTGGAAGTTATATAATATGATAGTGTAAAATTATTTCTTTTAAAATTTTCAAGTAAATATTCTTGGTAAGAAAATATAATTTCAACCCCTTTGATATTGTTTAATGCTGCCTCGTTAATATAGTTTTTTATTTCTTTATTTTCGTTCTCGTAAACTTCATGACTGTACCGATCACAGAAAAAATAGGAACATATTCCGATAATTTTTATTTATCGTTATGTCGTTTTGAGTTTTGAATCTAAAAGGAAAACCACTAAAAGGATTCTTGTTAAGTTTTAACTGCTGGACTTGAACTCTAAGCCAATATATATACATATATATATATATGTATATATATATTGGCTTAGATTTAAAGTCCAGCAATATATATATATATATATATATATATATACAAAGACATTAAGTTATTTGTATATTAATGATTATGGATGGCTTTACACAAATCTTGTCCTTTCCGTTTTACGGTTGAAATAACTCTTTCGCGACGCATCGTAAGCGGAATAATTTGTCGCTAATTCATTTATTGCTAAATTGGATTAAAATACATTTCTTTCTTTGAAATTTTATCGAAATTACCACAATTAAGTTCATATTTATTATTTTCATTAACCCCAAGATAAACTTAAAAAATTATGAAAATAATGCTTATTTAAGTAAATTTGATATTCTCAATTTTGAACATTATTTTCTCTGTATTGTTATATCGCATACGGAATATCATTATCCACCGTTTGTAAACAATCAAAGTGGAAGAAATATTCAACAATGTTTTTACTTTCGCGAAGTTCGTTTATCAAAAGTGTAATTAAGGTCTTTCAAACATATTATGGAAGTTATGAAAATTTTTGTCCTAATCAAATAATCATAAAGAAACTTTTTGTCTCCTCTTAAAGTCGACCAGAACCCGAGTCTACCCCCGCTCCATGAGCCGCCGGGAATCGAACCCGGGTCCCGCGGTGCACCACGCTGCCAAAGGCCGTATGCCTTGGAGATCAACCTGAAGTGTGTGAGACCAGTCTGAAGTGTGTCAAATCGGATATTTCTTGGTTGTTTTGGTAATTTCTTTGACACAAAATTTGAACATAGAATATGTCCAAGGTACAAGTAGCTGAAAGATGAGGGAATTCTTCATTCCAATAAATAGATTCCTGGGCTTTATTAATCACACTCTAGTTGCATTTGTGAAAATTATGTTTTGAGATGTCTGCTTTTTGGTAATGACTTTTAAGTGGAAGAATAATAAAATTCATACAAATAAATGAATCCGCAGTTGTGGACTTATAATTACAATTGCACAAAAACGAAATTGTTCAAATTTAATTGTTGCAATTATAAATAGAAATATTTTCTTACCACACATTCCCTTCAGCTCTCTGTTACAGTGCAGAAAACTGCAAACTTCTAAAAAATTTTTTATGCAAATTACTATCAATAAAGGAGTACACCCAGATAAAATCAAACCTATTTTGTTTAATACACACAAAACCGACTCTATATCATTCCCTATATTATTTAATGTATTAAGCGCAGGATACCTTTCCCTAATATTGGAAAATGGGACATATAATACAAATACAAAAGTCTGTCAGCAAACAGTCTATTGAAAACTATCGATCAATATTCATTTTGTCAACAATGTTAAAGAAGTTCGAAAAACTGGTTCATGGTAGGATATCATTGACATCATTAGAAGCAGCATGAATTTTTATGATTCGTTCACCCTTAACCGATCTGCTAAATTTAGTAGCATATATTTCAGTCTGAATATCAAGTATTAGTCCAGTAAAAGTTTCATTCAATTTAATACTTTTTTATTATACCTTTTTAATAAGCATATAAAAGAGTAGGCGTGTTGTCATCATATTGTACTGGGATGATATCCAAGGCATACGGCCTTTAGCACCGTGGTACACCGCGGGACCCGGGTTCGATTCCCGGCGGCTCGTGGAGCGGGGGTAGACTCGGGTTCTGCTCGGCTTTAAGAGGAACAAAAAGTAGTTTCTTTATGATTATTTGATTAGGACCAAAAGTTTTCATAACTTCCATAATGTTTGAAAGACCTTAATTACACTTTTGATAAACGAACTTCGCGAAAGTAAAAACATTGTTGAATATTTCTTCCACTTTGATTGTTTACAAACGGTGGATAATGATATTCCGTATGCGATATAACAATACAGAGAAAATAATATTCAAAATTGAGAATATCAAATTTACTTAAATAAGCATTATTTTCATAATTTTTTAAGTTTATCTTGGGGTTAATGAAAATAATAAATATGAACTTAATTGTGGTAATTTCGATAAAATTTCAAAGAGAGAAATGTATTTTAATCCAATTTAGCAATAAATGAATTAGCGACAAATTATTCCGCTTACGACGCGTCGCTAAAGAGTTATTTCAACTGAAACTAGTTATTAATTTAATTGTAAAACGGAAAGGACAAATTTGCTTAAAGCCATCTATTATCATTAATATACAAATAACTTAATACCTTTGTATATATATATATATATATATATATATATATATATATATATATATATATATTGGCTTAGAGTTCAAGTCCAGCAGTTAAAACTTAACAAGAATCCTTTTAGTGGTTTTCCTTTTAAATTCAAAACTCAAAACGACATAAAGATGATCGGAATGTGTTCATATTTTTTCTGTGATCGGTACATTCATGAAGTTTATGAGAACAAAAATAAAGAAATAAAAAACTATATTAACGAGGCAGCATTAAACAATATCAAAGGGGTTGAAATTATATTTTCTTACCAAGAATATTTACTTGAAAATTTTAATAGAAATAATTTTACACTATCATATTATATAACTTCCACTATCAAACAATGTTTATAGAATAAAGTCCCATTAATTTTATGCAGTCTTATTTTTAACACACGCTCGGTTTACAGTGTCGAAGATCTGCGTTTTAGCTAATCAATTCTAATACGTCTACGAATTAAAAAATGATGGTTATATTTTTATGAATTTGTCAGTGACTGATAAATTTTTATAAGTAAATTTCCTTTATTTCAAAGTAAAATTTCCTAAAATTTATTTAAAAGTGTCTACCATACTATTTTTCCTTTTAAAAGTAATATTATACCATGAAAATAATCCATTTCATTTCTGGATAAACAATTTTTTTGTAAAAAAAAGTGATCAAATAAAAAAAGCCGGATCAGCTGGAATGTCGGAAGTTGAGGAATGATTAAAATATTATAGGATCGTGGTTACAAATTTTAAATAAGTGACTTATTTGCAAACTCATTCATGAACTTTCCTTAACGAAAATACTGTCTGAAAACGGTATTACAAAATTAGAGGTATGCAAAGTGCCTTCACTTTAAGATAAGCTCGCCTAATTAATTTACATAGAATAAGATATTTCAACACATTTATTTTATCGTTCGCCCTTAGAACGTTTTTATTTATGGAGGTTATTTCAAAATGGGAAATTAATTAGTTAAAATATAGGTATATAAAGCAATAAGACATGAAATATTTAAACCGCTACTGAATTTTAGTATTTAATATTCGTTTATTTTATTGTCGAGATAATAAATAAAACATAAACTTGACTAAAATTATGATATTAACATTCAAAATTGTGTTTGGTCGAAAGGTCGGTTTTAGTTTTTGATACTTTTTTAAAATAAATTTTGATGTTAGACAGTGATTTAAAAACTTGATACCGATAAGGAAAACTTTTGTCGCATATTTTTTTTTAATAGTTGAAAGTAATGATCGCAAATAGGCTTCTCCCTGGATCAGTACGAAATTTAAAACTAGTTGTGATGATCTAAAAGACTTTCATAATTATAATTTCAATACTTTTGTCTTTTTATTTAAAAAAAACATATTATTTTAACAATCATAGGTCTTGTTGTATAAATAACTGTAGTAAATAAAGTATATTTCTATTGTAGTCATTATTACTTCTGAATAAATAGATGAATTTACTAAATGAGAGGAAATCATATTTTCTTTGTAACATATGTCAATTTTATCTAAGACAACTTTCTAGAATAATCTATATGTAACAAATCTCTTATATATTGCATTCTTGCATTTTTTATATTTTCTACCATAAGTAAATAAATATTTTTTAAGTGTTACACCCAAATGAGAAAACGAGTCTTATGTAATGATTAAATTCGAATGTGTAGATTTTGCAGATTCGCACGCCGTATACATTATTAAATTAGAACAAAAACTTGTTTGATGTTAAAATTCCAAATTTCTGAATTTAACAATTAATTATCTAAATCTATGAAATTGTGAATTTCATAGAAATTTCAGTATTTAGATTATTATTATGTTAATTAATAATACTTATTATAAACTCTTAAATTAAACATGAAATCTTAGTTTAGTAAAATATAATGAAATGAATTAATTAAGTTTGATTTATGGTATATGAGACTCAAAATTAGAATATTGTTTATGATTGTTTGATATTTTAAATTGTAAGGCTAGAAACCACGGCAGACACCACACAACAACGTTACTTTGGGAGAAGGTTAGGTTAAAAGGGCCCAAAATAATTTAATTAAAACGTATAACACCATGAAGACAAGTTTTAAAGTAATTGTTATTAGTTTGAAGTAAAACAATTAGTCATGAGCTTGGAATGGGAATATAGTTTTATTACTTCAAAGAAAATAAATTTAACTCAAAAATGTTCTATGTATTTAGGTTTTGAGATTCTTGTGGTGTTCCTAACTAAGAAAGTTTGCAAAAAGAGCCAATTAAACTTGATACAGTGAATCTTTGACATTAGTTTTAATACAAAGTGACGAAAGATTGTATTAACATACAATTCAAATGCAATAAGCAGAGATAATTTACGCAAAAAATAAGAATATGTAATTTATAAAATGAGACATATGTCTCCCAGATATTCTTTAGATATATGTGAGCAAATCTGCAGACAACGTAAGAAACTTGTTGATGTATATTCCAGTAACCTACTAGAGTTTAACATAATTGCTCGTCATTTTTGTTTTTATATAAAAATAATTTACTATATTGTTGGTTTTTACCAGTTAACTAATTGTGAATTTGAAAAAAAAAATTATGTTATTTATGAACTTAAATAATAAAAACAATTTCAACCTCAGCTTAATTTAATGATTCTCCCTATTTTGTGAGACAACAATTATTAAACAAGATTGAGAAAGTAATGAAAAGTCGCTTTACTGTGAACCAATGATGTCAAATTAAATTTTCCTGTTTGTATGTAAAAAATTACCAACTATGAAGTCACAAATAAAATCCATTATTACAGGCAAATATGGTTACCCTTAAAAAATAAATTGTTTGTAGATCTTTAACTGCTAAGAAATAAATAGAAAGGTTTGTTTGACCATTTTTGTATTCTTCAGCTAAATCGCAAAAACAGAACCCTTAGAATTTTGCCATATCCGTGTGTTCAACTATATGTCAAAGTATTAATTAGCTTTCAATTTAAGAGCAATCATGAGCATTGCGCTTTGTCTCTTTCCCACGTAATAATCTCCTTCTAACTTATTAACCACGTATCTCAAACATTAAAACTAATTAGAATAGTTGCAATTAATAAGTACTTCAATACAAACTTTTGTCTACTTGCACTAGTATATTGAAGGGATATAAGCAACAAAAGTATTGCACGTATTAGTCTCTATGTAAATTGTATAGCAGACGGTTATAAATTTAAGTTCGTCAAAAATAATTTTATTAATTTACAAACCTACTCTTACCTACATTTAATAACTTTGCTCGCGTGGACATAACATTTTCTGGAATAATATTCATTATGGATATATGTATACTAATTTCACAAATAACAATATTTCTTTAGAAAAACAATTCTTTAATCTTTTAGAGGGTGGCATCAAAATAACAAGGCATAGGGGTGAATTTACATATGTGCATATTACGTGAAACTGACTGAGAAAAATAGTCTCGCCTCAAGTAAATTTCATCTAATTTGATGCTAGCGCTTCACTCTGGTCGAGACAAGACGAGGCGATGCAAGCACCCGAGTTTAGATGATACCCTCACGGCCTCTCACCTGCTCTAGCCTCGCCTCGTCATCGCTCCGAGAATTGTCGGTTTTTGGCACGCGTCAAAAGACGCGAATTGCGAGGCAATCTCTGAACACTACACTCTCGTACTTGTGATGCAAACGAGATTGATGCGGAAGGTTGTGTATTATGCGCAGTTGGACAAATGACAATTTAGTCAAATTCGTCGAGTTTATCAGTCGGAACCAATTTTATGAGATCCGAAGTATCCAAACCATAAATTGGTTAAGGTCAATGACGCGTGGAGAAGGTTTAGGGAATTTATGAATATTCCAACAGAAGGTTTAAAAATGAAAAAAAATATAGATATTGGCAACTTTTCGGGGGCTAAGTCGTTTTGTTTTTTGGCACGAGTCAAAGCACGCAAGGCCCCGGGCACTGTGTACATATTACTACTACGCTAGGTAGTTTTAGTGGATAATGTCTGACATGTTATCAAGTTGCATCGCAAAATAATTAATCTGAAGTTATTTTATAATTAATTAATTTGAATTTAAAAACTACCATTTTCTTTTACTTTACGATTTTTTATTTTTTTTCATATGGGACGTTTTGAGAATAATGATAATAAAAAAATGGTACACAACGTTCAGCTGCGGCCACTTCAAATATGTCCATGCTGTAGGAAGTTCTGTTAGTAATGCGGTTTATTAATTAATATCAATTCAGAACACAATGCGATGGGTCAATAAAATTTCACTTATAGGATATTTTAAAGACTTTTAAAGATTTTTCAGTTTTAAAAATAGTAGAAGTCATTTTTACTTTAAATCTATATAAAATAGAGTTTGCTAGTCTCTTAACATTCTGGTTGCGAGCGAATATATATATTTAAAAAGGAGGCATAACTTTGTATTTTAATATTTCGCACGCTGATCTAATAATGGAAACATTTTCGTAAAAGGAACCTTAACTTTATTTTAAAACTTAGGCTTATCCTAAAATTCACCATAGATGAGGTGTATGGAAAACATTTCTCTTCTTTTCTTCATATTTTGGGACAATTAAAAGTTTTATTTTTCTGAAACTGTGCCGTATCTTAATCGAGATCCTCACTTGAAGCAACTACTTGCGAAATTCCATGCACATAAATGTAAAATTGATGAGATTGTGAGAGTGTGAAGGACGAACAACACGAAGATATTATGAGGATGTTACGTTTGACTACGAGATTGTAAAAAAAAACTAAATTTTTTCGAGGAGTTCTACGTTATAAGGTCGATATGGAATTTTAAATATATACTGCAAATTTAACACCAAAATTCCATTTCTTCACGGTACTTCTTATTGTACTGTATCTTTATTCTCATCATTTACTATAAATAAAATGGGTTCCAATCTATATACTAGGGTTTTAATTATTATAAATACAATATTCTGTTGCTGAAATTACTTAAACGTCAGTAGTTAAAATAATGTGTTACTAGCACTGCAGCTATGTTGGATGAATTAACAGTACAGGGAAACTCCGAGCAAATTTGTATTTAGCAAACTTGGTGTGATTCGATTAAGAATTATAAGTTTTTAATCCTGTTGTATTGACGACGATACCTTGGTATAAATATATATACATACATATATATATATATATATATATATATATATATATATATATATATATATATATCAATAATCAGATCACATGTCAACAAAGCGTCGATCGTGCGTTATATAATCATTCATTTTATAACGGAAATTATCTTTTGCCAAAATATGAGACGGGTATGTGCGAATGCTGATTGCGTGTCGCAATAGCATTTACATCGTATCGTCCTTGCGGAATTAATTTTTCTACATCTTATCTAGAATATAGTTGATAGAACAGATTTACAAGCGTCGATTATCTTTAAGAGTTCTTCCGTGAGACTGGTCAAATGCAGCAACTTCAAATATGGTTTCTGAATAAAAATAAAACGCGTTTCACTTGGATTCAAACCACATTTTTAACAGGCATGTTTTGTCACTTTTGTCGTTTTGTAGTCATTCATGAACAGTATATTTTTTCTTCTTTTAGCGTTAAACATTTTGTTGAGGCGGTTGCCGAAGCTGTTGCTGTGAAAGTCGCCGTGTTTGAAATTTTTGAACGAAAATTGTCTACTTTATTCAGTCTGTGGCGATTACATGAATCGAGTCACACTTGAATGGAGTCAAACTAACTGTTAAGACTACAAGAAAATAGGTAGTCTGCAAATTCAGGTTATTCTAATCATTTTGCACAGTTTTATCAATTATATTACTTTTTTTGTGTTTTTTGTGTTTTGTAATAAAAAATTACAAAAAATATTAAAAAAATAGCCGTCACTTGTTCACAGTATGTCAGCATATATTGTTCTTCGTGTTCTATTAAAAGTCTTTTAGTTGTGCAGTCTTAAGTAGTTAGTTTGCAGCCGGCCTGAGTAATGCGTCCTCGCCAGTCGACGTTAGCGGTTGCGAGCGACGGCACGGTATGCCGTCACCTAATACGCTGTATGCAGGCACGGATCTCTAGATCGTCCATGTCCCTCCGTAGTTGGCGGCGGAAAAGAATGGACGCGCACGACTTAGGTATATTTAGAAATTCGCGGCGCGTCGTGCAATGCGCTCTTGGTATGCTCTCTCTCGCTCATCTCTCACCATTTCAATATTTGGATTTCTATACCTTACATCATATTTCATTTACCTGAATCTAGTCGCTTACTTGTCCTTATACTCACTTCGCTCTTTGCTTTTTGTTTACGGTTTTTCAAATTCAATAATGGTGTGTGTGATATTTTTCTGTAAATCTGTAAATCTAAAAGATATTTTCTTTAAGCATAAGAAAGAAAATAAACCATCGTTCATTAAACCTGCTTCGTTGGGTTAGGCTGTCATCTTGGTTCACTGAAACCGAAGAAAATTGGTTCACTAACAACGGAGAAAAACAAGAATTATAATGAGTCATTACAAGTGTTTTTCTCCGGTTATGGTGAACCAATTACAACATATTTTTGTTTTTATGTAATTTTTAAGCATTTTGCAATGGTTATAATTTTGTTCACGTAACTACAAATTTTTTTTATATGAACCTAGAAAAATTGTTCGACACCGTAGTATAAATATGCTCTGACAGCCGGTGCGAATTTAAGTATAACTTTTAATCGGCTTTCGTATAAAATATTGTAAGCATATGTTGCCAAATAGTTTGTAAATTATCACATTTACTACTTTTAAATTAGTTCTAAGGCGGACTTAATATGGTTGGTTCTTTCAATTTAAGTGTCGTCATTCTGATTATTCTTATTCACTTCGGTTACGTAAGTTCCATCTAGAAGAGCGTTTGAGCATTGCTGCTGTATATACATCGGTTGTATTTATTAGTTACCAAATTCCTACGTTGATACAATTATTCCTATTACTTTTATCCAAACCAGATATTTTCATATATTTTCAATAAACATGTATGAAAAGCACCGAACTCGCTTTTACTTTTGCTTATGTATCTCTGTTTAAAATAAATCTAGCTTTTCAGTATATTAATCACAAGCCTATTTTAGTGTATTAATCACAAGCCCAATCATATCCTTTTTACAATCAAATACTCTTCCTGTTTTGAGCAGTATTACGTCTTAATATTTGATGCGATATTTTTCGTGTTTTTCCAGACTTCTTCTCTGTTATATAATCACACACTCCTATGAAACGCATGACAAAATATATATTTAAAATTTTGTGAAGATCCTTTTCTGGGGAAGGTTATATTGTATGATGTAGTTATTATTTATTACCATGTACCTTTATTTATTTGAACTTTCTCTGATATATGGAAGATCTGAAAAAAAAGAACAAGCTATTCAGACATAGATTCTACGTATCCTATCGTATAAATACGGCTACAATGTTGTGTTGTTTTCTGTAAATAAAGTTGACATTTAATATATTTATATATTATTGCCTGGTAACATCACTCTTCCTTGTCCAGAGGAAGTCGGATTTTAGAGGCAATTGTTCTGGTGCGTAACTAAAAATAATACTAAGCTTCTTGAAGTGATGCAATCATTTTTGTGATTATCTGTAAAGTGTAAAAAACAAAATTATTTGAATTATAAGTTTGAGAAATAAAATTACGTGAAATTAATCTTAAAACACGATCATTATATTGTATTACATTAATATCTATTTAATAAAATGTAGCTAAATGTCCTATTGAAAAAATGGGAAAATTGTTTGTTACTTTTTACTTCGATCAAAGGACTGGTTTCATTATAGTCAATTAAAAATTAATGTCATAACAATTTCAAATGTGAAATACTTCACGAAAGGTTAGAAGTAGCCAGCGTTGTAACAAATTAATGTAATTCTAAAAAATTACAATGATTGATTAATTTCAAATTAATGTATAAAAAACGACTGAAATGCTTTTTATTAAGGTACAGTTAGACGCCGAAAGTAATATGGCAAGTGTCATTTATTTATTTTTTAAAATACCACTAGTTTTTTACTACGTTTGCGTGAGATTTCAAAATAAGTTTATACGTTATTTTACGTAGTATATGCCAGGAAACATTTTGGAGAGTAAATATGAATGGAATTATTAAATTTTTGGAAACTTTTAATGTTTTTCAGCTTAATTTATAGTGGACACATATCGGTACTATAAAAGTTATACTTATTTTCCCTGTAAATACCACTGGAAAATAAATAAAGTGTTGAAATCGTCGCTAAAGGTCATTTTAATTAAAGCTGCAGCTATATTTCTGAATAATCTAAAGGAGTAACACTTATATAGGTACATAACACATATATTAGAAGTAACATTCAATATTACTGAATGATTATAATTTAATTAGAACTCCTTAACTTTTAAATACATTACGACCTCATTTCAAATTATTTTTTTTTACTTTCCTAAAACATTTCGGCATCCTCATAAAAAATATAAATTTTTAGAGAATCTAAGTTATTATCTTTTACTTGCATATCATGATTATTGAAATAAAAGTTTTTGCTTTCCGAGAAATAAAATCATACAATTTTTTATAAACATTAATTTAGTATGTTAGTACTATTCGCATATAGATAGAAACAATGTGACTAAAATATATTTTATAGCGGTTTATATTCGAAGTTTATATTGAGAGTTTAAAAGATTTCTCCTGATGGTATTACCATGTTATTACGGTTAAACGCTGATTTTTAGTTAGCAACGGACTAGTTAAATTAAACGAACTGCAGGTTAACTTTATGCACTCCTATTATATAATACTTTACATAGTGCAGTTGAAATAACTGATATCGTTTTATAATTGTTAGTTCCATCTATTCATTATTTCTTTTTTTTGTGTTAGTATAATTGCTTTGAGGGTATTTTTTATTACTTATTCCTCGATTCTACCTTTCGTGCAACTACTGAGCCAAAACGAAAGAAACAGATGAAGACCGCATTTGCCGAAACTATAAGCTCGCTAAATCATAGACATAGCCTTGAGATTGTAACGCCTTTTTATATAATTTTGCATATTTTGATTCAATAACTTGCTGAAAATTATTAGCTTTTAAATTAGCATTTATGGTAATCCTGAAGGAAATGCATATAATATAGTTACGTGTGTTTTTTTAATTCCAGCTTTTGGAAATTAATTAAAACCACTACTTAATTTTAAATATTATGAGACTAATAAATTGTATCTCTACTTCTTATTTACACTGTCCATACATTTTAAATTTTATGTTCCTTAAAAATTTTGTTGACTTTGAAATAAATTATATTTTTTATAATAACTATCTTATGCCTAATAAAATGGATCCAAAATTTGATATAACTATAAAGTTCACATCGGTCTCATTGTGATTAGTATTGGTCATTAGGAGGTATCTAACTCGCAAAATGGCTTACAATGAATACTTTTTTCCAAAAATATTTTTCATTTTTGTAGTTTTACCCTGTCTAAAAGCAATTCATGAGATGTTTATTAAAAATATCAATTACGTAAACTGTGAGGAAAATGTAAAAGAGCCTCCACAATTAAATACAACTGACGTTTAATTTATAAAGTAAGATTTGATCTTATGCATCGTTTGCCTCGACATTCCGTCTCCCTCCGTTATTAAATTTTGCCAATTACCTTTACAAATTAACGAAGTGAAGGTGTTGTTTCAAGTGAGCTGCTTTTAGCTCGTTTTAATTGATGGGTCCGTTTTCTTTGATGGGTATTATAATCTGATATAGATAAAGCATTTTTTCCCACTGCTACTGTATTTGTTAATTATCGTATTAGTAGCTAATTATAATATTTATAAAATCTAACCAAGTATCATATATTTTTAGTTAAAACCTATCAAGCACTCCGTACTCAAGTGGAACTCGCACTATGAGGGTTCCGTACACATTGAGGCATTTATAAACGTTTATTGGTACATAATATTCCCATTTACAAAATTTTAATATTTTAGAACGGAAATATATTGCCTGATACATCTTTAAAAAAAAAATTTTTATATGATATAATTACCAATAAATCATTTTTTCTTGACATTTACTATGAGACAATGCTTCTTGCCAAATTTCATGACTCTGGGTCAATGGGCAGTACTCTATAGGTTCTTATTTATTTGCAAGTGTTAAAATATGCCATATAAATGGTCTATTTATAGGGTTCTTCTTGATTGCGTTGACTTAGAAGCTTGATTTTACAGCTCCAAGTGACCGTAGAACTAAGTATTTGGTATTAATTTCAATTTGATATCTCCACGCGTTCCCGAGGAAATGGATTTTGATAGAAATACAGACGGACAACGAAGTGATTATTTTTTTTTTAAGATACGGAACCCTAAAAATTACGTTCTATAAAAATGAACATGTTAAAAAAGGATGTAACTGGCACTATGAGAGTTCCGTTTCTATTTAGGTACACAGAAGTTTAAATATTTCCTTAGCGCTTAGTTACATAGTATTTTTATTTGACTACTTATAAATATTGACATTATATATGGCTCTACATATGTATTGACTTGAGTACGTCCCACAGGCGTAGGACAAATAACTTGATAAGCTAATATTTTCGAAAATATCGAAATTTTTTTTTACTTAATGCCCTGGTTTTGATTGAGAAAGAGCGCAAATCGGTGTGTGTGTGTGTGTGTATGTGTGCGTGTCTGTATGTGTGTATGTACACACATATACGTACAAACAGTATATCATATTTCACGAGTGCACAATTTCAATCCGAAAAAATAAATCAATGTTAATTATGTTTTATTAAAAGCATTTTTTTTAAATAATAATATTTTTTTTAATTTACGCCTAGTTATAAATTTTAAGATGTTTATGTTTATGTATGTACTTGAATGTATCTAAATGATACATATGGCAGACTTATTGCTACGTGAGCAATCTCTTACAGCCAACCACGATTTCAGTCCAGCCCCGCTCGACGAGGGTCTGAGAGGTGCTCAAGGAGTGCTCGCGGTGCACCGCACATTCAAAGGCCGTATGCCATGTCGTCAATCCAATACACCATGGCGACGACAAGATGGAGGTATAGTAAGACGGAAGTATATCATCCCATATTTTTTATTTCGATAAACTCAGAAACGTGGCAACTTTGTTTGAATAGCCTTCTTGACGACACAACCGTGAGCTTAACTTTACGAAATATGAAAAGGAATAAAGGGTAATATAACAAGTGTTCAATTTCAAGGTGAAGTTTACTCCGCGGTGTCATCTAATAAGAAGACTTAAAAAAATCGTAAATTTAACGTCTTTAAAATAATTTTATTTGGAAAAAACCTGTTAATATGAGTAGAACTTGAACTACGAGGGTTCCGTATACATTTAGGCATTTATATACATTTAATTATAAATAATATTTCTATGAAAACGTTGACAAATTTTTCTGGATCTTTTTCTTTACATATGCCAACTTTTAGGATTGTAGGTCGACCGGGAGTACACCACAGGTTTTGATGATCACGTGATTAAAACTGTGGTAAATATGACAAAAAAATGCTCATAACACGTTTGAAAGAGTACGTTTGAATGATATCATCATAACACGTTTGAAAGAGAATACTATTTTTATTCTAAGTAGTTTCTGATTCGCATCGTTCAAAAATGTTGCTGACAACAACGCTGCACGTTGTAATAGTACTTTCCCATATATGATGGTGTATGATAGGCTCGCGTGTGAAGTGCATATGATAGGGCAATAAAAAGGTTTTGCTTTCGATTAAAATTACGAAAGGTATTAAAGTTATTAATAATTCACGTTTTGTGTAGGATTTACATATTTAAGAAACGCGCACTAAAACGTATTCTTAGTTATTGTTTTCACAAGAAGTTTTTAACTTTTTAAAAGTCGATGTTCAGTTTTCTTACATATTACAAACACGCAAGTATTGAACGACATAAGAGCATATGAGCTCCTTTTTGACTTAATGACATTAACAATTTTAAGAAAACACATCATGCCTTTTGAAAGTCTAGACGAAAAGCTTAACTTGAACTTATACATTAGGTAATATGTTTTCTGTTTATTGCTAATATTAAGCACGCAAAATTTCTTGAAAATATGAGATTTTCAAACCGTATTCGTGAATTATTTTTAACCGCTAGCTATAACATGCTTTACTATATTTTAAACTTCAAAGTCGTTTTTAGAATTTATAATAACTTGTTTACTCAAGCTATTTATTTTGAAACGCGTCATTCGTCATGTTTGCCTACTTTTATGTATAAATATTAGGACTTATTAGGATTATACGGTAGGACTATTTTCCAGTAGTAATTCAATTTTTTTTAAATGTTTCCATCAAATTATATTAAACAGTACACTTATACTAAAAAAATTATTTAAAATTCATATACATTTTGTTTTTTGTTTCTTTTATGCGTTTGTATAAATCGTGTAGATAAATTGTATATTCAACTATCAGGTTTCACTTAGGATTTTTGTTTACTTGTATATCATTTCAAAGCGTTGTTTTCTTTTTAAATTGTTTGTTAATAAGAGTAATAAAATAAATAATTTAATTTACAGCGGTAAAGTGTGAACAATTTCAAACAGATTTGGGAAAGAATATCTAAAAATTATCAAGAGGTGAAACGTGAAATTGGTTTTTCATAAAAAGATATTTAAACATTTTTCAAACATTTTTCAGTAATTTCTGCCAATTTTATAAAACTGAACTATAAATTGTTGAGTTTTAGAAATTTTTCAGATTATTGGAAATTAGTTGAAAAAAGTAGAAAATTTTCTGATAAAAACGCTGAGTTTATTATTAAAACTAATTAAATGAGTTAGGTAATGATGTATAAATAAATATTAAAAAAATGTGTTTATAGCAATTTACAATCATAAATGTATTGCATTACATTTATTGGTATTAAGCCTATATTTATATCAGTCTCATATTCTTGGGCACAGAAAAGTGACATGATAATTTTATGTAGACAGCGGAGTAGAAAGTTGAATTACTGAATGTGGTAGACTTAAGAAATTTTCTTGTCTTATTACTTTTATTGTCTATTTATCCTCCCTCTTACATCTTATTCTGCTTTTGTGTTATCAATTTTTTATTTTCAGTCATAGTCAACACGTTTTTGTTATGATTTCTCTACTCGTGAACAACAAACTGACAGCTACAATTTTCTCGTGATATTATTTTTTAGTCTTTTATATTTGAATAAGAGATTAAAAAACAATATAATGCACAGTTATTTATAACTCCTTTTCTTTTTTAATTTAAGGCAAAATAAAAATGCCCTTGAGGGATTTATTGAAAAAAAGCATTAATTTATCTGAGGGATGCAATAATCAATTTCAAAGTGGACTGAGAAAGATAATGACTATGGAAACATTACCAACGCCTTTGTTAAAAAAATATAAAAGCAAGATATGCGATAATGAATACCCATAAACAATTTTCAGAAATTGACATAAGGCAAAGAAGGAGGGGAAGGATGAAGATCAGGTGAATAGAAGAAAAAGAGCGCTCGCGTAATTAGGAGACGTAGACTTTTTCAGATGAAGTATGATAGGGGAGGATTTCAGGTGCTGAGTCTGGAGTACATAAAATTTGAAAACAACAAGAATAAAAAAGTTTGAAAATGAAAAGAAATAGTGGGGCTATGTCAAAATAGAATTTCTTTCTATTCTATGTGGCGCAATAAGTCATTAAGGATTATGATTACCAAGTGTAAGTTATATATTCCTATTTAATTCCTTTCAATATAATTTTTAATTATAAAACTTAGGCAAACAATTCGAAAACGATACGAAAGGCCAAGTCTGGAGTTTATAGAACTATTAGCAGATAAAATGTTGAAACAAAGTGAAGAAATAATCGCTTTAGCAACTATTGCAATTGTGAAAGTAACAGACAGCCCTAAATAAGTTAACTCACATTCACCAAAATCTTCCTCACATCCACACCGTGAATATTAATATCATCACCAATAGCGAAACCGTAATCTGTACACTCGGGAACAAGTTCTCTGTCTTGATGTTAGATAAGCTTCGCTATGCTGTTAGTATCACGGTGGCTTCAGAGGAAATACAAGATGTTACATGACGTTGTGTAAATTTAGATGCAATGCTAGTTGAAACGAGAATCGATTTTGTTGACAAATTTTAGCACTTACCAACATGTAGAAAACCTTATTTTCTTGACGGATACGGATGCAAATCTATCCGTCACATCGATAAGAAGATCACCCACAGAGGCGCTACATTTTTATTTTTACCTGAGAATGGATGAAAGTTTTTTAAGCCTTATAATTTATAAAATCATGTTTCCATCATGTCAAGACCTTTTTACGTGCAAAAGAATTTTGGGAATAATTACATGGATTATGAATTAGCACCGACAGATGCATTATTTTCGATGGCTATCGGTGTGCTTTGCCATTAAATTAGGAACTCTTATAATTAGGCTCTTTTTTAATTTATAATTCAAACTGGGTTAGTTTTAAAACAAATAGTAAAAATTGCAAGCAAAATGAGCTAAAAGGATTGAAGTCCAGAAGAATTTAAGTTCATACACATTTAATTCACCTCACAAAAGCTTGCCAAAAGAAAACTTCCCGGGAAAGTGCATTTGTTATAACAATAAAATTTTATCGTTCAAGAAAGTATTATCATATTTATTTAATAAAAATAAATTAAGAAAAATAAACTATTAGGTAATTTTTTTCCTTTTCAATTTGTTCAAAGAAAATGATATCAATATTAAAAAAAATATCTACCAGGGGTCTCATGAAGGCCCACAATTTTTTAAAGTATTAATATAAGTAGCGTACTTTGAAGTTCTTCTACAGAATGAGTAGTAGAATTTAAGTCATTAAAATTATTTGAAGAAAAATACCTGTTACCTGTAAATGTAAAGTGTAAGTTTATCGTTTAAATTTAAAAGGTCTTCTGTAAATTTAACATTAAATTCATACCTTTCATAAGGGATCTAAACCTATTGAACCGTATTATACCATAAGGATTCGAAGAGAACCTTATTATTGCGGCAATGTTATCTGTTCTTTTGTTCGTGCGATTGTTTGTCGGCCACACGCTTTTAACACCTAAACGAAATAAGATAGGGACTTGCATACACTGATACTATCTAGTCCCTTGGTCCAAAACTACAAAATGGTATTTAAAATGACTTTAAATGTTTCTAAAAGGTTTCCGGTCATAGAAAAGGGAGGGAGGGTTGATTTTTTTGTGTATATTTGTAAATTATGATTTAAAAGTTATTTGGGCACAGATCTGTTTTTTAATTTTCTTTCACCCAAAAAGCAAAGTTTTTCACTAAGAAAATATAACTAGATTTATATAAAAAATGTTGGTTTTTAGGAATATTTGATTCAGCTTTAATATTTATCATATACTGCATTTTAATAATAAATCCTGGAAAGAGCCAAGTAAATTATTGTAAAGATGTCGTGACCCGACGAAAGTAATTTCAGAAATTTATAATATTTTTATGCCTAAGAAAAATAGTATGTCTTACGGACAAATAATATTAATATTTGTAACAGTTTAATGGGAATACAATGTACTATAACTGTTTATATAAGCCTAAGCGGGCAGTAAATCCTCGCAGTGCGAGTTCTAAGCGTACTCAACCGATTTGTTAAATAACTTCAGATAAAGAGGAGTGTCTCATTGCAATCCATATTTAGTGATTTCTTGTTCATATTTATCTATGTGTAACATTCAACCGTTTGCACCGACATGTATATAATGTCATGTATTTAGTAGCAGACATTTTCTTAATCATCATCAACATATGTGAGTATTAGGTAAATAAATTCGAGAGATTCGATTGTGTTGATATTATTTTAGAACTTTTAAGAAAGAAAAATATTTAAATATTAAGGTTGATATGTTTGAGAAGCGACTGTCAAAAGTAGATTTAATCAAATAATTTTAGTAGATGTTGAATCATAAAACTAAATAGAATTATTGAATTGAATTGGATGCATTCAACCACCCTGGACAAAAAATATAATTTGTCTTTAGACATTTAGTTCGACGCCATTATGTTGTAAATAAGCAATTAGTAATATATTAAATTGGTCATTTCTGCGACTAATATATATCGACAGGCTAGCCTGTTTATTCTATTTGTTCAATATTGACCTATAACATTAGGTCAATGTATATACTTGTAACGATAAACTGATGTAATTACAAAGAAATTGCAATTTTAAGGCAGAAAAATAGTTACATTAAAGTTGTAAGTGAACGAACAGTGAGAATATTGGATAGATAAACATTTTTAACAACGAGTCGTTGTCATTCAGTATTTAAATTTTAATACAAACTTGCTTCCTTGTTGGCTTTAAAAGACAGATTACTCTTTATGGGAATTCATAGGTAAAGAACTATCTAATATTGAACTCTAAATGTGGGATAGATTTTATTAAACATTTTAAATAACGAACAATTTTAGTGTTTTAAAATAAAACACATTATATTTGAAATCCATAATGTTATTGTAGAACATTAAAGCGATATTATTTTAATTTTTCATTCAGAAGTTATAAATATTTCCCATTTTAGGCACATAAACTAGAATTTCTTTTTAATTCTGTAAAATTTCTGTCAAATAATCAGATCGTATTTAATGTCTAAAGTTTTAAAGTATGTTGTACAATATTAGTTATCATTTATCAAATAAAACTTAATGATCAATAAATGACATAGGAGACGATTCGATGGCTTAGTTACTTCATAGTACATCTTTCAAACATAACAGAGATATTAAGTCTACGGACGTCGTTACCTCGCCCACACGAACGTCGTGTGATGAGTTACCGACCTGGAGTTATTCATAATCGAGCATTTATGAAAAACTCCTTTAAAAAATCTGCTCGTCCTTTGAAGCAGTTACGTGATGAGACTTTAAAGGCTTCGAGGATACTTATCTGTTGGAACGTACGAAGTAAATACGCAATAATATGAAGAGGAAATTTTGTGCCTTTTTGGGCAGTTTGTAAAGATATTCAATATTTATGGCCACGTGTCACATTGGTGGGCGTAAGCTTCTTTTGTGTTGGGTATTTTAATATTGTAAATGTAATAGTTTTTTTGGTACTTAATAATATAGAAATATGTTAGAATTTGTGTGGCGTAAATTTTGCATCATTGGAACATTTTACAGTACAATGTAATCGTATCTTCCAAAACGGCATCCATAATCGTATCCTGGCTTTTTGTGAAACTGAGCCATTATTTTTAGGATATGATAAGGGGATCGGTATCGACGAACAAATATAAAGCACTCGTTACTATTCCAAGGCGATATCCAAAAATAACGGTTGTGGTGGAAAAATTAGATCATATTGTAAATTAACCAGGTGTTTATTGAATATTATATGGCTTTTAGTTCGTCTTACGTAAGAAGTAATATATAATAACAATTTTGTGTAAAACAATGTAACTTCCATATCTGATAATATAAAAGGTGTATGCAACTTACACAGAATTGTTCTATCACAATACTGCTATCATCGTTCGAAATTAAAGTTGTTCACTATATGCTGATATTATTAAAGGAAACTCGAATATATTCACATTAAATTTTCAAATATGAATAAATACGTTGCTTTAAGGACATAACACCAAAAAATAGAATGTCGGCAACACAAATTCGGGAACGATATTGAGAACAATTAATTATGTTTACAAAATTAATTTCATAACAAATTAACTACTTATGAATTGTGTCCTCATCCCATTTTTTTGGTTTGTTTTGTTACATTCTTTATTTAATAATAAGGAAATTTGAAATAAATTTATACGACTTACAAGGTTTATATTTAATGCCGACAAGCGTATAGTTTAAATGAAATTATCTTAAGACCTTTTCAAACAAAATAAATGAAATACGGACTTGTTGATTAAATTTTATCTTTGAAAAGTATGAGAATAAAAATGTTCATAATTCTTTAAAATAAATTTTATTAACTTTTTTATATCAGTGTACATTCTACCTGTGTTTGCTGAGATAATGTATCGTAAATTATATGATTTATTAAACATTGGTTACTGGTTTGCTTTTATTACTTACGAGTCAATGGTGACGAGTCGAAGGTTAATATTTTTTCCGACTTAATTATTTCATTTTATAATCCACTGTTGAAATGGTTAATATTACGTTACAATAGTTTCATGGATTTAAAATTTTCATCAATGTTATGTTATGTTCATGCTTATGAATCTGCATTAGACAATACATTCATGGTAAAGTAGAAGCTATTCCAAATGATATTTTATCATATTCAAATTTTCAACATTATAACAGCTGAATTTTAAAATATGAAACGATTCCTAAATATAATACATCTTAAAACATCTTTATCGTGAACTGTTTTAACGTTTTTTTGTAAGAGTGAATTGGAGTGTCAATCAGAAAAGTGCACATCAATATTTTAGGTCCATATACTCTATAACAGACTATCCAAATAAATAAACTCAACCAATTGTCCATTTAATTATGTTCTTAATTTGACCCTACACACTTTTTATGTTTCCGTACTCAAAGTGTTAACATGAGACTATTACAGTGATGTTGCTGTTTATTCGTACCTCCATCTGAAACTTCCAACTCCTAAATGGAACAATTTTCATAAACTCAAACAGGTTACGTAATTGTTTTCCTCCAAACCGTATTAATAGTTATATTTATGTTATTTTATTTTGAAAGGTCGCTGACATATGCAAAAGAGCAGGGTAGCAAAATAATATAGACATTTAAGATATTGCCAGAAAGATTATTTTGGTTTGAAGATATATATGATAAAAAGATCACTATGTTGGAGACCGTCAAAGTTGCTTTTGAATCTATCTTGAAAACGTTCATACAGAGAAACTAGAACCTTCTGATCAATATTGCAAACACCCTTATGTGAACTGTGAATATTATAATTATTTTAAACAATAACTGTTTTAAAACATGAATATTAATAAATTCATTTAGTTTTCTTTCTTTAACACTATAGCTAATTGTAATAATTATTTTCACAAGACAGCGTGCATTATGTTTCCATTTGCGCTGTACTTATTTATGCTTATTTAATCAACGCAGTATTTTGAATATTAATTGTTAGTGTATATCTTATCGCTGTTTGCGTTTCATTATTATTTAATTTTTTTCCTTCCTTAACTCTAGGATTTATAAATACGTTATTTATATCAGAGTATTAACAGATTTATCACACATTGTGAACCTATTATGTCAATCTATTTATGGTAATATGGCAGTAGTTTTTTTTAGGTTCAAGAGATCCGCTGTTTCAGCTGAATGACTTTGTTAAATGTGTGTATATATATATATATATATATATATAAGTATATACGTACATGTATATTTAGTCGATGTTTTTTTAATTACAACTTCTGTCACATTGCTTGCGTCTACATTCTAACTTTTTAATCGGATCAACTTAAATTTCTTAAAACACATATTCTATTTAATATATAGAAGTATTTTAAATCATTCGCTAAGCATTACCTTAGTAGACCTGTAATCCGTAGAAATATTGGTTTAATATGGGGATCGTACTCGTTTCGGATATACAAAATTATATTCAATATTTCATGAGAGCTCTCTAAATATCTCAGCAATAATAGTAATGAAAATATTTCTTTAAAATTGTTGTTTATGTTAGTACACTTTTAATAATCTAAGGTCTGGATAGAGGGCATATAGTACAATAGACTTAATTTTTCTTTTTTTCTGTTTAAATAATATGACGAATCATACTGGTCATGGTAATTATTAAAAATAAACTCATGTCAATATTCTGCGGACAATTAGCTAATTTTATTACAAAGGCTTTTCTAATAATTTTTAAAGTTTTATTTTTTGACAGAGGATCAGGATTTGATGTTATAAATATTACACATTCAAGTGATTTTATGACAAAAAATTGGGGTTTTTCATTTCAAACTTTGAAGGCGATTGTCTCGGAAACGGTTGGAAATTTTCATATTTATCAAAAACAATTTCGGTTCAATATGATGTGAGGAATGAACTCTGTGAAGATATGTCAAAATATGGTGTACATATGTTTATAATATAACCTTTTAGCCCTTTCCTTTTTCTCATGAAGAAATCTTACAATCTGTTATTTTTAAACCATTTGTTCAAAAAAAATTAACATGCAATTAATACACTGGCATCCATAATTACGTTTTCGAAATAATGTTTTATGAAGTTACGGCGAAATGTTCGCAATTAAATGAAACTACGTGATGTAGTTTTATTTCTACTTTCTTTAAGTTCTTTACTACGACCTAGGTTTCGTTGTTTTACAACATTTTCAGGTGGGATATTAGCCAAGAATTTTGAAAAAAAGAATTCCGAAAAAGAAAAACGATTCTTTGCTAATATTCCACCTGAAGATGTTGTAAAACAACGAAACCTAGGTCGTAGTAAAGAAATTAAAGAAAGTAGAAATAATACTACATCACGTAGTTTCATTTAATTGCGAATAATGAATTTCTACAAAATTAACCCCAAATATATTCAATATTCAATGTTATCATCCTTGGTCGTCCCTAGAATTTATTCCAATGTTTAGTCTTAACAAGAATAAAATACCTAATCTTTCAATTATGAAACAGGTTTTATTGATACTTAAGGAAACATGAAGGACTTTGTATAAAAAAGACTTTTAAAGCATTTATTTTTCTTCGCTTTTTTGATAATTAAATTCTCAACGATGAGTTATTTCTGTTTTGCTGAGGCAACCGCACTCGAATTTAAAAAAATAATTTTTTATATTATAACAAGTGGCTCTGTGAATTGAAATTATCCTAATACAATGTAAACAATTTCATTGACGTTTTCTTACAACGAATAAAGTTGCTTAAATTACAAAAAAAAACACTGAAAATACAAAAAATAAATTTCAATAGTGCAATACTTTTTTAAATTAAGAAGAGTTACATTGTCGACTATATTTTTAGTATGTTCTTTAAACTAACGGACACTGTTGGTTCAATATTAATTAAAATTTTTCATAAATAAAATGTAATGCAAATATATAATGTAAATAAAATAGGTCGAAATTTTATAATGGCAAACTTTATTTCATATAATGGTGGCAAATTTTCAATTGTATAATTCGTTTTTATAGTTCAGGTTAGACTTTGTGATTTATCACTGAATATATCTGTCAGTTATATAGAATTATTCAAAATTTCCAATCTGTGGAGTAATAATTACTTCTTTTACGAAGCCAGTTAAAAATAATGGACCCCGTATGTTTTATACGATAGGGTGAGCTTAAAATATATTAGGTATAATATTAAATAGGTTTTTGTGTAAATCGCTTTGACTAGCAAAAAAAGAAGGTTTTATTGAATCTTGAGCTTAAAATCTATTAAGTATAATATTAAATATGTTTTTGTGTAAATAGCTTTGACTAGCAAAAAAAGTAGGTTTTGATGAACCGTGAGCTTAAAATCTATTAAGGTGAGCTTAAAATCTATTAAGTATAATATTAACTATGTTTTTGTGTAAATCGCTTTGACTAGCAAAAAAAGAAGGTTTAGGTATTAGGGTAGCAAAAAAAGAAGGTTTAGGTGTTAGGGTGAGCTTAAAATTGATTAAGTATAATAGCTTTGACTAGCAAAAAAAGAAGGTTTAGGTGTTAGCAAAAAAGAAAGTTTTGATGTTGGGGTGAGATTAAAATCTGTTAAGTATAATATTAAATATTTTTTTGTGTAAATCGCTTTGGCTAGCAAAAAAAGAAGGTTTTAATGAATCATTTCTGCAAAAAAGCAATTTATCAAAAAATTAAAATGGAGATTAACAACAAACTATTTTATGTAAAATGTCGACTCAATAGGTATCTCCTCGTTTGATGAATAATTGACTCAAAGGATTTACATATATTTCAATTACTGGAGCATTTTCTGAGTGTAATATATATCCTAGTAAATTTGTTTAGGTCATCCGATGGTCTGCTAAAATTTATCCTAATTTCTTTAAAAACATTAATTTAATTTTGATGCACCTACAAAATTTGTCGCTAATGCTACACCGTACGTAACCGTATTATTTAAAAATTTCGGCTGTATATGCATGTGAAATTCAAGGTAATAAATTATAATTCTTTATATATACTATAATCATACACGGTGACTATTCGCTTTACATCTAAAATTAAAGCCTGTTGGGAAACAAACTAATTAAATTTTGAATTGAAAAAAAATATTACGATCAATAAGCCATTTAACATACTGTACATGCGACATACGGCGCGTGAACTTTGGTGGGGAGGGCAGCGCGGCGTGCGGGCGGCAGTACATATATTAAAATTACAATTTTAAAAGGTGACAAACGTAAATTTTAAAATAAATATTTTTACAATGACACTCCATTACTTCTCTGTCAAATTTTTTATTTGTTTTAATTGAAGGGAAATGTAAACTGAAATTAACTATACAAGAGATTAGGTATTTCAAAATGTTCAATATGCATGCCATTTTACTACATACACAAACGAGCACATTTTTTAATATCTTCTTTCAAATGTTTTAGTGTTATTGTGGTACGTTTCACTGTGTCAAATGCAGCCAAAATCCTGTGTTTTACAACATATAAAAGTCTACAGGTGTCAAGTCGCAGCTATGAGTAGACTGTGGAACTGGGCCGCCATGTCCCAACCAACGAGCGACAAGTACACCATTACGGTACTCTCGTACCGCAAGTAGGTAGTGAGTCGGACAACCGTCGGTCTACTTGATATCTTGATCGTGTCCAAGTACTTCAAAGTGCCAGAAATCAATAAGCCTCTGTGTTGTAATCAAAATAGCTTGACGAGATGGCACTTACGGGTTGTGTATACCGCGATTACGCAACATCTGGAGGTATGAATATAGCTGACTAGCTCTTCCTAAAGGTCATTGTCGATAGCAAATATCGCACCTTTTTTAACATAGTATATGTTCGAGTATTGACAATTACGATTATGATATCGAATACTATCTCCGAGTCGAAAAACGAAACTCTAAAATCGATTTTAGAATTTTTCTTTAAAATCGATTGTGTTTTATAATTATTTTAATATTATTAATGGTTAGTATTCGTGATAAACATGATGTAAAACTGTGAAAAAAAATCATGTCATACATTATCTTAGAAAACTGTTTAAACACTACGAATATATACTAATCGTGATAGACATCCACTTTAGTTCTAGTTGCAAAATGAATTGAAGGTCATCGTGTGTAGTAATAATAATGTTGCTCAATTTCAAGCTTTACTTGGTAGAACATCCATCTACACCATTTTAGTATTTCTTATCTTAAAAGCTACGCTTACCATGTTGCTAAATATATTAACGTGGTATATAGGGGTGTTGGAATAGTGACTCAGTTATCGTCGCGATATGCGACGAAATACTCTTTCTAATCAGTCACCATATTATATACAATTTCATCATGCTTCTCCGTAGTCATCATCTGTACGCTTTATATGTTGTATTTATTTATAATATTCTGTTAAACAATAATAGATACGATTAGAGACATTTTAACATTTATTTAGCAACATTTTTTTTCTTTGTAGTGGAAATATTACAATTGTTTTCGTGTCTACAATTTTATCACTTACGCAAACTTCGGATTTTTGGTCAATATTATTTCTATTGCTCCTATCCAAAGTCTTTGAGTATATTATTCAGGATCAATTATTCACCTTCTTCAATACCCATAAGTCTCTTAATCCACTTCAATTTAGATTCCCAACTGTACTTGTTAATGTCAATGATGCCCTTAGTTATGTATAATATACAAGTCCAAATCCCAGTGTTTCTTGATTTTAGCGATGCTTTCATTTCTATTGTGATATCCTTTTAAGTCATTCGAAATACTTTAATACATCCTAACATTCAGTCAGTGGTTTGCCTCTTAACCGGCGCAGACAATCTGTTAAGTAGTAACATACGTATTCTGAATGGAGAGATCTTAGAGCTAATTTTCCTCAAGAAGGAGTTCTTTCCCCTCTCCTCATTATTATATTTATTGATGATGTTATTAAGAATATATGCAGTCATTATAATCTCTATGTTAACGATCTACAAATATATGCACATTCAGGGTTTTGTTACATAACAATAACCATCGACTTAATCAGGATCTTAATTCAGTTGCTAAAAATACGAGATGACTGTTAATTTCAAAAGTTTTATAGAGAAAAGAAAAAGTGTGGTCAGCAATATTAAGACATTAGACCTGCGACATGATAAGATTAACATATCACGGCGACATATTTAAATTCATTTAACCAATTACAGGCTAAATATTTATTTACCTTGGTCATCAAACCCTATTGAGAGTGCATTTAAATCTGGCGATTCTCACCTTAGTGATGATATTTGATGACGACATCGTGTAATGTTAGTAACAATGGCCTGTTATTTTTGAATATTGATACGGGTTAATAAAATAATTTTTATGCAAACATTTACGTTTTATTTACGGTTTACAATTATACAAAAATTCTTAGGTGGTAAAGGAAATTATACTTAATAAAATTATAAGTAGCAAATATTGAACATAATGTGCTGAATCTGAAAAAAATGTACATGGTTAATATTTCTCACCGAACAGATGACGATAAACTTAAAGAAAAAATTGAAAACTGGAAAAAATATGGTGTATGTCTTTAGAATATCAAATAAATAAGGTATTATTTATTTAGAAAATATCTGAACAGTTACTGCTTATTGGTAATTGAATATTTCTTCATATTTTCAGAGAACAGTGAAACAGACGTACACGCACAAAAATTCTTCGCCTCAATAACTTTCCATTTATTCGGTTAGCAATGAGTCGTTCCCGTAAAATTGCGACTTTATGCAATATTTTTATTAATTCCTAGAAAAAAGCTTGAGTAAAGAAGTAGCTTAATAAAATTTCTCTATGAACATTTCTGTTGGTTAGTAAACAATTATATATCATCTGTGATTATTATTTGCAATACTATTTAAAACGTTACTTCATCTTTATATATTCTATTTCAGTTCTCGCTCTGTAAGTATGGTTTATATCCTGGGTACTTCAATCGATAATTTTATAAAATTTTCACATTACGTCAGGTTAGATCGAGGACCTCAGGTAGACGTATTCTATTTGGACTTACATAAAATATCAGCCTTATTGATATAGAAGTTTCAAGCCTTAAAAATGACTGTGGATCATCCTTTTTCTGAGTCTTCTCATTTTTTTGCCAATTATCTTTGTTTTAAAAATTAGTGCATTTAATGTGGAAACATTTCATCATAAATATTATGCTTTGTTTGACTAATTCTGGTGTAATTTAGGTAAACTTTCTTGGATCATTTCTCAATCTTTAAAGTTAATAATTTTACGTCTAATATCCGTATCACGAAGTTTCTCCTGTTTGTCAATAGTTTAAACAGCTTTAAACTATTGACGAAAAAAAATAAATGTGAATTTGTTTAGTATGATATCTACTAATCAATAGAATTTGAACTATAAAAAAATATATTTTTGTTCAAAATAGCAACTTGAAAATAGTACTTCTCATAAAATAGTAATAAACTCATAGCAATGAGATTTTGTCGCTACGCAAAAATTATCGCCGATATAATATTTGTTAGAAATAAAACCATACAAAAATATAAATGAAGCGTAGTGTGGGGGGTTATAAACCTGTTGAGAATAATGGAATACCGATGCTTCTACACTTAGCTTGGAAAAAGGAAAATTTTCTTCAAACTGAAAAAAATATAATGGGGCTTATTAAAAGTTATAAAAATAATAAGATATGTCATAATGATTCATTAGTAATACTTTAATATCGATATTATTTTATATACTTTATTCCCAATAGTATTCGGATTGCCAATCAATCCGCACCATAGAAATACTCTGCGTAAAATATGTTTTTTTTAAAGCTAATTGTGAAAATTAAAAATTCATGTTTAATAATTACTAGACTTTAATAACTACAACATTTAAGAATCAGTAAGAAATATATGTCTTAAACGGTTTTACACCACGACGGATATTACAGTAGAAATATTGAAGGTCTTATATACTTGTTTTTATTTGAAAGAAATGCTGTACTTATTTTTGGAATTGTTTGACATTTTTTATAATATATTCAATACTTTTAAACCTAAAAAGATAGGTATATAATTTGTGTCGTTTTAGAACAAGTTTTAAATGATCAATTTGTGTTTGGTTAATTAGTAGAATGTACACAATTAAATTAAACTACGTGATGTAGTATTATTTCTACTTTCTTTAAGTTCTTTACCACGACCCAGGTTTACTACATCGCGTAGTTTCATTTAATTGTAAATAATGAATTTCTACAAAATTAACGCCAAATATATTCAATAGTAGAATGTAGTCAATTCGATTAATTTGTCATATTGGGTTTAATTACAATGTTCTGTAAAACAAATTTAACATTGATTACTCTACATATTCAATTTATGTCTGTACACTGTTATAAATGAGTGCATGTTGCTTTTAATTTCCAAAAATAATATAATTACACTAAACAATTATACACAATATTCTATATTTAATATTATATAGAATATTGTATATAATTATATACAATATTCTATATTTTTTTATCTAATTATTTACTTCTTTGTAGTATATTTTTAAAAATAATGCAGTAATGACCATCGTAAATTTTCAATCACTAAGGTCTAATGTTACAATACATTTAGTATTTGAAATGTTAGATTCTCCGGACTTTTTAGATATTTTACGAGAGTGATACTTGTATAGATGAACTTCTGGAAAGTTTCTTAAAAATTAACTTCACTGTATATAAAAGTTTGTTCCGAAGATTTATAAAAGCAACAATATAAATATGCAATTTTAAATTATTAAGCATAATTGCATAATTAACTACATAAAATACATATACTTAAGTAAACATAACAACAATAAACGTAAAGATCGAATAAAAATATAATTCAGTATATAGGTTGCAATTGAGAGAAAGTGAGTTCATTTCATAATGTGACCATTTTAATATATGAACACCCATATACTTGTCTTTTATTAAGGGGTATGAGAGAAAAATTTTCCAAAATAAAACCATACTCTTCCATTTAAAATTTCATATTTAAAGTACTTAGTGGAAGAGAACAGTATAAGTCAAAATTACTCTCTTAATTCTACACTCAATACGTTTAGAATAAAACGGTTTTAGATTGGTCTTTCGAATTCACGTTTTCCTTCAGTAATGTTTATATATGTTTAACTCGAAAATTCGCCCTTTACGGCTATTAGTTGCTAAATATGGTCATATATGTAGCACAAGACCAAGTTGTACCGAAGCCTTCACGCTCTATAATAATATATATACGATGTATATAATGAGGGTATAGTTTTTGGAAGTACTTACATGTTTCTCTATATTTTGTTATATTATATATTCTATATATATATATATATATATATATATATATTCTTACATTGTTAAAATAGTTTAATAGAAATACTATTTACAATTAAAGGTTTATAAATATCCAAACATGTATGGAAACCTCGCAATGTGAGTTCTACTCGTACACGAAAACTGTCGTCATTATGTCTTTAGGTATGAATTAAACAGTACATCGATTAAATGACACCTGCTCCCAACTGCAGCTCCATATCTGAGACATTTTTACAGCTTAAAACAAGATAACTATAAAAAAGTCCCATATAACATTTTACAAGACAGCGTTTATACACAAGTAAATGAAACTACGTGACGTAGCATTATATAACTTTATTTAAATTCTTAACCACGACCTAGGTTTCGTTGTATAACATCTTCAGGTTGGGCAATTTGAAGAGATTAATCTCATTATTGTTTGGGTTCCAGTAAAGCATATTTTGTGTATTTACCTAGTTTCTGATGTGGAAATAAGCTTTATCACTAAACAATATGTTTCCGAGGGTTCTTGGGGACCGAAAACGTCCCAACATTGTTCTCGCGTACGTTTCCCTTAAAACGTAATCACTATCGTTAAGTTTTTGGATGATTTGCATTTCGTAGGGACGAAAGCTTAGTTTCGCATATATTCTACTGAGAATATTAAAGATCTTGTGAATATGGTATATATTTGTGATATAGGTTTGTTCTATATTTTTGTCGGTATATGCCATATTACTGTAGGGTAGAGCTGTTGACGTTCATGATATAGAGCTAAACCTTCAATTAACAGTTTTTTTATGTTCAAAGATTTCATTTAGAGGAACGTACAAAGAATTAAAAACAAGCTACCGTGACGGCAGAGTAAAAACTTTGTTTAAACAAGTGGACAGAATATCTGTTTGCTAAAAATTCTAAAGAAAACTAATTACCAAACATCAAATGTTTTGCTAACTATCTTTCTGTCGTTCTGTCTCCCTATCATTTATACTTATGAAGATACTGGCGTATCAAATTAAAATTATAAATCAGTTTTAGTATATTTATGTGTGTTGGAAATAACTACTATTTTTAGAAAGGTTTAGTTGAAATATTTGGCGTTTTTCTTTGGAGAACTTTACTACGACGATCAAACTTTTCTGTTGCAAATCTGTTTACATGTATAATTAAAGTTTACTCAATTTTCGTTTTCATATCCGTTCTTATACAAGATAAAATAAAATACATCGTTTTTAGAGGTTCAACTTCTTTTTTTTTTGAAGACAAGAATTCTATCTTTTAATTCAATTATTTTTAAAAACATAAGTTGATTTGTTTTTCATTTTCTAGCTGGCTTATTATTCTTTTTTTAAGGAATTGTGATGGTAAAAATTACCATCGGGTCCGCTAGTATAGAGTATTTAAAAACTTTTCAGTTTGCAAATATTTTTAAATACTTAAAAAGTAACTTATATAAGGACCTACCATGCTGATTATTTATTAATAATACAGATGTATTTTACCACTATATTTGGACAAACATGAACATTTTCCTAAATTTATTTACTGTTGGAAAACTGTGTATATACGACGAATTATTTAATATAATTAAAAAACATAGCAAAACTTAAAGTTTTCCATGGGTATATTTGTTTTTTTATTTACGGATTCGACACCAAATGAACTGAGGCGGGAAATCCTAAAACTCCAGGAAGGCAAATGCCCTGGCTATGACCTTATCGACGCGACACTTTTGAAACACCTCCCAAAAAAAGGAATACTGTTCATACTCGCTATTTTCAACGCATGTTTAAGACAGTCCTACTACCCAAGCCAGTGGAAAATAGCACAGGTAATAATGATACTGAAACCAGGTAAACCTGCTCAAGAAGTGTCATCTTATAGACCTATCAGTCTCCTTCCGGTAATTGGAAAATTACTGGAAACGATAATACTTAACAGAATGAGGGAACACTTAGCAAATATAATACCAACACATCAGTTTGGATTTAGAGAGGGCCACGGAACTATCGAGCAAGTGCATAGGCTGGTTGATGTCATAAGTAGAGCATTGGAAAATAAACAATATTGCTCCGCAGTCTTCTTAGACATTAGCCAAGCATTTGATAAGGTATGGCATACTGGGCTTCTCTTTAAAATTAAAAAAATGTTACCGCACTCCTTTTTTCCGTTGATTAAATCGTATCTTGGAAAAAGATGCTACGAAGTGAAATATAACTCCGAAACATCAGAAATGCACCCAATTAAGTCAGGAGTTCCACAGGGTAGTATACTGGGACCAGTACTCTATTTGATATTTACAGCAGATCTACCTACTTATGCCAACACTACCACAGCGACATACGCAGATGATACCGCACTTCTTTCGTCACATGATAATCCCGATTCCGCATCTGAAAGCCTCCAATCCCATATCTCTCTCATCCAAGCATGGTGCCAGCAGTGGCGTATTAAAGTCAACACAGATAAGTCAGCCCAAGTAACTTTCACACTTAGAAGAAAAACCTGCCCACCTGTAAAACTTTTTGATACAGCGATCCCACAATCAGATGACGCCAAATACTTGGGTATGCACCTCGACCGTCGACTCACTTGGCGTAAACATATATGGACTAAAAGGAAGCAACTAGACAGCAAACTCCGCAGCATGTACTGGCTAATCGGCCGTAAATCACAATTGACAGATTCCAGTAAAATGGCTATCTATAAAACGATACTGAAGCCCATATGGACTTACGGCATTCAGCTTTGGGGCACAGCCAGCCATAGTAACATCGAAATACTTGAAAGGTTCCAAAGTAAAACAATGAGAGCCATGTTTAATATACCATTCCACATAAGCAACAAATATGTGAACCTAGATTTAAATCTGAGAACTGTGAAGGACGAAATTGAAATAAACAGCAAGAAATATCAACTCAGACTGGACCAACATATGAACGAACTAGCTGCTGAACTTCAAGGAGAGGGCAGTCTAAGATTCTCCCGCCTTAAGAGGAATAGCGTATCTGAACTTGCGACAAGATTCGCGGACAAAATATGAGGATTGCACCGTTGGGTGCATGTCTTTGCTAAGAATAATTTAGCTGATGAAAATCTGACAACACATTAGATTATTGTTTGAAACAAACAGATCGCTAAGTAGCAGGATATAAAAAAAAAAAAAAAAAAAAAAAAAAAAAAATTTACGGATTCGTTTTGAACAGTGTAATTACTGTGATGGGTCGTGCCGTAACACATTGACCTTTTGACGTTATGTTAGAAATAAAATAGTACAAATTCAAAATGTTTATTGGACAATATTAAATGAAATATTTATTTATTAAAATTGTTTTGAGGTTACTTTTAATGATTCGTATTATTGGCTTTATATAGTGGCTAATTAAGGTCGTCTCAGGGGAAAGTCTGGCAATCACACACTGCTTCTATGTTATCTTCAATTACACGAGCGCATGTAATGTGTGTGACTTCATTTTATGGATTACTTTGCCTAATAGTACGAAATAAACTTGTTTTAATAAACCTATTGGAGATTAATTATCGTACACTTACTTACCATTAATTTTATGTATATCATCCTTTTTAAATTAATTATTGTTTGCCTATTTTATATACGTTAAAAGATACTATTAACACAATAATTTTTAAGTCTTTTAAAAATCCCTAATTTAAAAAAAAATGGGAAGGTAAGATCATTAATGAGTTAAATAAATAAATGAAATTAGAAGATTGTTTATTGTTTATCCTCTGCGTTATTAATTATTTCCTTCTTGCGGATACTTGTCTAGAATTTATTTTATAGAATAGATAATATTAACAAAAGTAAGAAATTACATTTT
The DNA here is from genome assembly GCA_039881145.1 of Druceiella hillmani. Lineage (NCBI taxonomy): Eukaryota > Metazoa > Arthropoda > Insecta > Lepidoptera > Hepialidae > Druceiella > Druceiella hillmani. The sequence goes on from JAYKKI010000043.1 coordinate 17,565,178, forward strand.
TATATTGGTGTATATTTCGAATTCTTTTATTTTTTATTATTTGCTGTAACAACTTCCGTAAAGCTTCTTGTACAATCCCAAGGTCGATTTATTAGTTGTTAAGTTTTTCTTTCAAGTGCATATTATAACGTTCTTACTTTAATATGTATCTTCTCCTGTAAATAGACACCAGCTCGCATTACTAACATTTTATTTGTTTTTTTATTAAAGTTGTTTAGAAGTAAAGTGTTGAAGTGTCGATGAAAAGTTTCTCAAAATTGTATTTATTTTTTTTGTTATTAAAAAAAAATAGATACAAAAAATAATATCAAATAATAAAAGTTATGAAAAATTCTAATACTTTTATTTTTTTCTGGGACGATTATTTTCCGGGGATTGTGGTCGATATGACTAATTAGAGTTAAAATCTTTAAATATCAGAATAGTTTCATTCGGAACAGTAACGAATGCATTGCTGAAATCTCAGGATGTGGCAAAATGGTATAATTAATTATAAGAATTTTATAGCGATTTTCTGGAATAATGAATTGTTCATATCTTAACTATTTTTCTTTCATTATACAAAGGAAAAGTTTTTGGTGCAATTTTTTTTATTGGGAACTTATCAGTTGTCAATTTTTATTAAACATTGGTCCTAAGTCAATTTTAATTTCAAATACAGAATTACTTAATATTTTAGTATCGGTTATATTTATCGTGTACTTAATTTCACATCGTACGAGACATGGGAAACAACATTTATGTAAATTTTTAATACATTTTATAGCACTACTCACACAAAAAGATTAATCCAATTCATTTTAATTAATGGCAATAATTTCATTTATTATGTTTTAAAATGTATCAAGATAGCAATATACACTTAAAAATTATGTCTTCATAGTTGAACTATGTGTTAATTTTACTTAGTCTACTAAGTAGACCGCATATTAATTATAAATTATTCAACTTTATATCAGTTAGAAATTATGGATTATGCATAATTCAAATTTATTTTATAACATGAAAAAGATTTATTTAGCTATATTTACATAGTAGTGCTAGTTATTTATTTCACGTGAGTTGTATGCAGTTAGTATGCACATACATAGCTGAGATATTGATATATGTCAAAATATGCAACAGTAATATGGAAAGAATTTTCAGTCATCAGTCAATCATAACTAGAATGTGTCTGTTTTGTTATGACACCTCGCAATATGTTTCAAATGAACGTGAGGATTGCCGAAATGTTATTTGAAATTTCTTCACCCATGTATTTTTGAAGCTTCTGTCAGTAATATAACATTCCTTAAACATATCTATTGTAACGCCTCCTAATCTTATCGTATTTTATTGGTCATAAATATTTTGTAGAATACATTTAAATTTGTCCAAATGATTTGTTTTATTGTAGACCTATTTATTCTAAATGGCATAACTATCTGAAAAACATCTGGAATTGGCTGTGGTTTAGTGATCGAAATTGATTTAAATTTCCCTCAGAAGTCAAAAATATTTTTTGTTAATTTTAAATTTCATCGTGATTTGAATTTACCCTCGATAGTGATCCAATGGGAATTTTTCACGATGGTTGTTACTGTTTCTTCTAACATGTATCGGTGTAAAACTAAATACTTCAACCTTTATTTACAGAGTATTACCTTAAGACTACCGGCGAAGTCGACATAAGCACAAAAAAGAGAATATGTTCACGCTATTATATTTATCCGGTAATATTGGACAAATTTAATATTTGCACGGTTTGTTAATTATAGATCAAACGGGGCTCGTTGTATGTAACTTGGTTCCTAGATGAAAAATATAATTGATTAAATTCTTTTAATTAAAAAAAATTGTTCACGTAATTTAACCAAAACAGTTTTTTTGTATTGTTTATTAGTGCCACTACCGTAACTTTTTCAGAGTTTTATATACACAGTCTATCAGAAAAAAAGTTGGATGGGGTGGAGAGGGAGAAGTACCCTATTCGACACTTTTGGGACTCGTGTCTAGTTAAGGAGAGAACGTTGCAAAAACATAGAAGGTATATTTTTGATAACAATTTAAAATGCTTTCTTTCATCCCAAAATATTTTGATACAAGAGGAAGTTTCTAAAAAAATAAAAATTGTGTTTTTTGTGTATTATCGTATTACTCTCCGTATTACTCCAAAATGTTGTTGCGATCGAACGTGAATTAAAACATTTATGATAATGTGACATATTGACGGACTGGCAGATGGACAAAATTATAAAGATTCCATTGGTCGCCATTTAACTACGAAACCTTAAAAAGAGAATGACCGTGACGAGTATCAATAAGAAAAATATTTTTCGAAGCAAGTCCTGCACGTGTTTATTAACGGAACAATTTAGTCTAACGTGGCATTTGTGCCACACTACGCCTTTATGAATGTCGTATGTCTAGAATGGTGAACCGTGAATTAAATAAATGTATTATTCAATTCACGGTGGAAATATGTACGTCGTGCTAATAAGCTGGAAGCAATTTATTCGTAATTTAAACCAACTGAACACGTGATATGATCAATTCAGTATTCATAGTGATGTAACAAAACATTTAATAAGAACAATTTTCCCGTATTACCATTACATGTTTCTTCGCTGCTTGTAAACTACGAAGAACGTGCGCAGGCGTATCTCTATTATTTAAACCTCCTCAGGCCTATACGCTGCATTTGTTTACGACTCAAGAGAAAACGTTTTTTATTTAATTTAAAAATTTTCGCCCTTGTAGTGTGGCCTATAGGCCACAAGCGTTTTATCAGAAATTAGGCTTCCGACAAATTAGCTTCGGATCTGTGGGACATTTACTGAAAATGTCCCACAGCTCACGTTTGAAGGTTGAAGTAGAGAAATGTGAATGTGGTAGATAATTGTTAACGTGAAACATCTAATTGTGCGTTTAGAAGGGAGTTAAAAGTTGTGATGGAAAGACGCGTCTTGCGATTCGGTCAGTTTAGTGGCTATTTCCGACTTAATTCGGCTAGTTTCGCGTCTTTTCTACCATTCGACCAGCTTCGCATTTTCTTGCCTCTTTCCGAGTTAATTAGGAACAGCGTTGTTTCGCATTTACTAACGCTAAAATACCAAAAGAAAATTCCGATATAGTTACAAAAATTAACTTTATGGTAACAGAAACCATTGCCAAGCGAAGCACCCCTATTCGACGGAGAATTTTTCAAGAAATGCTTAGAAATATTCACATCGATAGCGTGTCCGGAGCATAAAGCATTAATTAAAAATATGAGCTTTTCACATCAAACTATAGCAAGGAGAATTGATATGTCCTAAAATATCGAATCGTATTTAAAAACAGAATTAAATAAAATGCGTTTTCTACAGTTTCGCTCTCGACGAAAGTCCTGATATGTCAGATGCAGCGCAGTTGACAGGTTTTGCAAAAGGAATAACAGACGACTATACAGTGACCAAGGAATTGCTTGATTTGCTTTCAATGAAAGACACAACCACAGGACAATATATCGAAAAAGAAATAAAGAGTTGCATGGAAAAATATGAGCTTCTAATCGAAAACTTTGCGGCTTAACTACAGATGTGCACCAGCAACGACAGGAAGAGCAAATAATTTTGTGGCATTAATGCGCAATAGCATCACACACATAATCATACAGCATCATTGTATTATCATATGCAAAAAATTATTACTACTTCATTGATTTTGAAATTATTTTCCCTTATTTAGATATGATTGTAACATAACAACTTAACTATCAGAAATACATTTAATCCTATAATTTGTGGGTGTCTGTCTCCTAGAGTTATAAAACGTTATAAGTAAAAACCGGCTGCAAATAGTCCACATAATGAAACCATAGCGGGTTGTGAAAATTAAAAGAAAGAAGTGAATCTATTAATATGAATAGATAAAGATACGGCTTATTTAGTTTATATTTTCTGGAACTACATATGTTAATACAATGTTTGTACACAACTGTAAACCTACTCCGAATGTATGAAACTTTATAGGTACACTGGCATAACATTTTCGCCTTTACCGGTAAACAATTTTCACTTTGTTTTAAGTTTACTTTACTTGTGCCCAAAACAACATTTGTGTATTAAATTTTAAATGTCTAGCTCTTTTTGAAGTTATTTATAGTTTTTATGATCTATCTGTGGGTTAGCTATAAAATTTATGATATCTGATATTTGGAATTTATAATACTTATATATTTCATTTGGTTGGTTTTATATTCCAACTTCGAGCATTTACTGGAGTTTAGTGATGATACAATTGGAATACAGGCGATGCGCTTAGAATTTATGGACAGTGTTCAGTAGTGTCACTCGGAAACTAACGGTGCATTTACGTGTACTTAGAGTGGACTTATATTCTAACGATTCCCTATATACGAGTACCTATGAAAAACTACAAGATATTAGTAATACCACTGAGCAAAACATTTTATTTTGAATTGGATTAAAACTAATAAAACGAAAAAGGCAAATATTATATGAATGAACTAAAAGAGGTAGATCAAAATAAAAGTAACTCGGTATTAAGTATAATAAAGATAATGAATGATTAGCACTATATGTTTTTAAAGAAACAAACAAATGTGATTAAAGTCAGGAGTCACAGAAACAAACTAATCCAATATGCGTAAACTCAATAGAGTAATTGTGCCTGTAGGAAAATTTATTATTATTTTTTTATTAAAAGAGAAAGGAACAGACTGTATGGCAATCTCAATTTATAGTATTTTTATGTTCACTATTATATTTATCGTAAAAGCACTTTAGCATTCCCAAACGTAGCAATGATGTTCATGAAAAGAAAACAAAGTTTCTTTGTTTAAAATAAACGTTTTCTATTATTAAAAAGCTTATTATAATTATATTTTAGGATGGGAATTACTTTGAGGACATTAAAAGAAGCTTTTGGAATTGATGAATTCAAGGGAAATAGACTAAAATTAAGGCGCTGGGTTAAATATAAAGGCACGTATTAAAAATGTGTAACGAAAATATTTTTTTTGGATAATGCTAGTAAATTCAAGATTATATACTTTCCAAGAAAGAAAACTAAAATAAAAAATTTATTTGTGGTGTACAAGTGAATAAAGATCAATATGGTGAAAGCAAAATTGCCCAAGTATTGTAAAAACTCTTTTTATAATATAATTGACAACCGGTCAAAGTCAAATGAAATACAGAATGCAAGGTTATAAGCCTATTAAGACTCGGTCAAGAGGACCAAAATCTTGATGAGACCAAGATGTTACTAGTTTCTATATCAATAAAACATAGCCAAAACATGATGAAAGTTGAAAAATATTTATTGTGGGGGAAGCGATTTTGGACTAAAATTACTAAATATCGAAATACAAAATAATTAGTCGAAATATCGCATAGATAAAAGCCGTGAAAATAAAAAAAAAGTTAAAATATCTTAACTTATTTTTTATATCAATATGTATCTCTCGTAGAAATTTGTACAAGTCCTCGAAAAATCATTAAAAATCCACAACTGTAGAAGTATGAAAGCCACGAGATTCAATTATAACTGACTTATTATTCTATTTATGTCAATTATGGTGATTATGCAACGTGAAATTGTAACTAGTTTTCACCAGTTTGTGAATTGTAACCAGTTTTCACTACTTTTTTGTTGTACCTTTGAGCTTGGTGTGGTATTTTTTTCATATAACTCCATATTCTGACCAATTTCCAACTCTACCTGGTACTTTAGAAAGAACGGTCCACAAAATTATGAAGCATTACATATTTATTCCAACATATTTCTGGAAACTGTAATTATTCTCAGTCCCTTTACTCACAAACACATCACTACTTTTTAAGAAAATTAATTTTTTGTCCACTTTGCGACATTTGGAAATCAGTAGGATTCGCTTTACAAAAGCTCGACCATGTTTTAGAGATACATATGAAAAAGTTTTACTTCTTTATATCCTCACTTACTATATTTCTTGCTCTATAGCCTTAACATAAGTATGTACATTTTACAACGAGATTCAATATTTTTTTTCTAAGCCATTTCATATAATTGGTAAATATTTTATTTAAAAAAAACAGTATTACTAAAAGTTAGCTTAAAGTTTGCCGAAAAATTCTAGGTTTTAAATTTAATAGTTTTTGAGGAATTCTAAACATTTTTACTCCTGTGATGTATATATCATTGTACATTTGAGTGGATAAAAGTAATAATAATTTTTGTAAATAGATTGGAGTTACAATATACTCTTAAATGCTTATACGTGTCTGAATGTGCAGAACCCTAGCGAGTTGTACTCGTACATAACATATTTTATTTTATTTCAAATTGAGCAGTAATTCTCACATGTATATACACAGTTACATAAAAACTGGCAACTAAAATGATATAAATATTGTGTATTGGTTTACGCTGGCAATTTCTCGCATGTTTATATTTTAGGAGCATGGAAAATTTACCCATAAAATCAAATATCGTTTTCACAATACAACTATTGTTTTCTCATCATGAATTTATTAATCCCCTAGCTCTCATAAGCAAGTCCACCGTAATATAAGTAGAACCGAGAACATATACAGCCAGAAATAATAAAGACAATTACAAAAATTGTATTTTTTATATGGGATAGATGGAAAATTTCAAATGGTATTTACGCTAAAAAAATTATTTGAAACTAAACGATTTATAAATTTAAATATATTTAACATATGATGTAATATTAGTATATATTTACTAAAAAAAATATCAATTTTATTGCACAAATTGACCATATTACTCGGAACTTTGGCTAATCTATATATGGAAAAAATTATATAGTAGAAGTTTCCATAAGAACTTTTATCCCAAATTTCATTGTAATGGGATGGGTTGGAGATTATCTTCAGTCATTTATATTTGTTACCACGGGGGTAAAAAAAGTGTAGAAAATTTGAATGACATGTGTCGAAAATTATAAGTACAAATTGAGTTTGTATTTATAGATATAGTATTTTTCATAGACCAAATGCAATAACTACAAAACATAACAATTAATTGAGCTAACATGTCACATATATTTTTACTTAATATAATAAAAAACCTCAAAACTCAACCACGATGCGAATTTTCTGAAAATTTTTTCTGCGTGGAAACAAATTGAAAATCATGCATTTCCACTTACGTTATGGGAAGGCTCATATGAAACATACTTTATCATGCTTAATATAAGATTATCAAACTTTGCAATTTGTAATAGGGTTTATTGATTGCTTAGTAATCAGTTTTAATTATTGTTTTCAACATTCATTAATTTTGGGGTCTTTAAGGTTACGATGCTCGCTCTATTTATGATATGGCCTAACATTAACTGTAGGATCAAGAAATTTCAACTGTAGGATTAAATTTGAGTGAGTGCGACGTGTTCAAAAACGTAGTGCTCATTTGCAGTATACCAGTTTAGCTCTAATAAAAACACATTTTTTTTAAAGTTATCCAAATATCAGTCATTTTTTATAAACATTATGTAAATTGTCTGACCCTAAATGGGAGAAATTTTTTGACTGATCCCAGTTTGCTATTATTTTATGACGATAATTGATTACAGGTTAAACATAAATCTTAGATTATTTATTAACTAATAATATATTCTTTATCGAACGAGAGCATTAACGATATCGCCAAATATACTATTCAGAAAATGGCGATATTTTGTTATAACCCTGCGTACCATATCATTTTTAAATACTGTTTATTATATATTACGTTTTTTACCAATACAAATAATGTAAAGATGATGACTACTACTCGGTTTATATATATTTTATCTCTAAGTCACGTTACCCTAATTGTATTTTTTTCGTCCTACGGTCGCTAAATATAAGCAACCTTTGGTGAAACAAGTGGTGTCTCATTAACCAGCTTCAGAGCTGTTTAACAGTGTATTATACCACTTCCATAAATTCTTCTTTATTTCAAATGCAGACATGTAATGTGTAAGTACTTATAATAACCATATTTTATTAAATAGCTTATGGATATGAAAATAAACTGTATGATAGTCTTCACCTCCTTATGTCTTCCTCATTTTGCTCCTCCGATTTTTGCATCTGTATATTAGTCCATAATCAAATATCGTGTTATAATATAGCCAAACAATGAAATATTATGTCGAAACTGTAAATATATAATAGCATGACCAAGAGTAACGGTAAACTATTAAGAGATTTTTATTTGTTTAATTGCCCGAAAAATATGGCATAATTTCATTATCCGTGAGAGAAAGATTAATTGATTACACATCGTCATTAAGGGATAGAAGTATCTCCATTAAGAGACATATCGTCATATATTCGTAATATTTCATATAATCGTAATCGTTTCAAAGCACTTAATATTAATCAAATTATTCGGATAGATTTTCCCAATAACAAGGTGTGGGTCAATTTGGTCCAACGATTTATACGATGTCCGACGAGGTCGATTAAAATAAAATTAATGAGAACTACGAAAAGCTAAACTGTCATACCGTTTTCACGTGTAACTTAAGTGATCTTCAGAATTGACTTCTAGAATTATTTTACACATTATTTCAAAAAGTTTAATAATAGATTAAATTCGATAATTTTATGAACCATTCATTATTTGAAATCATTAACGAATGATTCATAAAATTATGTGCAATCTATTTGATTATTTTAACAAGTTAAATTATTCTTAAAAATATGTCTATAGTCAAATGAATGGAAGGCGCGCTTCATTTGAAGTTAAAGCGTGTCATTTATGAAGTTGTGTGTAGTTTCTGTTCATGTGGATGTAAATTTTTAAACCAGCAATATTTTGTACATAAAAGCGCACCTTTTTCAAAATGAAAAGCGTATCGTATTTTTTTCTTAGGCTGTTCATCTTAGAATACAGTTGAATGTATTATCTGCTTAATAATGTAGTTTAAAGTCAAAAATATTTTCAATTAACTTGGAAGCATTTTCTGTTTATTAATGGTAGTGTTTATTCTTAATCACTTCGTTAAATGTCAAAATGTTAAACGCTTTGAATTTCTCGCGAAATTAAATTTATAATCAGGAATAAATTTGCTTAACATTATTCACAGGTAATGCTCTGAAAACCAATTATGAAATTAGTTAATGCGTTGACATTTTGAAGCAGGTTTTGAATCTACAGGTTTATTTACTCCTAATACTGACTATTATGACTAAATCGTTTTACATTTTTTTCCAGTAAATTTTTCTCACGAATGACTTTTTCTCACCAATTATCGAAGAATTTTTTTCAGGAATCTTCAAGATGATTTTTCTTTTTGAGACATAGAGTTTGGATTCGAAAACCCCATTTTAATTGAGAATAATACTAAATTATTTTTGTATTTTATAACATTAGCCTAAAAGGACAACTTTTTTATGAATGAGAAAAAAATTGTGGGTCGCGTGAAACACATGTACCATTATACAGATCATTTAAGAGTTTGTTAATTAATTAGTTTTTTTTTGTTGGACACCTGTCACCTAATATTCCGTTCCAAAATCCAATTCTCTCTCATGAATCTACGAAATGGGAGTTATGTTGATTTTCATTGTTGTAATGGTGCTTTCGGAAGATTCATGCGTAGATTGGTTATAGGCACAGGAACTATTAGGTGACAGGTCAACAAAAAAATAATCATAATTAACAACTCTTAAATATAGGTCCTACCACCACATCTTACCTGAATATCCATCAAGCTGTACAGATAGCTTGATGGATTCTATTATTTTTTGTTTAATAACATAAATTTAAGGTTTAAATTAATACTTATAGAAAACGATATCTACATAATAAAATTTTAATTATGAAAATATAAAAAATTCAAATATATTTTACTGCAATTATTAGTAAATACTGCAGTTACTACCATTATATAATATAAAATTAAAAAATATTATAAAAGTAAACAAATTAAAATGCAGATCCGATGAATTTCGTTTTGGTTCTCCGTTAAAGAAAAAAAAATGGTTTGCTTAGAACCATTATGTATATTCGAACTGGGTATTTTGGAAATTTTCTGCACCGAAAAAAAAAACATATGCGTATTATATTAAATTATACTCAAATAGATTATTATTCAAAAAAAGAACGTGATTTTCGAAATAAAGCACTATGTTTTAGACCGTGAACTTGCTGGTGCCGAAGGGAGCCGAGTTTACCCGATTCACTGTCACCGATCCGAATCTGATGGCTAAGTTTCGTTCACTGTTCAAAAAAGAAATCGGTTTTGTGTACACAAGTATGGTTAATATTGAACAAAGTTCGCTATGGAAATTGTTAGTGATGTGAGATGGTACATATTTTGATTTTAGCCTTCTCATTACAATTCGATTTTGCAATTAATGATTCAATTATAAAATAGAAGAGTTTATAACATCGTCATTTGTTTGATCATATTATTTGCAGCGCATTTGATCGACTCCCACTTCAGCAGCTTTAATTCTAATCGACCTTGTTGGAAATCATATCATTTTTGGGACAGAATTACTAATATCTAATGTACAAACCTGTCTCAACGATTTGATTAATGTTGAGTGATTTGAAGTGATTGTTATCTATCACTGACCATACTTCTATTTTTGTTTCAAATTAATAATATATTACCATTTATATTAATAAAGTATGAAATATTTTATTTCAGCCATTAAACAAATTAAAATCTTTTTAAACGCAATCATTACTCTTGGTCATGTTATTAATTAGTTGCCGCTTCGACACAAATTTCATTGTTCGACTTTGCCACGCTCACGAACGACTAATGCAACTGCGGTCACTGGACCGCATTCGGTTGCCCACAGAGGGCCTATGTTGCCTTTATGCAAACAATATCTATATACCTCTGCTCTAAATGATATAAAACAAATATTATGTCGATGATACTACCTTGACGTCACTTGAAAACTAATGGATCATTGCCGTTTACATCATGCTAGTATCGTGTGCAAAATTTTTCAGATACAATAAATGTCGGCGACATGTAATAATAATAAACATCATCTTTATTCATATATATATTCAACATTTGACATAAACGGGTGACGAGTTTAAAAATTATTAAGGTTTTCATGGTTTATCAAGATGTATTCACGATCTTTCGAAAAATGACGGCTATTAAATAGGTTCTGCGCTGAACCTTCAGATGATAAACGAAAGAATTTTGGCCACATACGCCGACGTTAAAGTGTTAAGATAATGTAATTTTGACAGAAAGGTTTACGTTTTACATTATATTTTTAATTCGATTGACTTAAACCTTATTATCATTATGGAACATTATAGGAATATACCGAATATTCGTTTTCTATTCCTATTCGTTCGAATATCGCATTCGCAAAATTTAACTTTTACACATTTGTATCATACGATTATTTCTTCACTTGTAATCAAAAGAGATAAATGCGCTTAATAAATTTATTTAAAACAAATTCTTTGTAATGTATCATGTATAGGAAAAATGATAAAATCCGAAATAATATTATATATATATAGATATATATATATATATATATATATATATATATATATATATATATATATATATATATATTTATATATATATATATATATAATATATATATATATATATATATATTAGGTGTTTATGTAAAAACACCTGGAGGTCATCATAAATAGTTTATATTTAAATCTGTTTAAACTCTTTTTACACACTACAATGAAATGTTTGTGTTTTTTGCTTTATGTAATGAATTGATTCCTATACACGATACCAAACGGATTTTAAGCGGAATTAATTATTTTTACCATTGTAAATGTAACCGACGTTAATGTCCAGTTAATTAAGGAAATACACGGAATTACTGACCACGTTGATTAGCTTCAGGAGTAAATAGGAATATCATTTATCCTACAGGGTTTCAATATCACGATGCTATAGTCCCATTAAAAATTACAAGACAATATTTACCATTCTTATCGGGCGCGGCAAGCTATACTTGAGGCGTGACGTATCCATATCGATTTGGCACTTTAGCAGTCAAAATATTACAAAGAGATATATTTATTTTCGTATTTATGTTAGTTTGGATATTATAACGACGAAAAGAGATTAAAATAAGATTAACAATTAATATCACAACTTAAAACATTACAGTGTTATTTTCATGTCGATATACTTATATCCATATGTTACTTACGATAAGGAGTACTGTTAATTATAATACTTTAAACTTAAGAATACACGTACACTTATTTTTACTTTATGAGATTTAGTTAAGAAATACTTTTGGTTAACATGTTTTTGGTTATCTTACTTATTAACTAATTATCTCCAAAGAAGGGTGGATCTTTCGACCTTGATATTGTTTTCAGTATTCCATAGAAAATAACCAACCCTTGTTATTTCGTCACGAGCCTATTTCAATCTGCATGTCACAATTTTACTATTTCTATGGTTTTAGATCTATGTATGAGCAAATTTCCAGGCAGACTTTTAATGCGAAGATCTCAATTTATATGTAGCAAAAAATTTAAAAAAATAATTTGTGTCTCTATTCATGTGAAGAGGAGCGAAATATTTTTTTTCGCGCTTTCCATCGAGTGAGGTATAATGGTATATGTTGATAAATGGATAGGTATTTTTAAATGACATTGAGTATTCATTTACCATTTTAATTTTTCAAGGTTCGTTTTGGAAACATCAAACTTCACAGTAACGTGTAAAATGTTTTTCTCCTGTAATTTAACAATCACCAGGCTGAACAAATTCTAAAAATATTTCAAATGCTGGCATTTGATGAAAACTTTCAAATAAATTTATTAAGCTAAATTTTTCTTAACAATTTCAAAACTTACAAACAATTACAAACCAAATTTTGTGCATGTTTGCCGATTTTATAATGTATTAATAGTGGAAAATTCAAACGAATCGATTATTCATATTTTCTTGAACGGAGATTTAGAAGAACCTAGAATCTTACAGGTACTAAGTATCTACATATTACGCAAATTAAATCACAGTTTATCTCAAAGAATATAGGTCAGTAATAATCATTAATTGATTATAAATCCGATAATATGATAAACTACCAAAATCTCTTTCATTTGTGTAAACTTTAGTAATAATACGATGATCGACTAAATTTGATTGTTTTTGGCAAGTTTGCCTTTCAATGTTGTTAAACTGATGTTTCCTATGACATAAAACACATCTAAACATGCATTAATGAAGGTTAAAACAAAAAGCTTTTCTGCGCCTATTAAGGCCAGATTGAAGTTTCAAACTATTGAAAGGAAACAATTAGTTAGTGGGAAATGGGGAGACCGCAATATGGTAAGAAATAACTAATTGTTTTCGGGAACGAGCAAGAAAATTTAAGATGTGGCCAACTTGAGTTCCCTTGTTCAGAGTAAAATTAGTACATGCGTTGGAATTTTGTTGTTGGGATGTGCCCATAATTTATTAACGTAGATAAATGTAACACTAAAAACTAGCTAATGTTTCCTTAATTACATCACAAATAAAATTGTAGTTTATATTTTATTACTATCAAGTTCTATTCATACCTATACCACGATGCGCATAGTATTTAAGTAGAGTATGTAATGACGATGAAAAGCTTTGTATTTTAAAATAATATACACATTTTGTTTTAAACTCCTTTCTATTCGTTCTGCCTTTATAGCGAATATAAAAACGAAATTTTCTTAAAACCAACCATGATTCATGGATGGAATTGGAGAGAATCTTAAATGTGTTCCATATTTTTCCCATCCTTTGCATTCTTCCATTCTTTGCTACATTCTGATAATTGTCACTCCCTTCTCGATCTCATCCTAGTAACTTGCCCTAAAAGTGTATCCTTCTACGGTCAACTTCCAGCACCCGGTCTTTCTCATCATGATCTCCTTTATATTTCCTATAAATTAAGTAGCCCTAAAGCCTCTTCAAAGAGCATCTTCAAAGAGAGTGACTTCAATCGTATTGACCCACCATCTTTTCTTGAGGATGCCAGATCCATTAACTGGGATACAATTGCGATCAATCATTCTGTTGATGAAAAACTCACTGTTTTCAATAGTTGTTTCACTAAACCGCTCAATAAACATGCTCCCCTAAAACTCGTGAAAATTAAGCAGAGAGCTGCTCTTTAGCCAAACGATTCCATTAGAAAAATGATGGCCAAACGTGATCACGCTAAAACTAAGTGTAGAACTGATTCCAGCCCAAATCGCTGGAAGAATTTCAGAGTGCTTAGAAATAAATGTTCGCAAATGTGCCGAAATGACAAAAAAACACTATATTTCTGCATCATTACGTGATTGTACTCCTAATAACATTTGGAAGTTTTTGGGTACTCTAGGCATTCGAAAGTCTTCTACTACTTCGGAGAGCTGGCGATTTAATATCGACCAATTAAATTCACGTTTTTCTACGCCACTCGCGTTACTTGAACCGGCTGTTAAGTCTGCAACTATGAACAGTATCTCGTCTTCATCCGTTTTTAGTGAACATCAATTTACGCTAAGGGTTACCTGTGATTCGGAAGTTAAAGCTAATCTTCTTGCCATAAAATCTATGGGAATTGATGGCTTAAATATTAGTGCTCTTAAACCAATAATAAATATCTTGGCTCCGGTCATCGCTAATATGCTTAATACCTCTATGAAAATTGCTGTCTTCTCTTTGGAGTGGAAAAAGTCTATATTGTGCCCATATATAACATTTTATTACCTACTCAATCCAAGGATTTTGGGCTCATATCTATCCTACCGCTTCTATCTAAAGTCTTTGAACGTATTGCTCATGGTCTACTCATTACTTTCTTCAATATTCATAAGTCTCTAAATCAACTTCAATCTGGCTTTAAAGCTGGCCACAGTACCTCAACTGCCCTTGTTAAAGTTATTGATGATATACGCTTGATTATTGATAATACACAAGTCACTGTTCTTGTGCTTCTTGATTTCAGCCATGCGTTCAATTCTGTTGACTTCGACATTTTTCATGCACGCTTGAAATATTTAAGATATTTCAATCATATCACAACATTACACAATATATCACAAGATTAATTTGAGTGGTTTAGTTCATATGTCCATGGACGCAGGCAATATGTTAAGTTGCCAGATACGGATTCTGAGTGGATTTGACCTTACAGCTGGTATACCTCAAGATGGAGTTCTATTTTTCCTCTTCTTCTCGGTATTTAGTGACGATGTTGTTGAAAATATTTCTGTCAATTATAATCTTTATGCTGATGACCTACAAATCTATGCGCACTCGAACCTCCATTCCTTATCAAAAACCATCGATATCCTTAATCGTGATCTTGCTTCAATTGGTCAGTGGGCTCATGAAATGGGTCTTTTGGTTAACCTAAGTAAGTTACAAGCTATCCTAATTGGTAGTCAAAGACTGACTTCTAAAGTAAACCTACCTAGTTTATCGAAATTAGTGCTAAATAGTGCAATAATACCATACACGTCAACTGTTAAAAACCTGGGCCTACTGATCGATCAAAATCTTAGTCGGCGGCCTCAAGTAAATTATGTTAGTTGTCGTGTTTTCAACAGGATACACTCTTTGAAACGTGTTCAAAATTTTCTACCGACTAAAATGAAAATCTATCTTTATCAAACACTTTTATTACCATTTGTATTACCATTTGGAGACTGTGCTATCCTGATCTTAATGAAGAATATATGTGCAAGTTGGAACGTCTTCCAAATTATGCATCATGTATATCTCCGGCCTCAGAAAATATGATCATATTTCTGAATACAGGACACTTCTCAAAAGGCTGAAGATCCGTGATCGACGCCAATTTCACATACTTACACTTCTTTTTAATATATTAAAAAATCCTCATAGCCCATTATCTTAGTTGCAAATTTAAAGATTTGTCAGCTCACGACCTTGGGTTACGATCGGAAAGTTCACTCACCTTACTTATTCCTAAATCTACCTCTACTTCTTACGAAAACATCCTTCACTGTCCAAGCAGCAAAAAATTGGAATCACCTGAATCCTGACATCAGGAAATTCACGTCCCTAAATATTTTAAAAGATCGCGTGAAAAGTCCTGCTTCTCCTGAAACTTTTTCCTTTGTGTTATTAGTAGTTTTTTTTTCTTTACTTTTGTATTTTTTTTAAACTTTTTTTTTGTCTAATGGGCTTTAAAGAATTTTCACTGTATAATCTCTTACAGTCTACCAACCAAATTTCAATACAAATTGTTATGGTTGACTGGAAGAGATTGCTCATGCATAGCAATAAGTCCGCCATATATGTGTATGTATGTTTATTTATGTTTATTTATTTATAAAGTTTTATGTAATATACATGAAACTTTATAAATAAATAAACAAATAAATAAATATTTTTCTGTCTTCTAAGTTTTTATTTGTGTTTATTTTTATGGATTTTTAATTCACTATTATTACCGAATGTTATTAATTATGTCAAGTTGTTTTTTAAGCAAATTTATAGGTACACCGTTCAAGTGGTTTAAACATTCTTTTACATCACAGGTGATAACTCAGTTTATAATTTTACGGAAGTTAGATTTTAAAATGAAACACAGTCATTCGCCTTTTATATAAAAATCTTTAAAGAAAACCTGTACACATTATTCAAATTACATGCCTATCTTTATTTCTGGCTATGTGTTTGTCACGGGGTCGTAAATTTTGACCTATTTAAATTAGAAAACGATAGCGAAATGACTATCATTAATACCTAAGTATTCAAGGTAATATCGAGCAATATCCATAAAAATAGCTACAACGATAGATATTTACCCGCTAATGATGAAATTAATTTCTCCAAATATTTTTGTAACCATTTTAATGTAACAACACCGGTCAAGTGCAGTCATATTCGCATATTGAGGGTTCCGTGCCTCGTTAGAAGTGAAATTACTTTATTTATCAGAAACCGTTATTATATTCCGAGTAAAAAAAATATGAATAGTACACGATATAATTAAATATGGGGGGATATAAACATAGTGGTGAACATTTCAAAAACTTATATCTTGGTAAATTAAATAAATTTACGTCTAAAAAACTTCCATTGTTATAGTTTTCTAACAATAATTTCAAAGTTTTTTTAAAAACTTGTTTTTTCAATTTTAAGTTCAGTTCTAAAGGTATTCTTAAATTAAGAAAAAAATGTATATGAGATACCCTTACAACTAGCTTTCTCAAATGATACCTCATACTATATATGAAATCTAAATATTTTTATGGAATATGGAGTTCGTTGTTTCTACGAATTCCATATACCATAAAAACATTTAGAGTGTTAGCTATTGAGGTACTCCATTAATAGGTAAAATTTTAAATAAAAACGGCTGTGAGAGAAAAGCGGTTACGGCAAATGGGAAGAGGGACACATGAGGGTCTTATAAGGGTTCCTTTCTTCCTTCTGAGATATTGTACCCTAAAAATATTAGAGATGCACAATATTTCGCGCGGTTGGCATCGTCGGTTGGGAGATAATGGAGACAGTTGTTGACAGATTTACTTACTTTTCTCATTGCACCAGCACATATTCGCTAAAAGCGAATTAATTTGCTAAGATTGAAAAGTAATCTGATAAGATTTACGATTTCCT
This sequence comes from Druceiella hillmani, assembly GCA_039881145.1. Classification (NCBI taxonomy): domain Eukaryota; kingdom Metazoa; phylum Arthropoda; class Insecta; order Lepidoptera; family Hepialidae; genus Druceiella; species Druceiella hillmani. The sequence continues at coordinate 17,582,753 of JAYKKI010000043.1, forward strand.
GGACATGAATTGATAATCACAAAATAATTACAATATTTATAGAAATCACTTATGGCCCGAATACATTTGTTGTTAACTTCTCCGTCATCATATAAACATTTAAATGAAATTATGTAGGCTGCAACAAAAGAATATCTTTATAATTTTTTGAATTAATTTATGTGCATATGATTAAAACATATTTTCAATAAAATCAACATATACTTTACAATTTGAAACGATTCTGAATAATAGGTTTCAAAAATATTACAATGTCTATAATGCTCCCAAATCAAAGGTTTGGATACTGCAACCCCCTTAGTTGTAGATATCATTCTACCTACCCTATGTAGTATGGTGTAGTGAAGTTGTACACGTGCATAATACAGGTTCGAAATGTTATTACACACATCACAATTAATACAATATACTAGACACATGAGAAGTTTCGTGGAAGAGTTAGAGTAATAGAATAAGAAAACATAGGTTAGGTGGGTGTTATGAAAACAATAACAGGTAGCTAAAAGTATAAAAATGTATGGTATTAACAATTAAAAATATGAACTTTGAAATAAAATCAAAATTTTAACCATTCGCGAAATATATTCTAATATGGCTACTGTTAACCCATTTCGCGGTGACTTGAACTCCTTGGATCGTATGTCTAGATCGTAGATCGTATATAAATGAGATATTTATGGAAAACTCTAAGCCGATGCACATTCATAAGTTATAAAAAGATATACAGAACTATGGTAACATTCGCTACGCCGTAGAAATATACCCGCAAATACACCTAAGTGTTAAATCTATTACTCATGTATCTCGGAACCATAAAATCTGCACGTAAAAACCGCCGAATTAATTTGAAAATCTACGCGGGCCCAGTATCAGGCAGGAGATATATTATGTAATTAAACCAAATAAATCATTGCGTCAGTGAAAAAATTGGAAAGTCCTATGTAACTTGGTTCAGATAATCGAAATAGGTTACGTAAAATTGACGGGTGATACGTATTTTGAGAAAAAAGCAAAACTGAACATTTAAAAAAAACGCACGACGATGTAGTCGTTGTAACTGAAAAACAATTAAATAATTTCTTAAAGCTCCTCCTATCCCCCCCCCCCCGATTAAAAGAAAGTAATAACCTATAAATATAATTACAAACCCAAGAAAATCCGTTGGGGCTGCCATGCCCTGCCTATGTCTAAAATTTTGCAGTTTCATCAGTTCGTGTTTGTTCTTAGGTGCGTAAATAGCTTTTTTATGATGCTACAATGTGATCGATATTGGAAACGGAAATGAAAATGGTAGTTCCGACGGATTTTCTTGGGTTTGTAATTATATTGATAGGTTCTTACTTTTTTTTAGTCGGGAAAGTTTATAAAAAAAATATTTAATCGTTTTTCAATTAGAATGACTACATCGTCACAGGTTTTTTCCAAAATTTTAAATTTTGCTTTTTATTTTATTCTTTTTCGATTAAAATGTATCCATCTGACGTAGACTGAATCAAAGTTTTAATTTTGCTTTTTATTATTAGTTTTAACAACTAAGCTTCGAAAAAAAGATTCCCCACAGCGCTAGCTTATATGGCTCTTAGTATAAAGTACGATCTATGAACGGCGTACTAATAATTGATTCAAATCAAAGAAAACTCTTCAACAATCCGCACAACAGCATAGCATTGAAAGAATTAGAGCGCTTGAGAAATAAGTTACGTGGATTACATATCGACAAAGCCAAAGATAGGCCAGAAAGTAGTTAATTTCGATCAATTAAAAATGTTTTTCAGCACTACCTGACAAGGTAATAACATAACACTTTACTAATAACCTTCGCCGTTAAATCACAAACTTTTTACCGTAAACCGTATCTAAATCGGTCAAACGGTTTTGGAGAAAAATGGGAGCATTCGTTTGCAACAAAATGTTGCAGCGCCCTCTGACGAGGTAACACCATGATACATGATCTAAGAAACATCGCCAAGTAGCCCCAAATATTTTGCAGAAAACCATGTCTCAATCGGTGGAATCATTTTGTAGATAAATGGGAACATTCGTTTGCAACAAAATATTGCAGCACACTCTGGTAAGCTAACACCATAACATCTATTTAAGAACCATCTTTGATTAGTCCCAAATATTTTTCAACAAACTGTGTCTAAATCGGTTAAACCATTTTGGAGATAGTTGGGAACATTCGATGGCAATGAAATGTTTATTGTGGCGCCCCCTGGTGACCACACCTATTTAAGAATCATCGCCGATTAGTTCCAAACATTTTACAGGAAACCATGTCTAAATCGGTTAAACTATTTGGGAGAAAAATGGGAACATTCGTTTGCAAAATGTTTTTGCGGCACCCCCTGGTGACCATTGCCAATTTTTTACCAACATTTTACAGAAAACCGTATCTAATTTGGTTAAACCGTTTTGGAGATAAATGGGAATATTTGATTGCACACGAAACAAACAAATAACCTCTCACCCTAAACGTGTATACTTCCTCCGTTTCGTCGTGGGTAAAAAAAGCGATAATTAGGTGAAATTTAAATATTTGGAAGAACAATTTAAATATTTAGTTATTATAATAATTTACGTACATACATATGTATATATAGATATATATATATATATATATATATATATATATATATATATATATATATATATCCTATAATAGAGCTACAAGATATGTTAAAACAAATCCAAATTTATTTTTATATCAACCAATATTCACTGTTATGATTTTTTTAACTTCAGCTATTTTAAAAATTTCTAAATCAAAATAGCCACTTATTTAATTTGACAGTTATTTTCACGCTTAAAAAATATTAAGAAATTTTGTGGGAAATGTGTATGAAAATAGACAAATTTTAAATACTCTATATCAAGTATTATTTCTTATATTGACGTCGAATTTAGGTTATCATTATTATTAAGAACGTATGTAATAAAAGTAATATTTTCCGTTTTTTGTGCACTTGGCTGGCACATTTTACGCTCTCACATGAACCTGCATAAAATGGTTTTAATTAAAGTCGACCTAATGGAAGTACACTTTGCCACTGGTCACGCCATTTGACAAGATTATGCACTAACGCTTGACCGCTGCCACATCCGATTTATAGCCAAGTGCACGAAATTTCATTTAATAACATCAAGTATTCCATATTGATGGAACTTTAACGTTGTCACATGTAACTTGCTTCTCTAGTCGTTTAAAATGTTGCAAAAGTAGTTTTTTCTTCTTTGTTTTACATATATTTATATAATTACTTATCTTTGTTTACTTTTTTATATTTACTAGTTTATTTATCTCTGGTTTAATTACTTTTTTTGCAATTGTATTCACAATCTTTTGCGTCTTACACTACACTAATATATTTTATTTCTTGATGCTTTGGTTGACTGAAAGATATTGCTCATGTAGTACCTTATGTCTTTGTACATTGAAGAAAAGAAATAAATAAACTGATAATAATTATTTTACTGACCGGAGGGTAACTCTTGATTGATCTACTAATCATCTACTTTTCTCTTACAATGATGACAGAGTAGTAAAACTGTACATATTTCATAAAATCTAAGTTGATAGAAAACAAACGGTTCAAGTGAGTATTGGAATATGTACAACATAAGATTGCGTATTTAGCAATATTTAATAAAATTTTTGATGTAATTTAGTCAAAAAATCTATTCCAAATTTGTAATCATAGAGTAATTAGATTTTTTAAAATTTTTCAAACCCATCGTTTAAAAAATGTAAGTACTTTATAGGTCCATACTTTGAAAAAGAAGATTTAAAATGAAAAAGGATAGAGGACGCACAAAATGCATTTTTCATCCCCTTTAAGAGGAGGCACATTAAAGTTTTACATTTAATATTTTCGTACATGGAATTCGAAATATACATGAAGCATGTACATATAAATTCATACACGTATGATACAATTGTAGAAACCAGGAGGCTGTGTCAGAAGGGTGAATATATTAAAATTATAAGATTTTCTTGTTTCACCGGGAATCCTAAAAGCTCATCAAGTATATTTATATCAGTTTTATAACATTTAGAGCCATTTTATGCGATTTTAAATTTTTTCTTTGTTCATATTATTTCAATCCATGTGATTGTGGGAATTAAAATCTTTGCGGGAAATATGAAAAAAAACATTAAAATATTAAGGTAATTAAATAAAAATAAAGACGGTGCAAAAATTGTCCTGGCTACAAATTTCCTAATAATTTGACTATTGACCGATGACGACGCTTAGAAATACAATACAAAAGGTAATTTCTGTGATCCAAAGTAAATCGAATATGCAAGTTTTTGAATGTATTTATGGTATGTTGAGTAATTGATAGGATGAGTCCAAAAACACATATCGGGAGTCAAATATTAGGTAAAAGTATGTTTGACAAATATATAGTTTGGTTTTAAAGGGAAAATGAATTTAAATAAGTTTAAAAGAAGGTTGGAATACTCCAAATATATATGTGTAAAAAATCTAGATTACGTTTATGAAAATATCAAAAATATATTAGAAATCAGATCAGTTGCAGTAGATAATAAAGAGCACGTTCAAAAAATTGCTGTCGTAACTTTGATTTAATTTAATTAATCATATTTGTGGAGTATTGTTGATGGTAACACGTCATAATCAGTATCACATTTTGAGCAACGCGATAGAAGTACTTTGATCGAATTTAAAATAAAATTTCATGGATTCTAACAAATTATAAATTATAATTAAACGTAACAACATGAAAATATAAAACCTGGTCAAACATTTGATTGATAGTCTGGTTGTGGGTCTTTTAGCCGATTCGGGGATGATGTGCCAGATAAATGAAAATTATAAGTAAATAATTATTGTACTTTGCTTTAAGGATTCCGATACGATTTATTTTAGAATTTTGTGTAAAATAGTTCTATAAATCTCCACAATATTTTTGGAGAAACTGTTTGACGTTGAAACTTTAAATTTAGCACATTTATATGACCCACATATATCTCAAAACTTTTGAGCATGTAAATAATTTTTTGATTATGTGTTCGATTTATTTTTCATTTCATGTGTCGTGTAAGATAGCAATTAAATAAACAAGTCATGTAGATTCTAAAATCTTTTTATATATAAGGTTATTCTACAGGTATGGTGAAAAAACGTACAAAAATAAATGTCCCTATGATGTAATAAATGTCCCAAAGTACTAAGGAAAAAATTATGAATAAAATGGCGTTGCTAGCAGTTTACCCAAAGTTTACCAGGAAATTTCATCGGTGGTTCTGAATTGCATAGTTTTTGAGTCATTGCGATATCTATCCTCTGTGTGACATATATTAAGCAGTATATTTGGATGGTGAAAATTAATGTGAGTTAAAATAAAAAAAACATAATACTGAATAGTTAAAAACTACTTCATATCCTAAATGCATATATGAATATACATGCCTAAATGTGTACAGAATCTTCGTGTTCGAGTTCTGCAAGTAATTGACGGGTTTATTTCTAATCGTATTCGTAATGTAATTGTATTGTATTGTATTATATATAATCGTAATGTGATGAGAAAATTATTATAACAATGTTTAATATGATTAATATCATAACCTTATGTTTCATATTACGTTTATCAAAACGTAGCCGATTGTTTAAGCTTTGTCTTATTGTAATGTAAGGATTTATGAACTGATTCCAAAAAAATTACACGCAATTTTTTCCATTAAGTCATATAACTTACCTTAAAATATTTAAAGTTTTGTATCAAAAAATCCCATTTATATCAAATGAAGATTTTCTAATTTTTATGAATTCGTGAATTACATTGTTTTTTAAATAATTCAGTCAAATATTTCAAATCGTTTGAAGTGAATAATTATGAAAACCGCATTAAAATATTTTGGATATTTCCAACAAATGCAAATCCTTTAAAAGGAACGCACTTTTGCATATAAATTATTGTAAGGAATTGAATACTTGTTCTTTTTCATTAAAACTAATTTTCATAATTTTTCACTCTTTTTTAATATAATAACAGAATTTTAAAAAATGACACCATTTTTTCATTATATTTCAATACTTATTATAGAAGCATTATCTCCTCAAATATAATTTTGACTGTGCAAATTATACAAGTGTAATTATTTTTTTACATTGCGTAAATAAAAAGAAGAACACAAAATATCGACATAGGTTTATTATCATTTTCTGAAACCAACATTAAAATAAAATAAATATTCCGAAAATATATTTCTAGACACATCATCATAGAGGTTTTGTTATTTTCTATCTAAACGATTCTTAATTTTAAAATTAAAAATTGCTTTAACTGATTATCATAATTGTTTTCATTACAAATTAAAATTTTCTTCAAATAAGGTCTAATGATAAAAAAATAATCACACGAAAGTGCTTTTGTTGACTGAACTGGAAAAAAATTCATCAAATTTGTTGAAAAATAAAAATTATATACTCAAGTCTAATTTTAAAATGAAAAAGAAAATATAATCTCCCACAACAGATTAATAGATTGAATGTAAATATAAAATTAATGCTAAGCAATATCGCATCGGTCGCAGTTAGATGACAATAGTCATATCTGGTCGATGACACCGCTAAGTAAAATTTATTCAAAGTAATTCGAGATATTTAATTCTTAGAAAATAAAAAAAAAATAAAGTTCAACTTTCTGAAGTTTACTTGACACTACACAAAATTTATGCCTATAATCTATGAGCTGGCGTCGAGAGATCAATATCCCTTATCGTGTCCATTATTCGGAATAATAAATTCGATGCCCTCTTAAACATGTGCGGGAAAAGTATCGGTATTCGATTAAGGACGTGACGACGAGAGCAAATGTCGTTACTCCCAGCCCTACGCTTCTTTGTATTATTACTGTTACATTCATCGGTCAAATTTGCATTCCTCTTTGTCATCATATACATTTATATAAGACATTTATCAATTCTTCATAGGTTTTATGTGAAATTCTTTATAGGAGAAAAGTAAACTATTTACCCCTGTAAGTGTTTAACACTTACTTCTCTTTAAATGACATTGTTTCTCAAGATAAGAGCATGAAGGCTGTTTAATTTTATTTAATATATATCCTTTCTTCTGTCAAATGTGTATCTACTAACTACTGATATGGTGTCCCCCACTTTCGCTCCATTACGTAACGCTACTTGGCGAGACGTACTGCACCGACACATAATCATTTATTTTGTCATTTACATATCGTTTGTACATATCATCGGACAATATTGATATCACGGATTTACAATATTAAGAAGCAGTTAACATATAAATAATCGGACAACATTTAACGAAAATCATAATGACTGCTATACTTTCATTTTCTTCTTTTCGTCCTGACGTGTTCGAGAGAGATCGCATTTGCTTCATATGTTTCTTAACTCGAATCTGTCACCACGATTTAAGTTTTCGTGTGGCCAGGACGTCTTACCGACAAGCTGATTTCCCAACTGCGTTTTATTTGATGTTTTATTTATGATTTCATAATTTACGCAAATTATTTATCCAAGAATTATCCTTAAAAACGGTAAGTGTAGTGCCTATAAATGTGATAGTTCTTTACATGGAAAATATCCAGGTATGTGATATATGACTTAATATATTACAAAGGTATGAAAAATTCTCATTATTTATTGTGAAATATATGTTGTAATTATTTGTTTATAGGTAATTATGTAAAAAAATTTGTTTGAATTAAATTTAATTTTCTCACTCTTTTTCTAAAATTATAAGTAAAATATTTTTATTACGTCAAGTTTTTCAAATATAATCACAGGAAGGTTTTCGACAATCTTATTCGTGACGACTAGTTTGTCACTCATTTTTGTAGTGTTTAAATAATTGTTAAATATTTTACCCATTTTAAAATATCCTCAAGAAAGTGTAAATTAAGTTCCAATAACTTTTGCTATACTTGTGGTAAAATTATTCTAATAAGTATGAAAAGACCATGTACAGAAGTAGTAAAACAGACGTACTTTTAACACTTCCAAATCTGGGTAATCTAAATAAAAAATGGGTTCTTGGATTAGTATGTGAAAATTTTAAGTGTATTAACTAAATGGGCTGCAGAGAACAAAAAATACTTTCAATTCGGAGTTCCATTGTTATAGAGATAACAAACAAATTACGCTAAGGATTGTTGCTTTTGCCTTATAAAACTTTATATTCGAACAACAAATACATGAAGTATATACCATACGCTGATATTGTGTCGGTCACAAAACCTGTGTTGGATTCTGATCGTGTTTCTTACTCCTCACTGTTCAGGATAAAAAAATGAATCAGAGTACACGGAGACTGAAGTGGATGAACCTGTTTCAAGCCAGAATACTAATTGTGATGATCTTGTTCTTGGTGGAGATGTGTTCAAAGATGTTGAACCACACTTGACTTCACAGAACGAATTAATTAACCTGCAGTTTTCAAAAAGTAAGAAATTACTTGTTTTGCTGTTTCAGCAATGGTATTTGTTAGGTCCTGATAAATGGGTGTAGTGACTGTTTACCATAGATAGTGTGATCGAAATGCCGAGTATTTTGAATCAAACTATGAATACGTGTATTACCATGATGTTTGTAGTCTTTTCCAGTCAGCGGGCCAGTCTGATGATCCTGAATGATGGCGTTTGTTCATAGATTCCCCGAAAGTTAGTTTGAAAGTAATATTATTATATAATGGCAATATAAAGCCGTCTATTCCCATTGAACATGCGGTAAATTGTAAGAAATCTAATGAGACAAGGAAAATATTAATTAAGCTAATAAAGTATGAAAAACACAATTGGAAAATGTGTGACAATTTAAAAGTTGTGGGATTACTTTTGGGTTTACAGGATGCTTAAAATAAACATTGTTGCTTTTTATGTTTATGGTGTAGTAAGGCTAGAAAATATCACCATATTATAAAAGAATGGCCTGTGCGTAATGAAAATATACACCAAAGAAAATTAATGTTAAACACATTCCTTTGATTGATCCGGAAATTGTGATTTTACCGCCACTTTATTTTAAACTAAGATTAATGAAAAACTTTGTAAAAGCACTTGACAGAAAAGGATCTGTTTTTAATGATAAAAAACTGTCTTTAAAAAAATTAAATAAAGCTCCATATTAATTAAATATTATTAATACTTAAATTATTTTGTATTCGATTTTATTTAAAATCTAAGCATCCATTTTGTTTCAATACCTAAATTTAAACATAAAATTATGAAACGATTGTAAATACATTTTAATATATAAAGATAAAATGAAGTTCACAAAAAAATATATTTGGTTTGAAATATCACTTTCTTTTTCCACAAAGACTTTTATTCCTACCAAAAACTCCTAAAAAAACTAATTTGGAATCGGTTTAGGTTTAAATAAATGTTTAGGTAAGTTTAAACAATGTTTGCGTTTAAATGTTTATACAAGAAATTTTGTGCGTGTTCCCACTGCACTAAACCATGAAAACATGATCACTGATTGATTACTCATTTTAATGCAGTTTGTTTAATATCCACATTATATACATATATATATATATATATATATATATATATATATATATATATATATATTTACGTATTGGATATTAATTAATTTTTTTATACTTACATAGTTATTTCATATAATAGTAATAATAATAAAGTACTTAATAATTTTTAAGAAAGAATTTATTTGAAATATAGAAATTTCACAATTAAATGAAACTACGTTATGTAGTATTATTTCTACTTTCTTTAAATTCTTTACATCACGTGGTTTCATTTAATTGTGAATAGTGACTTTCTATAAAATTAACGCCAAATATATTCAATAAAGAAATTTTTAAATGATTTAATAAAATTTATAAATACATAGAAACAAACTTAGAAATCACTATATTAATATGTACTAATTGTAAATATTGAAATTCACATAACCTCTCATTTAACAATTCGAAAAAAACAAAATGCTAATCCTTCTAAATCCTTTTAATGCTAATCCTTCTAAAGTTTTCTCTCTTGAAGAGGCGACATATGTTAAACCAGCAGAATTTTTTTTCTCTAATATCTGCATTTCCTTTGTCTAATGTTTAACCTTGCGACTAACGAATTGTAATTGCGAAAGCTAATTGCAAAGGGAATTGTTTCCTGAAAAAATTAATTTGTCTACTTTTTTGGTTTTGGGCGGTGTTGGAACACAACTACTATTTCCATGGGTTGAATAAGAATAATTTTGAAATTGAACCATGGTCACTTGTGTCATTTGATCCAGGGGACTATAATTTTCTTTATAAACAATATCTTCAACACAACCTAAAGCTTGATTGGCTAATCCGTTTTCGACCTATATATTAGAACGTAACATAATTTTAAATCTAAGCGATCAAATTATAAATAGTTTAAGTTCACCTAATTCGTCTGCATTTGCTAATTTTGATTTAGAACAATTGTGATCAGCTGGAATATAAACTACTGGTTGACATAGTTCTTTTAATTATTTATTATCGAATTCTTTTACATCTTTGTAGCAAATAATCTAACAACACCACTGAAAAATCTGTTCTTTTGGTAAGAGTGTTCGCATACTCAGGGTTTTAAATTTTGCCTAATCTTCAATTGTACATTCACCGTTACTAATTCTATCATGAATATCTCGAAAAACTTGTTGAGAGTAGTTTTGTCAAAACGATGACGACAAAAAATATTTTTTAATATTGATGTAAATAACAATTTTCTTTTTAAAAGGAGTTCACTTCCTTCCATTTTATCATTTACAGGTGGTAACTGATTAATATTTCAAAAATATAGATACAAATACTCAACCAAACGGTTCATTTTACCTTGAAGGAAAAGCTCTGCATAAACGTAGATAATTTTTTTTCCAAAGGCTTCATCTAGTTATATTCATTTCATCAATAAATATAAATTTACATCCAGGAATTTCCAATTGAAATTGAGCAAGTGGATATATACTGATATCTTCGAATATTATATTTATTCCCAGTAAAAGTCTAGAATGAATTATCGAACTATTAACATTAACAGCAGCGACACCAGTTGGTGTAAGAAATTTGATATGATGATAGTTTCAATATTTGATTTAATCGAAAAGTGGGATAATTAACGTGGTCTTTCCAGAACCGGCTTTGCCTTGTATAACAATTATTTTAACAGGTTGTTCTTTTTCGTACCCTCGTTATTTTTCAAGTATATTAATAATTTCTTGCTGTTCAACAGGAAAAACGAAATTTGGGTAATTATTTTAAATAGTACAACGGAGTTTCTTTGATTTTCTATCATTTTTTTTTTCAATAAAATATTCAATCGAATTCAGTTGTTGTTCATAACAAATAGAATGCCATTTATACCGTTTATCGATGTCTCTCATATTTAAATCCACTTCTTTATTAATATTTTTTGGTCTAGCAGCTACATTTACCCAATCACATGGTCGATCTATTTCAACCGGATTTATTTCTTTATAATCTTCTTCGTCTTCCAAATTTTGTAACATGCGGTCTAATTAGCAACTCAGTATATCAACGATTTTGTTATTGAAATAATGGAAGGTCGTATACCTTCCAAGTATTATTGTTAGGATTTAGACGATTCAACTGTCGCCAGACAACGTGTCATAAAACTTGTTGCTTATAAATATTTTCATTATCTATATTACTTCCATTGTATTTAAATTTTGGAGTAACTTTAAGAAAAAGTACCTTTTGGGTATTTTTTCATACTATAACTTGAACCTCTTTTATACTTTATTGTAAAAGAAAATCATATAAAGACATTTGTTCGAATTCTGCAGGTTGCTGTCGATATTTCTCTAACGAATTTCTTAAGGTAATACTTCCATCTTCTTTATTCATATTCAGATGTTCCCATGTATTATCTGATAAATTTATTGCAAAAGATCGTCAAGAAGATCGATACAAAGACCGACTTATCACAATCCAAAATATTTCCTGAGAAGAGTAGTCACGTTCAGCACAAATTTTTATATTTTCAAATTTTTTTGGATTATCTGTTAAACATTGCTATTATTATTTATCTCTTTTACTGTGTGTCTAATAAAATCTTTCATACCATCCAATCTCAAATCCTCAAATTCTTTGGACATGTCACCCGTAACGAGGACTCCATGGAACGACTGGTGGTGCAAGGCAAAGTCGAAGGCAAACGATCCCGCGGACGCTCTCCGACACGCTGGACAGACCTAATAAAATCTGCGACGCACTCCAGTGTAAATGGCTGCTCTCACTGTGCAAAATACCGAACTACATGGCGTCACATCGCGAGGGCGGCAGTGGCGAAGGAACTGGCCGAATCATGATTACGACCACTCTGTCAAGAGTGCACGACTAAGAAGAACCATCCAATCTAAGTTCAGCTTTGCTAGCAAATTTAACAAAATATCTAAGAACGGCATGAATGGAAACAATGGCTTATGAATAAATGTCTGCCCGCCAAATTTTCAAAATTTATAGGTAGAGTCTAAGTACGAATTATTTTTTTTCATATATATTCTAAATCTTTATCTCCAATAAATTGAATTTTACCTTCTTTTACATATTCTTTTGGATATTTCAAACGACAAGTAGTTTCAGAATAATTTTTTTCCTTCTTTGACAATAGGCTTTAGTACATTTATTTATTTGTACTGCAGGTATTAAATTATTTTATCAGCATCTTCATCCGATATATCAGAAAAATGTTCTTTTTTATTATTCTATGTATATCATATATTTGAGAAGGATGTAGATGCCATGTAGATACAAATTCAGCAAAGTAATTAATAATGTCTTAGATCCTTTCAAGATCGATTTGAATCGATTGAGATTTTTAGATAAGGAGCATTTTGAAACCAAAGAAAACCGTGCATATAAGGAGTAACTTTTAAGTATTTCTAACAAAATTATCCATAAAAAATCTAATCGTTTATAAAAAAAATAGTAACAATCATAGGATTTGAATTTAATAATTTAAATTTACGAATGAATTCAATATTTTGATTGAGATTTGCATGAATATAGTCTGAATCCAATATGCGATATATCTCTGGACAATATAGGTCAGCTGAGCTTAACTTCACAAATGTTGGCGTATTTCCTAATTCTTCAACCATATCCACCAACTTTCTAGATCTCTCATACCAATATAAGCTAGATGACCTAAAATTAGTATTGTATGAAAAATATTTTTTAAACAATATTGGTTCACGCAGCAGTAATTCTGGGAGCCGTTTGATTGATTCGATATTATAGAAACGTGAATTTTTTCTAAAAAAATACTCCCATTTTGCAAAGCTGTCCAATGCATTAGACTATTAAACGCAAAAAATCGAAATCCTGGATGCTTAACGAATCTGCCATCAATGTATGAAATATTATGAGAAATTAAAAATCCACATTATTATAAATTTTACAAATTTGCGTATCTTAAAGGTCACTTACGGCAGTAAAAAATGCCCTACAACTATATCGATAATTTCTACAGAATCCAAACTAGACCAAAGGAAAACCCGAGAATCATCACTTACGTCCCGAATTTTCGGTAATGTGTTTAATGCCTTTAGATTACATTGAAATGTCACCGTTGGGGCTCCAGATTCAAAAATTATCATATATTTTGATAATTATCTTCCCTACTTAAATTAAATGAAACATGTTCTTTTTATTGACTTAATCTGGTAAATATTGCAAATTGCTTTTATAAAAAGTAATATCAGCACACCAAATATTATTATTTTTAAGATATTTCAATGCAGCCGCAACATTATTACGGTTTACAATAAAAAAATCTTTATACCCTTTACCATCATTTCTTCTAACAAAAATATATTTGGAAATGATATCAATAGCATTAGGCAAGGAGATAAGAAAATCTGTAATGTCTTGATGAAAATTGATGACTTGCCTACTATATCGAAATTGATCACCTTTTAGTAGATAAATATGTAATAACCGGGTGAACTTAAGCGATTAATTGATCTTCAAGAAATATTATTTTTTTAAAAACATCAGGTTGTGGTTCAGAATCAATATGGAAAATTTATTGAATTAAGAATACAAAGATCATCTTGTTCAATATATAAATCAAACCAACAACGATGACATAAATTGCAATGTGTCAATTCCATGTTTTTCTGGGCAGCTTCAAAATTAGCGGTGTATTAAAAAATTACCATCTTCTCGATAAGAATACAATTTCCCATGACATTCTCTTGCATCAGACACCAAAAAACGATTACTCTCGTGTGATTTAGGATCAATTAAATTATGTCTTCGTGGTATTTCACCGTGACAATAGCAAATGTAAAATTGTTAAAGATATTTCATTTTTGGCAATTTAAAATAATTTCAACGGCGGAAGTTGGTTAATATGGTCCAAAAAAAACTAGATCGGTTCAGTTTCATTCAACGATCATATTATTGTAGGTACAGAAAGAAAAAATACGAACAGTAGAAGTTGGTAAAAGATAGTTGAAGATGATAAAAAAATTGATATCGAATTGAGATGAATTGAAAGGTTTAAAAATTAATTATTAAAAATTAATTGAAATAAAATTAATTAAAAAAGATTTTGAAAAATATTAACCTAACTTCCGATTTTAATATATACTATCTATTTTAAATATAGCTATTCACGTTCACCCACAATTTGGCAATTCACCATCTTTCTATATCTTATTCTATTCGATTTATGTAGTTTATTTAACTTTCACAACTTACTATTCATTCATTTACAATAAAAAACAACCACCTATTTATTACGTTACGATTTCTCGTAAATATTCTTTCTAGAAATATTATATCGTAAATATTCTATCTCGTAAATATTCTTTCTAGAAATAGATATCTGAATACCCTCTTAATTTTTTAAATTTTCTAACAGTTGGCGCTGGTAACAGTGTAGTTAAAAAAATTCAATTTTATTATTCAATTTTTTATTTTATTATTATGTTTCAATTTTATTATTAAACATTAAAAAAATATGACACAACTGCACGCATGCTCTATTAATTTCGTCGTTAGTTTAAAGTGAAACATCTATATCAGCGAGTCGCTTAACTGTACGTCTTCCTATAACCTTAGTCAAAGTAGTCTGAAATTTTCGATAAAGTTTGACTTTAATTTGCTTATAGTTTGGGTCGGTACCTGTTATTAATTATATTTATTTTCGACGTAGTTCGAGGGCAACGAATTCTAAATAACGCGATGACTTTCATCTTAATCCTTACATGTACTGACTAGTTACCAGAAAACGATTACCTTGTAAGCGTCAATTTTTAGCCCAAATGGCGATATGCCTCACACGGCACTGGCGGTATGCATGGTTCTGAGACACTCATCACCGAGGCGACATGTTTTTGTTGTATATGGTTTTAGTAAGTGACACAGGATGTGGACAGGCATAGATGCCTTATTATATTTGATTAATTATTATTAAATAACGCCTTTATTTTTCCTTAAGAACGCCTGAACGTTAATGAGATTTTTGTACGTAAAATTATATCCTAAAACCTAATATAAAAAAAGCAAAAAAAATTGTTTAGTTAATATATAAATAATTTTCCGTTAATTCTAAAAAAAAAATAAAAATATAAGTCTATTCAAGGCCAATAGAGATTTATTAAAACATGCTTTCCAATAGAATAAATTTATTTGGAAATTAAAATTGACACATTTCATTTTGTAGTTCAGATTAAGTTTATGATGCCTATATGGCGAACGTTGCCCCAAGTATCAAAACATTATGTAGATCGTTTAATGACATATTTTATAACTATATTAAATTTTTAAACAAATACTCAGAGCTTTGAGATGAGATTAATAATCCTTCACGTCATCGATAAGATTTCCCTTCCCATGTTTTGCAGCGTTAAATTAATTATAATATCACTGCGAGGCAGACATATGAAGGCGGTTCTTTACATAGAAGGACTAAATATAGGAGAATGCTAATAATATTACAATTACTTTATATACCGATATAAACTTAATAATTTTAAAAATGTTATATTACATGTTACTTTTTTCTCTGGAAATACAGAAATATTTGTGTAATAATAGCACTTTAAAATTTATCATTTATACTTTTGAATTTATTTTTGTACGTACCTGCGTAGGCTGGAATTAAAATCTGTTGACATTTAATAAAAATGAACGAACGTATATAAACTTTTCCAACGTCCAGATGTTGATTACTGATTGTACTAAAAGAGAACGTTTATTTTTGTAATAAACTTGTTTGAGGTTATTTGTTAAGGGAAATAGATTAAACCTTTTCGGCAGCAATATAATTAACTAACTTTTTGAAGTATGTAGCACATTGAGATAAAAATAGGTACTAGTTAAAGTTTTAGCAACATCCAGTAAAATTATTTACAAATTATTGTTACTTATGGATATATTAAGCATGGAATTTTAAAATAATATAAATCTGTTAATTATTTCGAAATAACAGCAATGAGAGACCAAGAGATTCGCTCAGCTATTGCAATCTTTATGAAAAATAAGTGCTAGTCAACATAATTATTTGTTTATTTATTTCCGTATTTTAATGTATAAAATTAATACATATGGCGGACTTACTGCTACGAAAGAAATCTCTTACAGTCAACCAGAACATAAGTTCCGCCCCTCTCGATGAGCGACCGGTATTCGAACCCGGGGGCCCGCGATGCGCCGAGTCATCAAAGGCCGTATGATTCGTGATTAACTTAACACGATTAACACGATCGGTCAATAGTATTACGAAAAAAATATTTTTATCCATTTATTTTAAATATTTCTTTTTAAGGCTTTCTAATGTAAAGTGACTATAAAAACAATGAAATCTTCTGAACACCCAGGAGGCTAGTTAGTAATGGTTTATTCTTCTAGTATTTTTATATTTAATTAGACTGAATATAAGATGGTCCCTACTTATAAAATTTTATTTATTTCAAATTTCTAACGTAAATGTAAATCTCCCACGTAAATGGAGAACTAAACTCTACACTAAATTTCATTCAACTCAAATTTTAGATCTTCATAGACCTATTGTATAATGTTCGAAAAGTGTGGAGAACATAATTGCAGGCTCTGTGCCGATAATAGAGCAAATCTGTCAATACGAAAAATTTTGAAGAAAAACATTTGTGCATAAATTCTAAACAGACTTGCGTTTATAAGAAAGTTAAATGTGAAATTTTTAGTTAATTATCCGAAATGTTTGATCGAGTTGAACGAATTAAATGTCAAGATTTGAATCTATGATTTTTTTAACTGAAGTATATTAAAATTTCCTTTCTCTTTAATTATTTCCGATTTAGTTGGCATCGAGTAACTTTTATACTAAATTTCAAATCATGCACAGATATTTCTTTACAATACATATGTAAGAAATAGATTCAAAATAAATATTATATAGTTGGAAAATTTTATACACATGTAAGTGTTATTTATTTGCTTACAATAATTGTTGGCCTTTTTTTGTATTCAGAATAATTTTAGAACTAAATTTCTTAACACGCTTCAAAAATATCAAGAGCCTGAATATTTTTTTTGTTCCACCTCAATGTAACAAAGCACGCGGCTGTAAAATTTTTACATATTAATACTGAATCGACCGAAGATGAATATTCAAACAACAAAGCGATAATGGTTCGCAGCATGACGAGAAAGCCCGATCGCCCCAGGGTACTTAATTCTGTCTGTATGTTTGTCAATGTTATTTAAATTAATGTTTAAATAGAAGCAATCCATATAAATATGGCAGCCCAAACGGTTTAATAAATAATTTGTAACCGCACGTACGCTTATAACATTTATAATTTCATAACAGAATTTCAATAAATTTTTGCCCGAAAAATAAACGTGTTATGCCCACGCGTGTTATTCCATATTCATTCGGTGTTTCCCATTTACACAACGGAAATAAGAAACCGTCTATACCAATTGGCCATGCAGTGAATTGTAAAGAGTCCTATGAAACGATGTGCACTTTATTAAATTTAATAAAGTATAAAGAACACCAATGGAAAGTGTCCGGCGATCTCAATGTCATCGGTTTATTATTGGGGTTGCAAGGTGGCTACACAAAATACTGTTGTTTACTTTGTTTGTGGGACAGTAGAGCAAGATAACACCATTATGTAAGAAACGAATGGCCTATTCGAAACGAGTATATTCCAGGCAAAATGAACGTCAAACACGAGTCGTTAGTAGATCCAAAAGATATTACCCTACCCCCTTTACACATCAAATTGGGACTTATGAAAAACTTTGTCAAGGCGCTTGACAAAGACAGTGAGGCTTTCCGATATTTACAAACAATCTTTCCAAGCATAACTGGAGCAAAACTGAAAGAGGGAATATTTGTTGGGTCACAGATACGTAAAATTATGAAAGATCCTGAGTTTAAAAACCTTTTACCTATTAATGAAAAAGCAGCTTGGAAATCATTTAAGACAGTCGCGGAGGAATTTTTAGGAAATAAAAAAAGTGAACATTACGAACAAATTGTTGCTCATTTATTGAACAATTTTCAACAGATGGGTGTCAACATGTCTTTGAAGATTCATTTTCTCCACTTGCATCTGAGTTTTTTTCCAGAAAACTTAGGAAGCATGAGTGACGAACAAGGGGAACGTTTTCACCAAGACTTAAAGATTTTCGAAGAACGACATCAGGGATTTTGGGATGAAAACATGTTAGAGGATTACTGTTGGTCCATTATAAAAGAAACCGATGCGAGCAAATATAAAAAAAGGCAAAAATCAGCCATTTTTAATTTTAATTTTGTACTAGTATGCCTATTTTTTCAATTTTCAAGTAAACAAATATTTCGAAAACCAGATGTAACAGATTATTTTTATTATTTTTCCTGATCTTACCTAAATACACAATAAATTAACAAATTTGGCTGGGGTATAAAAACCGTGTAAAGTAGTGGAATTTTTATAAAAATAAATAAAGTTGTTTCTCACGCTGTTTTTTATTGGCATCGTTCAACGCATTGTAATGTCATAATAATTTTATTAAAAAAAAAGTTCAGGTCGCGTTCAATTGCAGTGTTTTTATTTGAAAATTTTTGTTTTAATAGCTTTTATGTTTAATAACAGAAAACTAAAGTAAGTTTCAAATTTTAAACTTATTCATTTTGAATTACGGTTACGATTTTGCTCATTTTTACCTAAAAGTAAACGGACAATACATTTTTGTTATGACGAAGAAGAAAACTAAGGGGTCGACTTGAAAGGAAAAGAGATAAGGAAGGACGATATACTATGAGAAACATTATACTAAGAGGGACCTCCACGATTACCGAAGGACTCACTATGGTACATAGCTTCAAAATGTGAGATTTCCTTCCAGATATCACATCGGAAGCTGTTTTAGAATATACTAAAACGATTTGTCTAATTTCTAAATCTAAGGCGTGGCCCAAAAATACATCGGTAAAAAATACTGATTTCGATATGAAGCGGCCACTCTGTAAACTTCACTTTGACAGTAAACTTGACATTTTACACCAAAATGTTAAAAGATTGTCGTCGAAGGTGAAAGTCGTTTTTTGAGAGGGTGATCGTTATGCCATAAGATTCGTTCATATTAACCGAAACATGGTTTAATGAACCATATACAATGCAAAAATTTTCGCCAGTGGGTTTTCGGTAGGCGGGCGGACCATGGGGATTGCCATCGCGGAGATGGCTGACCGAACTCTCTGCGTTACAACTAAATTCCTTGAACGTCTGAATAACGGATGTTAACTAATGCATCTTTGTGTCTGTGTTTCTACATTCATTCACCAGTTTTTCACGCACTTACGTAAATTAACGAGGTATTACGAAAGGCGCCAAATCCGGAAATTTTTCTGTTCCATTGACTTCTTCGTCAATGCAACAGAAAAATGAGGTTATAATATTATTGTTTACGTTTGATAATTAATTAATTTTATATTTAATTTGAATTCCGTCTTTTCTGTTCTATTAATTATTGTTTATGTCATATATATTTTGTGTAAAGTATTGTACTTTAGAGTTTGCACATGTCTAGCAATTTTAGGGTAACCTACAAGTTGGGAATGGTGTTTTTTAATAAATAAATAAATAAATTTTGGCATAGAAATCAAAATACGAATTGACCGCGTAATAGAAATATTGTAGCATAAGTAAAAATTGATAATGATAATCCTATTGTTGTTTTGAGAGATGGAGTTAAATGTGCATTGAATGTAATTCCAATGAATTTTGTAAATTATTATTGTCGTTTGATGAATTTACAGTGTAGATTTTGTAATATAAAATATTTTGCGTCTAAAATTACTTTTTGTAATACAACGTCCTGTTGTTAAAAGGCAAAAGTTTGTTTGCCACCACTAATACAAAATTTATTGAAAATATTAAGCCTTAATTTTGTAGAAATTCACTTTAATTTAATTTCAATCAACCAAATGAAACTATGTTTTGTAGTATTATTTCTTCTTTGTTTAAATTATTTACCTCGACCTAACTTTTGTTGTATGACAACATCTGCAGGTGCCCACCTTTTTAAAGATAAAAATCTTTACAAAAAAAAATTAAAACAAAAATTATTTTTCATGCCCTGCAGCAGTATCTCATTTTAAATCATTTCACATAAAAGCGAAATCAGAGAAATATTTCGATTACATTCGTAGCTACTACCATCATAATTTATAGTTTGCTATGGTTAGTTCCGCAGCAACAATTTCAGATACGAATTTGCGTGGAGTGTATCATTTTAAGACACATCATATTTTTTAACATAGAGCAGAGCCAATTGCTTCTGCTTATAGTCACCATGTTATGCGCATTTATATTTTATGACATTGACACTGCTCTTAACAGTAGAGCGCATGAACGATCAAATTGATTTTGCAACAACAATATAATACGCTGAATGTCTATTGAATTGGAACGCGTTATATGTTTTGTGCATTCTACTCTGCTATGAAAAATGATTGTGTAATAGCTGAAAATACAAATAAAACAATTTGTATGCTTATTGCAGTTAATCAAAATTTTGATCTTCAATATTACCATGATACATTTTAAACTGATCTTACCGTAATTTTTAGCATAGTTGATGGTGAGTCACCATTCGAACGAAATATAGTTTATTTTTTGAAGAAACCAATGATACAGTCAAAAACATCGTAGTTTTAGATTGATCATTCAATCTATTAGAATATCAGTTATTGTTTCTTATTAAAGATACTGGCTGGCATATTAATTTATTTCATAACACACCAAATTGGTCTACTGCGAGACAGCCCAGAACTAAAGTTTATATTTTGTAATTTCCATGCTACGGTCTTTAAATTAGAGATTAATTTAGCCTGTTACATCATTCAGAAAAATTACTTTTGTGCTGGATTTTTGATGCGTATGTACATATTGAAGATACTAGACTTCATTTTGTTAGTAAAATCAATTTCTTTTTAGGAAAGAAATGTATAATAATTTAACTAATCATTTAGAGAGTTATATTCAGAGTTATATTGCCATCTTGATATAAGAAACATGTATCAAAATTATATGGACACGATGTCCATGGTATAATATTTTGGAAAACCTTCTTTATGTGTTACAATGATTTGTAATCCCAACTGGCCGGATATTTTCAACAATATTGATTGAAATTAATCTGCTAATTTCCGTCAAAAAATTAGTTTGTGAGTATTTAAGGCTAAATTAAAAGTATTATTAATGCTATAATAACAAAACAAATTTGAGTTAAAGTTCAGGCAATTATTAAAAAATACCATTTCAAAAAAGGCGCTGCCACACGCCCATATTTAAATCACTTTGTGTGAATAGTAGAAAATAGTTGTATTGTTGATATTTATAAAGTCGTAAATGCAGAAGCTCCAGATATTTAAACAAACTTTAAATTACATGAATATGTTGCAAAATATATTATGGTGCAAAATATATTAAAACTAACCATATAAAGCACTTAATCAAAATCACTTAATCTTTACAGATACAATTAATTAAATTTTAACAACAGGCAATGCTAATATAAATTACTGTTTATGTAACTTAAAAACAAACTATTGTTGTAATACATGTATTTATTTTGATTCTTTAATATATGTATTTATTTTTATTTCTCATAATAGTATTCCTCACGTCTATCGAAATAATCTTGGCAACTGCTTACCCTGAATTTAATTATTCCAATTTTCCAGAATCATAAGAGTTGTTCGATATTTTAAAAAGATAAATGATAAGCTTTCTTTCATTATTATTCAATGAAAATGGAGTGCTCTTTGTTGTTGATAGTTAGACATTTTAATAATTATACTTCAGACTATTAAAAAAAACAATTAAACATTACTGACCGAGGATATTACACAAATTGAATGGTTTTTTTGAAATTTTTGAAATTTACTTACATCCGAGATTTTCACAAGGTTTTTGTATTACGAAATGCTGGATGAGTACAACAAAATAAAGTTTCACTAAGGTACAAATTCTTTCGTTACGAATCTCTGTTCCATTGTGGCCTGGGTATTCTGATATATATTGAAGGGTATACGTTTTTTAAATTTATTTGAACTATGTAAATATTAGGATATATATTTTTATTAAATTATTTAAATTATGTAATAGTGATTATGTAAGTATTGATATTACTTTTGACTGTGTAAATATATTGCTTAACATATTTTTCGCACTCTATAAACTATCGTAAATATCTCAAAAGCTATAAAATTTGAAGTCTTAGCTATGGCCTTAGGGTAAATTTTAGATATAGGTCTAGTAACATTGTTTTTCTATCATAATTCATACTTTAAAGTTTTGGTGATAAGGAAGAAGAATATATATATATATATATATATATATATATATATATATATATACACATATATATATATATATATATATATATATATATATATATATATATATACATATATATATATATATACATATATATATATATATATATTTATATATCTATATATATTTTTTTTTTATACATATATATATATCTTTAGAAATGTATCAGATAACATTCTAAAAAATGTAATTTTAGAATCCTTTTAAATCTGTGTTTCTATTCATGCCACGATACATGAAATTTTTAAAATATATATTTATTTGCCACTGAATTTCCATATTAATATTTTTGCATAATAGCTCTTCAGTTAAGTGCAGATTAATATGCTTTATAACTACGCCCAAATTTCAACTTTCCACGTCAAACGGCTCTTGAGAAAAACTATTGTGAATTATGAACAGGCGGATGGAGACATGAGTGATCTCATAAGGGTAACGTATTTCCTCATCATGAAGTATGGAAACTAATATTAAGGAAACAATTTAAAGATTCATAAAAAAATCATTACAGCGCTCCATATTTCCTAAACTTGCGCCAATATTTATGAATTTATGATTTCTGTCAACTAATTGTTATACCATCTATAATACGTCATTTGTAAAGAAATGTGAAATACACACCAAAGTTTACTTTCCGAGTACAAATTAATTAAAGTTATCATACTTTCAGCAATGTTGTCCGAGTAATATTTGCCGAGTAAAATTTTCCAATAATTTTCTACAAATTTACAACAACGTAAAAGCATGTTCTTAAAGTGGATTGTGTATAATACTGCATCTTATGTATAGTGATATTTATTTTTCTTTTTATTGCTGGGAAATAAATGGATTCGCCTTTTTACGTGCGCTTTGTTAACATAGTTTTTTTTTCTTTTGCTTTGTACAAAAAAAATAAGGGAAGAAGTTACAATGTGTGAGTAGATGTTGATGATAAGCTTTCAGTCATTATAGGTATGTCATGATTAAAGAATGTTTATCTTATGCAGAATTTCTTTGCGTATGTAAAATTTTCTTTCATTTTCTCTATTTATTACACGAATTCTAAGAAATTTTCATGGAATATATATGTACATATATATATATATATATATATATATATATATATATATATATATATATATATATAAGGCTTAGTTACAGAATTATTTATACTATAACAGGTACTTACTGTGCAATAGAAATAGTGCATAATTGAAATAAATAAGTATGAATTGGCGTTTCCGGAAACTGGTTTGTTTGTCGTTATATAAAAAATATATGAATGTATTAATATTTAAATGAAAGTACCAGGTGACCGAGCGATGCTCGTTGTATTTCGTATTCGTTTCCCCACAGGAAAGTGAAATTGCTTGTTTCATGGTATTATATTTAGTATTACTTACCGTCCCCTTCCCCTTCCCCTTCCCCTTCCCCTTCCCCTTCCCCTTCCCCTTCCCCTTCCCCTTCCCCTTCCCCTTCCCCTTCCCCTTCCCCTTCCCCTTCCCCTTCCCCTTCCCCTTCCCCTTCCCCTTCCCCTTCCCCTTCCCCTTCCCCTTCCCCTTCCCCTTCCCCTTCCCCTTCCCCTTCCCCTTCCCCTTCCCCTTCCCCTTCCCCTTCCCCTTCCCCTTCCCCTTCCCCTTCCCCTTCCCCTTCCCCTTCCCCTTCCCCTTCCCCTTCCCCTTCCCCTTCCCCTTCCCCTTCCCCTTCCCCTTCCCCTTCCCCTTCCCCTTCCCCTTCCCCTTCCCCTTCCCCTTCCCCTTCCCCTTCCCCTTCCCCTTCCCCTTCCCCTTCCCCTTCCCCTTCCCCTTCCCCTTCCCCTTCCCCTTCCCCTTCCCCTTCCCCTTCCCCTTCCCCTTCCCCTTCCCCTTCCCCTTCCCCTTCCCCTTCCCCTTCCCCTTCCCCTTCCCCTTCCCCTTCCCCTTCCCCTTCCCCTTCCCCTTCCCCTTCCCCTTCCCCTTCCCCTTCCCCTTCCCCTTCCCCTTCCCCTTCCCCTTCCCCTTCCCCTTCCCCTTCCCCTTCCCCTTCCCCTTCCCCTTCCCCTTCCCCTTCCCCTTCCCCTTCCCCTTCCCCTTCCCCTTCCCCTTCCCCTTCCCCTTCCCCTTCCCCTTCCCCTTCCCCTTCCCCTTCCCCTTCCCCTTCCCCTTCCCCTTCCCCTTTCCCTTCCACTAGTTAACTATTTTTTAAATAGTTCATTAAATATAGTGATTGACCAAGTTTTTATTATTATTAGATTGTCTATTGTGCTTTTTTACTTTAATTCGTATAAAAAATATTTATATTTCTTAATAAACCAGTTAGCTATAAAGTAATTATTTAGATGTTTTTTGCCTTACGTCTATTAGAAATATGTCCAATTAAGTGAAGAACAAATCTTGAACCCTTGTTAATAAAATTCGAAAGTTCCATGGAGCAAATTTCAGGTTTTAGTTTTGAAAGGAAAAGTCTTTACGTTTATGACCCTTCTAAACTAGTGACAAATCTATACTTTTATAACTAGCGAAAAAAGCATGTATAATATGACCGAGAATCGAGTGTGAGGTTGCCTTGCCAGTTTGACGTAAATCTATTAAATTCTTTCTTTGCCACAAGTTTAACTGTTCTTGATTCCGCTATCGAGGTAATTACTTTGGACAGTGTAACCTCATATGTGATCAATAATGATTTGGTTTCTAAAACTTATGGAACTGAAAATCGTTTCATTATTTATTTAATAAGTTCATAGTAATGATGTGAATATTGCCTGAAAAACTACACCCACTCTGTTAAAATTCTCCGAACTAAGTACATTTTGACCGTATGATACATGTGCAATTATGATTTTTTTAAGCAACAGCTTCTTAGCCCCTTCCAACTTAGTATTAAATAAAGACACGGTAGGTGTATTGGCTTAGTAACAGTTATTGATTATATACCTCTATTTATGAGTAATATTAAACTCACTGTTAAAGATAGAAATGCAAATTACCTAGAATTTACAAATGTACTGATTCCAATATTAATCTAAATAAACTTAATGTATCGAATCAAACTATCACTCAATGATTATGTCCTTTTTCTAGGACAATAAAGTGCCTAGGTATCACAATTGATCAAAATCACATTTAACAGCTTCAGTGGTCGATTCTATGACAGAATGCAGCCTCCATAATATTATCAACGATAAAACCCTTTTAAAACTAAAGTCAAACCTGTCGAACTATTTTATTACCTGTAGTAGACTCCGAAATTGAATACCATCTTATTTTGGAGGCTAATTGTTAAAAATTACAAACCTTTGAATATTTTTGTCAAAAAATAAAAATAGATAACAATTAATTGAAGCTATTAAATTAAAATATATTTCTCTTCGTTTTCTTGCTTACTCATTTTCAAATTTTATTTTCACTCAGAAAAATACTTATGTCGACTTCTTTGAGCTATGAGAATTGAATTATATTGAAAATTTTCAAATATAAATAGATAATTAAACTTAGGAAGTGAATAAAAGGTAATCTTTATTGTCCGTACTAATAAATCAAGTAAACCATAATATAAATACAGTACATTAATGGATTTGTACGAGTTAAATAAACTACTAAGTCAAAATAAATTTGTATTTCAAATAACTTTAAATATCCTTATATAATTTTTAATGTTGCTTAGCATTATATTAAAAATGTTAAACAAAAGTGTAAGCAAACATATGATTCTTTGCAATTAAGAACCAAACAATCTCAAAACCCGCTAAAACTATTTTAACGCAGTGTTACGTTACAATAGCAGTTTTAATGTAACAAAGTAATACAAACAAACTTTGTAGAAATTGTAATTTAACAACAATTACAAGGTATATTTTCATGATCGTGAGTGTCCAAATGTGAAATAAATTCATATTTATTGGATATTTCAAATATGCAAATCTTTTTGTCGAGGTTATAATGGATTTGTTACTATTTTTTAATCCATAATCTCATTTTTTTACACTCAGTCTATTTTACGGTGTTTCATGATCACTACATTTTACCCTTGTCAAAGCTAGACAAATTTGCATGATAGCAAAATTTCGTGCAAATTTGTAAGAAGTAGAAGAATTGAATCACGTTTTGGATTTATAGTAATATAATTAAAGGATATTTAAATATATTATTACAAATCTAAAAAAGTGATCCGTTGAGGCTCACGAAGAAATTGAAGGTAATGCGCCTAATGTTTATCTGTAAAATGAAAATATTGACCTTAAAAGTTAGGTTTCTGAAAACCGAAAATAATTGATAAAATTTTGATTTAAATGTCATCTTATTATGAGGCAAGCTAAGGTTTGGAATTTTTTAAATTTCATATGGTAAATCTACATTTGCTTTGTCGATTTCAGAAAAGCCTTCGACACGGTTAAATGGAATAAAACTTTGGTTAATACTGAGGGATATGGACTCGAAAAACTTTCAGATGGAAGCTGGCATCCTGCAGGGTTGTATTCTGTCGCCACTGCTATTCAACGTATACACTGAATACATTATGCGAAATGTTTTTGAGGACTGGAATAAAGCATGTCTATTGGAGGTAGGCGGATAAATAACTGATGACACTACACTTGTGGCACAGACTGAAGAAGATATTGAAGACTTATTATCGCAGCTAGAAGTAAAGAGTCTTGAATTTGGCCCAACTATCAATAGAGATACGACAAAAATGATGATTGTAGACCGGGCTGAACAAAACAAAACGAATATTTATAATATTACCAACTGTGAAGTTGTTCAGAGTTACATATACCTCCGATCCATTTTATCCAACACAGGCGGCAGCGAGCAAGAAATCAAGAGAAGATACGCCATTACACGATCTGCGGTTGACAAGCTCAATAATATTTGAAAGGATACCCCTATCCTTTCAAATATTACCAGAAATACTAAGCTCCGACTCATGAAATGTTTTGTCTTGCCAATCTTTCTCTACGGAGATGAAACTTGGTTGCTGCTCTTACAGGATAGCCGAAAATTGACGCCTTGGAGATGTGGTGTTGGAGGCGTATGCTGAAGATCCCTTGGACCGCTCACCGCACTAACAACTCTATCCTGAAGGAACTCAACGTCAAGGAACGACTTTCATCAACTGTGCAACTGCGAATACTAAAATTCTTTGGTCATATATCCGGAACGAGCATTCAATCGAAAGACTGGTGCTACAGGGCCACGTAGAGGGCAAACAATCTAGAGGTCGATCACATACTCGATGGACGGACCAAATTAAATCAGTAACGCAAACTACCGTGCTGAGTGCTCTCGCAGCGGAACGCACTGGCAGAAATGGTTCAGACCAGGAAGACCGAATGAAGAATAAACATATACAAGTACCCTCAACCTAGTACCTAAGTCTCGGAGCAACCACGATCACTCTGTCAAGAGTGCACGACTGAGAAGAAGAAATCCAAATTCGGCTTATAATCGATCATGGATGTTTTTTTCGCCTAAAAATGAAGTATTTCTTTGAAATATATTTTATATTAATACATAGTTTCAAAATTAGCTAATGCGCCTAATAATGATATATGTACACACACACACACATACACATACATACACACGCACACCCGCACGCGCACGCACCCGTCCATGCGTTCGAGCTCGCTCTCACGCGTCTCGTACGCGCACGCGTCCGCACGCACTCACGGACGCACGCTCGCACGCACACACTCAATCACTAACTCACTCACGCACGCACGTATGCATGTACGCACGCACGCTCGTTCGCACGCACGCACGCACGTGGACACGCATCCATGCACGTACGTAAGAACAAAAGCACGCTCCCCGCACGCACACATGACGCACGCATACAAGCACGCTGATTCATTAAATAAAAATTTTAAATATTGACGAAAACTTTTATTCTGAGATAGAAACAACGCCTTAAATGGTATTTTAAATAAAATTAACCAAATTATCATTTTAAACAAAAATACATAAAAATATAAGTTAGGAAACACTTTTTCTATGATATTGTCCGCCATATTTTGGTCAGGACAATCCCTTTGTTAGGCCCAGCAATAATTCGCATTCATATGGTGGTCCCACCGGACTTATCTTGATATCCTGATGAAACAGTTCCCCTTGTTTTTTGCCGTAATCATTAAGTTTCTCAGAGAATATCTCTAAACGGCTATTTAAAGAATTTATCTAGACACTCATATTAGCTGACCACTAATATTGAACAAAAGAAATTTTCTCTGGAACTAGTTTGATATTCCTCCTTGAATTTCATTAAGTGATCTATTGGGATCGAAGGAAATTTGTTTCCATGATGCTGCAGCACGTATTTCAAACTTGCTATCAATGAAGAGCCACCATTATTTTAACTAATATATTGGAAGCCTCATTATATTTAAAAGTACAGAAATATTGTAGAAATTGACAAAATCATTCTCCTCACTAAAATATCTAAAGATATCTTGCTTCCTAAGTCGATAAGATATTATTGCTACTCCAGGCTGAAGTCTATTGTTTTCTAATTTTTGAAAAACTACTTTTTAATAATTTTAACTCATTCTAAATCATAAGCAATAGGTTGTACCGCAGATAATTATGTCCAATTATCTTTGATTCTTAAAGTTAGTTAGCACTCTAAATTAATAAATGTGCTACGTGAGAAATAATTCGATTCCAATGACACAGAAATGATTCACGACGACACAGAAGTGCATTTTCATTTACATTTCG
Source organism: Druceiella hillmani (assembly GCA_039881145.1). NCBI lineage: Eukaryota > Metazoa > Arthropoda > Insecta > Lepidoptera > Hepialidae > Druceiella > Druceiella hillmani. The sequence continues at coordinate 17,612,282 of JAYKKI010000043.1, forward strand.
AAAGTGCATTTTCATTTACATTGCATGTCAACTCCATTCATTTTTATTTTTAGCATATTTGCTTCTTCTTTCCCTCTATTATAATAGACCTCGTTTCCTCCTATGCATGAGCCATGCACGAAATTACTTCTGTTGCTTATTTCGTCACATTTTTTTGTTGACTCTGAAAATTTATTCTCATCACCGGTAAAAAGTTTCAGTAGAAAGAATAAAATTGTTAGCTCTCTCTGAAATTCCAGTTTCTGACTTTTTTACAAATAACAGTTTTTGAGAAAAACAGCTGTGACAGATAAATCTGTGAGCGGACACATGATGTTTATTAAGGATTTGAATTGTTTCTTCTTGCTTTTAATGAAATTTTATTTACCTGTATTATATTACGCTTTAATAAAAAACAAGCAATTATACAAATGTTAAAACCAAATTAATTGTACGTAATGATATAAATACATTAAGAATTTTCTATTGTACAATTCAATAAATTAAATTTATTGTTGCCTTCCAAGAGTTAACCAACTGCGATAACTTAATAATATTGGTAAACTAAATAATTAAAATTACTTATAAATTAATTACAAACTAAAATATTATTAATTATTAGTATCGACATGATCATGCATCAGGATGAACTTATTTTTATCGTCAAAAATGGAAGAGTAAAGATTGTGAAAACTAGAAATATTTCCAATAAAATATTTGGTGTTGTACAGGTAATACAGTACTTAATACAATACGCATTCAATGGAATTTATTACAGTTGATATTTTGTAGATTCCGAGCAGTACACTAATAAAACCCGTGTATGCCACTAAATTGTTTTAACTGTTACCGAATCTAATTTTACCGAAGCTACTATTACATAACATCGAACCTATTTTACCGAATTACCAACATAACGAGTTTTATTTAAATTACAGTGCGACTTGCGAATAAATTGTAAATTGTGCCACGTGTAGATATACGTGTACAATGTTATCACTGTGTTTTATTTTATGACCATCGTTTCATGAATATATTCTATTGTCATTATTTTCACGAAATTAATTCTAAATTATACACGTTTTGAGAAAACAAAATTATTGGTTTGTACCACCGAACCTATTTTACCGAATTACCAACATAACGAGTTTTATTTAAATTACAGTGCAACTTGCGAATAAATTGTAAAGTGTGCCACGTGTAACGAAGAATTGAATTGAAGAATTGGCTTCTCTGCTGTATTAGCAGAGAAGCCAATTTATTTTAAATTTCGTATATATTGATAAAATTGTGTCCGTGAAAGGGATACCTTAAGTTAAAGTATTTTTAAGCTCTTGATCAGAATAGCAATGAGGCGGGTAAACCTTTTCACTTAATGATTTAATAATTTTTCAAGAAATCTAAATCGACAAAAAAGTTCCGTGAAATATCCATTTTCATTTCTTTGTTTCAAGAAAATTCCATTTACAAAAATTACTTAAAACGAAATATTACACTACTCTGCGAATATTTTTATGAACTTAATTACAGCGTATAATATGAATGTATCCGAAAAATAAATTCAACATAATATCTTGACAACTTCACGTTTTCAATGTCCGATTTGTCCTTTAAATAAGTTCTTTAACCTTATTTTCAGTAATAGGTTATAAAAGTGGGACAACTAGAAAAATATGTCTCCCACGCATTTTATTTTTCCTAGTATCGGAATAGTTTGACACATAAATAACGTTTTTATACAATGAAAACGAAAACACTTATTTATTTTAATATTAAAGGTCATTTTTGTCTTTCTAGGTTTATTGCCAACGTAATAGTTCGCCGCTTTATTGACGTATTTTAAATAATTATTATAAAATTTTTTTATCCTGATATTAATTTTTACTGTATCTCTGTATATTTGCATTATTAGGTAACTTTGTCGTAGGTATGTTTAACTTATAGTATGCATAAGAATAGATATTTTACTTTGTCAAAAATTATCCGATGCCTTATAAATAGCAGTTAACATTCAAGTCCCAAATGAGGATAGAGGTTAGAAAATAACTCGGTCAACTTAAATTCGTATACTAAAAGTGTCTTACCATTTTTCGTGACTTTAAAGTGACATATCTTGGTCGCTATTGACTTGCCTATATGATATATTTCGGACTAGCTGTTACCCGTGACTTCATTCGTTTAAATGTGTCTTATGAAGGAAAATTCCCTAGGATCCCTATGAATTTCCTAGGAAAATTCACTTTCCGTACGAAGGCTTAAATATTATATTTAGACATATTGATTTTTTAAATTGTAAAAATGCGTTAAATTGTAAAAATATAATACATGCATAAATTTAAAAAAAAATAGAAAAAAATAACGGTTTACACGTCGTTCTGTGGTTTCGGTTGCCGTCTTTTTTTATTACAACGTCGAAAATGACGCACAGAACATAATGGTCTCTTATTTCATTCAAGATATTTCGCTTTATGTATAAGTTTGATGATTACTTAAAATATATGTAATTTTTTTTAACTCATGTAATATGTTATTTTCTAAAAACAAAAAAAATTATATAAAAATGTTATGATAGAGTATTTTATCGCTAAACTATCACGTATCATTATAGAAAAAAATTAGCCAGGTTGGACAATTGCGGAATCAAGCAAAAATATTCTTACAGTAATTAACATTATGTATCAGTGCTATAACTTTATTGATGAAAATTACGCATTAAGGTAAGGTAATATATGCTTTCTATATATTAACGCAATGACATCACTACCATCTTTACACCTCCGGAAATTGGTAGCTTTTTTACTCGACCTTTAACATATAAACCTGTAACTGACTAGTAGTAGTACCAGCAAATCTATTAACACTATTTATATATCCGCTAATAGAAATGAAATGAAAATGTGTTGCTTTCAGTTCAGAAAAGAAGGTTTGAAATTTATTAGCTACTCGTACAATAATTTTATCGATTGTTAATAATTGGTCACATACTGCAAATAAATTTAGTTTACAGATGAAGACACAGGAAATTTAGTTTACAGCGTGGAGAATTGTTTTGGGACGCCTCACATATAAAATTGCATTGAAAAGACCTGTTTTTTAAAGAGTCTAGACTATGGGTGTCCAAGATAATTGTACGGAGAGCCAGGTTTATAATTTTTGAAACCGTAGCGGGCCAATAGCATAGTGAACTTTAAATGTTAAAAAAACGGTAATTTTAATTTTTCAACAAGAATAATTTATTTCAAAAAATGAAAAGCCTCAGGTTTACAAATTATCGCACTGATGAGAAAACTGACATTTTTTTTGTTTTCACAGTGCATTCATGTCAGCTGATATTTTAGAAGTGGCTATGCGCAGAATGCCTGTTAAATGGGTGTCTGATAAAGATGATCTTGTTTTTGACTTGTATGTTTCATGCGGGAAAAAAGCTACCAAATAAGAAAATTTGTTGGAGAGCTAATTTGGTAAGGTTTGGGTATTGATTGCCGTTAATATACTTTTTATAAAATTCAAACAGTCCGCTCGGAAGGCAACCGTTGTATGCTGTATTTACGAGAGAATTGCTTTGTCTATCGATTAATTCCAACTGTAAGTTTAACTCCGCCCTTTCAATTTCGACATTAAATGGGTTTTGAAATGATTTTATCTTGGGTATTTGTGATTTGAAGTCTATGAATCTCTCTTCAAACTCATTCCTCAACCTTTGTAACAACTATGCTTATTTCCCTGAATCCATTGTCTCTTAATTTCTTGAAGAGAAGGTCTCCTCATATAACAACTGCTTTTGTTCCAGTTGTTTTTCCAATAATATGAGCTTTTTTATAAAAGCTTGAACAAGTTCATATGACTGCGTGCAAAGTTGATTATTCTTGCAGTTTTAGGTTAATATCAGAGAGATACTTAATTATGTCAACTAGGAAAAAAGAGATACTAGCTTATGTCAACCAGATCAGCCAACCACTGCTTATCAGTTATATATAATATCTAGGCTTTTTGTTTTCAAGAAAAATCTTTACTTCTTTGAGCAAAGAATAGAGTCGTTTCAGTGTGGCTGCATTGCTAAGCCAGGAAAAACGTGAAGAAATGTGACTGAAATAACAGGGTTTAATAGTCATTCAAAATTTAGTGAATAATAATAGGTTGAATTTTGACGCAATAATAAGAGTGTTTAAAATAAATGCCTATTCAAAGAGGAGAAACAACCCTTATTACATGAATAAAGCATTCAGCGACAATGCAAAAATTAAATGTTAAAAACAGTGAATACGTGAAAATAGAGGACGCTTTATAAGACTAATACACTTTTCACGGCCAAAGAAGATATGATTATCTAAAGAAATATTAGATATTGAATTATTTCCTTCAATAAAAACTAAAAATATGAATAATGTAAAGCAGATATTTTATTTATATAACATAGATATAATAGTTTGGTAACTAAATATTTAATAATACCGTGGACTACTTTTGGGGTATCTGTCGGCCATAAAACATTTTTTTAATCAGTTGGAGATCTTATATACCGTCTTTAATTTATACTTTATTGAATGACTGAAGTCGTAACAAAACTATTAATATTCAAATGAATACTCAAATCAAATTTCAAGATCACAGAAGCAATCAGGGGAATATCGACGGAAATTTGTTGACTATACAATGTATCTACAGTATATTGAACGCAATTAAATATTTAACATAATTTATGGTAATTATACACATAAAATATTTTTAGACACCTGAATCTTATTTTTGCCTAATGAATATAAACTTCCACTAGTGAAAACGTTTGAAATTGAAATAAAAAAAATCTTCTCGTGGTAAATTATTGGAAATGATTGATCGAGTATTTCTTCATTTAAATTAATCATAATTTGATATATCTAATTGTCCAGTGAGTATATGAATACTTAATTAAAAATTCTTATATATGTTCAGAATTGTAGGAAGAGTCTATCATCAAAACTATCTAAATTATTAGAGCTATTTCTATTCTATTTAATAGTTTACTTATTTGAAATATTTATTTGAAAACGTGGAACTTTAAGGATGAATCGAATTATTGAAAACAAAATGTTGTCACTATAGACCTTAAGTTATTGCTGGAAATAATTTTTTATAAAATGAAAAAACAAATAACAATAATTTGCAAATCTTTGAGAACTTATTCTAAAGGAAAACAACTTCTTGACTGCCGTACCCTAAGGTTTTCTCTTACAAAATATATTTACTCTAATCATAATTAAAAGAAGAATGGTTGGAAAGAAGTTCTTTGCACTATATATTATGTAATAAAAAATAATATTTCAGTAAAAGAAAATATTGTTAATTTTAAGATTTGAAAAAATAGTAATAGCAATCGAGTGATTCGAGCAAAATTTTTAATTAAACAAAATTTTGATAATATATGTACATTTAATATATGTACGTGTAAACTGTTATCGTTGCAAATAAAAGGTGATACCAAAATTTAAATTAAAACTAAATCATCCACTTATTATAATTGTAATACTGGTACTTATATGCCTTGATCACCATCCTCAACTTCTACTGAATCATTTTCAAAATTCATTCTATATAGATAAAAAAGGTACGAATGAATAATATTGCATGAATTAATTTTGGTATCAGTTAATATATGTATGTGTAAACTTTTGTCGATTTAAATGGAAAATGATACCCTAATTTAAGTTTAAAATAAATCATTCACTTTGTATCACTGTAATATTGGTACTTACCTGACTTCAACACCATCCTCGACTTCTAAAGTTAAAAATAAATTTTGACAAATATTCCTATTATATAAGTTTAATCATGGAAACATAAGCTATCCTGATTTCAATTAACGACAATTAATGATGTACAAGACAAGTAATGCGTTTAAAATATCAACGTATTATATTGTAAGGTCAGCAATTACTTACGCAAACTTATCCTCCACTTACGCACATGTATCTCTAGTAATCATAAAAATCACTTACGCACATGTATCTCTAGTAATCATAAAAATACAATAGATGACCAATGACTTCAGTAACAGATTCTAAAATTTGTCGAATAACGAGTTTCGTTAATTTTTCGACAACTGCTTATCCTCCTTGTTTTCAAACACAAGACCTTTGAAAAAAATAATTTCCTCTTCAATCCGAAAACTGGTCTTCCAAAATCCGAAACTACATTTCAGAACAAAAAGCTTATCTATATCCATGTTGCCATTTCCATATCTACGTTTCGTCAAACTTTAATTTGCTTTCAGTTTTATTAAGTGTATATAGTTTTAAATTCGTATTAATTATACAGTGCCTAAAGCAACAAATTCAATTTGCGTGCTATGTTTACATAATAAAGTTTACAAGAAACAAAATTACGTTATTCCACCACTTGTTAAATTTGATAAATTTTAATATCGCAGAGTACAATCAAATAAATTAAATTATGTGCCAAAACTCACTGAAAATTTCCAGACACGTGTTCCGACCTATGTATCAGTGATATGAAAATTAATAAAGCATATCAAATTTAACTCATGAAATGTTATCAGACTGATATTCTTTGTACGTGTTAAATAAATTGAAAAGGCTTAGAAACTATAAATGTAAAGTTATTCGATCCTATAGCTAGTTGTAACTATTACATGTGATACCGGCCTTCTTTCCTTTTTTGAAGTTAGTATTAGACAAAAAATATTAATTTTAATTCTCTATAAACACCCGTGAAGTGTATTACATATTGAATATTATTCTTCTCCAGTATGTCTCCGATTTGACGTTACAATATCTCATATCCTTACTATTACAATTTGTTTTAATATTGTATCTACCTACATATATCAGAAGAATTTATAAATACAAAAGTTTGTGAATATAAGCATGTATGTTATTGAGTAACTCTCTGAATTCAGAATGGATCTTAACTAAATTTGGCATAAAATATAATACAGCCTGCATTATCATAAAATCTGAAGTAGTTTCTGAGCTACAATATCCATATTTTTTGTACCAATTAGTTTCTACTTTACCGCTTAGTGTTCTGTAAGAAAATTCTCTTAGTTTAATTTTAGACATATTCCTCGAATATATATCCCTAATTATTTATATCTTTACTATTTAATATCTTTACCACGACGTTACTACTGAGTGCGAATGGGTTTTGATAAAATTAGAACAGAGATAATAGAGTTATGGCTTGGATGAATACATGGGCTATATTACTATAATCCACGTAAACGAAATCGCTGACAGAAGCTTAGTTACCTAAATCCAAATGGTTTGTCTGTAATCCAGATTAATCACTATGGCCAAAATTTATAGGATAATCGTGCAAGTATAATGATAAATCAAGTTGATCTCCTTATCGTATATGTATATAAAAACTGATCACCACAAAGTCCTCCCGATAAATACGATGAGAAGAACGACGTATAAAGTATACCGACGTATACCGTAAGAATATGGAGTTTTTATTTGTACACACCCTTAAAGTGGGAATATGGTGAAGTGTACTCTTCATTTTCTTCGCGTTTGTTTTGGAGTTTGTTTATGAGTCCTAAATATATTAAATACTTCTTCGTAATCAAAGACCGATTAAGAAGTTCCATAATCAGTCTCAGCTGTTTTCTATTTAACAGTGTTTTACTAACTCATTGCAAAAGATTAGAACGATATCTTGAATCTAGATTAATATGTGGAACAGATATATATTGATAGTTATTAAAAGATTGATAAAAATAGGTTTAAAGAAAGCAGCTACGGAACTACAGAATTTCGACATAAGAGTTCCGTAGCTGCTTTGTTTAAAACCATATAGCTAAACTTCAAATCATTGTGCATATAGGTGTTTTTATAATTTACGGGACATGTAGAAAAATTACGTAAAATTATAATAATTAATCAAAATTAACTTCTTATTACTCGTAGCTTACTAAATGTTACAGACTTAAATGTTACACGTGTTATTAATGATTTAATGTATTTTTTTTTATTTAAAGGAATGGTGTTTGTACTATGGACTTGAGATCATATATGTATAATTATTATGAGAGACCTGGTAATAAAAACGCCCAATTTTCTTAAGTTTACCGATCTGTCACACTTCTACGAAAATAAAGAAAATAATACCAAAACATTAATATTCTACTCAAGGAGTTTATTATGATGATATCTCACAATCCAATCCAGAATACTGGCTTCGTGGTCTGGGGCCATTCATTACGTCAATAACAGAGCAATTAATGAACAATTTTCAGGATTTTAACGCTACTTCATGATATTCCAATTGAAAATTATTATATTGATACTGAGCGAAAGATAGAAAGAGCATGGCACGTGTACACAAATATTTTTGTGGAGAAATTACCTGCGCATTACTGAGCGTTCAAATATAAAAAAAAGATTTTTTATTCATCACCTGTATTAAAAATATTTTTAGACTAAAAATACTAACGTTTTCAAGTCAATGAGCCGACATTTAAAATTTTGAGAAAAAATACATCAAATAAAATCTTACCACTAACATAGTTTATTAAATTAATGTTAAGTGAGATGTTATCCAATCATTAGGCAAAATTTTTTTACACTAGAATACATGACTAGATTTATGATCAGTTATAATAAATTGACTACATTTATTTTATCAAAAGTTTTCTCTACCAATAATTTACAATATTACCATTTGAATCGTAACACTTCATTGTCTGGTTCGTTAGCTGATCTGAACACAGGAATATTTATAAAAACGAGTAGATATGATGACTAAAGACCTAAAGACCCATAGAAATGAAACATACAGTATAAATGGAAAAAGTATTAATACAAATGTGCTTTATAATTTATGTATCCATGCTAATTACCCCACCGTGGTGAAAGATACGTAAAGATATTTTTGCACATCGACAAACCTTAACAAACCCTAAGTTGATTTTCATTCAAGCTAATTCAATAGTACTGCATACAATCTATGTTTATATCGATCCTAATGTAAAACTATCCTCGCCATGACAGTTCGTCTTATTTTTAATATATTTGATCTCAAGTGTTCTTTTATAAGTAAAATTTCTGATTGAGTGAAACCCATTTCTTACCGAAGCAATAAGCTATATCTACGTAATAATAATACAACACATATGTAAAAATATTATTTGGTTTCTATATAAAGTAATGTTATATAACTAACTAGAGAAAACATTTTTTTCCTAAACATTCTTATAGAACACTTTCAATCTTTTCGTTTTTGCTTAATACTTAATACACTGAATATTACTTACCAAGGTTTTTAGATCCGCCTTTCCCTTTGGCCTTTGTTGTTTCTACATCAAACAATTTAAACTAACTTTCCACTTGGGATAAACTACAGACACAACTTACGGATACCGATAGTATTCGTATGTTTTTACATTGTCTCCACTGTTGGTTCTAAGTAGGGTTCTGTCGAATTATGCGGTTGTCCCTAGTAACATTCAATTTGCGAGAAGTATTACGTCTGCTATTGATTATCCCTTCAAGGTTAAAGAAAACAATATTAATGACGGCTTTCTTATTTTTATTTGATGTTTCTACAAAGAAACCAGACATCATATTATTTGGAAAATAAGTGTCAGACGACCTTTACATTAAATGTTCATCGAAATTCGACTTCAAATAACATCGACGTACTTTGTACTGGAATATTTCATGTTTTTCATTATATTTAATGCATTGTTCTATTTAACTTGTAATGAATTTTTACTGTAAATGAATAAAGATATATTATAGTCTTTTATAATAACGTACACTCTAAGTCATAGATAATATAAATACAGTATTTAGTAATTTTAATCGTGTCTAAATTATCTAATCTTTAATGGGCATGAGTTAACGTGATTCATTCATTTTGTTTGAATCGCTGAATATTTTTCTAAAGATTCCTTAGAAATTTGGTTCGTTCGGTGCTTTTTGTTCCCGATTATTCTGTATCATTAAAAATATGTCTTGTTTTCTACGATATTACTTTTTTGATCTCTCTCGATGTTTGACCATATTTCTGTACCCGAAGGATCCGAACGGAATGTACATATCTTTGTACATTAAGACTTAAATATAATATAATTCGCCAATCGAAAACGACCTTTATTTTATTTTAATTAAATAATTTTTAATTGACTTATGCAATTATATTTACATTTACGTATTAATAGCGACAGTATCAACACTATAAATTATATTCTAGGACACTCTTCCGCGTGCACCCCAGAGAAAGTTTGAAAAACTAGAAATGTGTGAAATAACATGAAATTTCCTGGGCGAATAGTAGGCAGAAATGCTAATGATAAATAGATATTTTTTTTTAGTTTTTGATTTAAAATTTGCATATATTGCATATTATTAATTAGTTACTCATTATTTAACAGTTTTTAAAAAAATGTATCGTTCTACTTTTTCTTATTTATACAATTAAATAAATTTTTATTATTATATACATAACAAATACCCTTTAGATTTGTAACTGTTTTTGTTTTTATTACATTTCTTTTAATTCTACAGCATATACACGAAGTTTAGAGTTGCTATATCACAAAGTGGACGATATTGATGAATCTAAAATTGTTAAGACAACGTTTAATATTGATCATACTTTCCGCTATCTACCGAATAAAACTTGTTCCATGTTTTTAGACATGAAAATGAGATTTATCGTTATATAAAATCAATTTCTATTATATTATGTACAAATATTAATAGTATTTTCACCAAATACATATATTGCCTAGTATATCTTTCACAGGTGTACAAGTAGTGTGAATTAGGATATTTGACAGTGGTTAAAATCAAATCTGAAACTGGATTGAAACGAAAGTATGTGATATATTGTTAATAATATTATAAAACATCCTTTTCATTTGAATCACATGATATACCACAAAATGTCAATCATAATGCGCCATGTCGTTTTATAAGATCACAAACGCCAATCACGTCGCATTATGACATTTGATATGTTGAGTTATGAGGCCATTTGAATTTGTTTATTCATTCTAAATTAATTTCACGCATTTAATCTTCATTCTTAATTAGCCACTGAATCCTTTACTCTATAACCTAACCTAACCTGAGAATATATTAGGTTGGCTAATAATTAATGAGCGGTCTTGAATGTTATAATTTTGTTATTACATTTTCGATTTAAAATTCATTAATCGTTGATATTATAATCACAATAATTTTGTACTAGATGTCTCCAATACACTGACAGGAAGTGGATAGTATTTGCATAAATTCAAGTGTCTTGGAATGGAAATATTGGTCTATGAACTGTCATCATCAAAGTTTTTTTTGCGTAAGGCGTGGCTGAGAGATCTAAATTAACTTTAATCAGTAGGGGCAAGGTCTGGGGAATATAGTGGGTGGAGGATCTATGTCCAACAAAAATCCAAAACTGTAATTTCCATCACTTATGCGTAGCCCTTGATATATTTATAGACTTCATTACTTTTAAATAAGCACGGAATTATTCCAGCCTTATTTTATAGAATGTTTCAAATATCTTAAAAATTATTTTACATTTATGGTCGAAATACTTGTAATCTCAAGAATAAATTAAATATGCAAAAATATAAACATTTTTTTTCACCGATTTTTACATAATTTTCTTAATGTTTTTTTAGATAACAATTTATTACGTCCTATGATTTTTTCCTATTTACTTTTTTTCGACGTATAATTTGAACATTTTCTCGCTTTTATTTATCTGTAGTTTTATTTGACGCAGTATTAACTTTTCTTTAATTCTTACACACAGTTGTCTGATCGATTCTAAACATAATCACCATACACAAAACATATTAAGCTCACTATATCCACCTTTTCGATATTTGTGTACTCACTCAATAATGCTTCCCATATATTATTTCTAGCATAACTTTAATACATGTCGCTTCATAAATTTTTCTGACTTTTTATTTTTTACAGATGTAATTTAATTTTACACATCTCTAGAATGCAAGTGATTTGATTCAAAATTGTAACTGTTGGAAAAGGGCTTTACGAAATTTTAACATTTAGTTTATCTTAGACATGAGGGAGAATTAACATTAGAGACCAAGTTATGTACTTATACATTTACTATTATTTTATGATCTACATATTAAGAAAAATGCTTTCATGGAGCCTTTTATTATATTACCCAAATTTACATTTTTTTTGGTTCGGTCTGTTTCAATTTGAAGGTGCCTTATGCTGGTCATAAGGAATTTTAAAAGAACTAGAGCAAATATTTTTATTAATATTTTCGGAAATAACCCCATAAACTGAGTTTAGATTTCTTTGGTATAATCTTAAAATATCTTAGGTACAATTTATACATACTTTTTATTTGTGTTTATACACAATTCCTAACAATTACTGCACATCAAATCTACTCCAACTGTCAGTTTTCTCGCTACTTATCTCCTTCGTAATTCATTGCAACACAATAACACATGTAAAGCAACCAGTAAACTAATAAATAGTAACAAAAGATCTGTCAATATTACGTCAATAAATGATACATAAATTTTGCAAATTCTCTTACCTATACGCAATAAGCTTTTGGAGCCAATCGGCCATAGACATAGAAAAAGGTAAAGTCTAATGTTTGGAAAAACTATGATTAATTTCATCGAGTTGAAATTTAAAACATTCCAATAATTGTGTCTAAAAATCTGTTTAATAAAAGTGAAATTCCCACGTTAAGCAGTTTAAACTGTTAAGGTAATATTAAGAGATTATATTATGACTCTATTTGTAATACAAATAATTCGGTTGCCTTATCACTTCAATTTATTATCGCAAGTTTAACGTAATAATTACGTATTTAAGTATTTGCTTGATGATAACATTAACTCCCATTTTTTGATGTTTTTATATTAATTCACTGTAAACGTTAGATTATATTTTGCTAAAAAGACCGTTTATAAATAAATATTACATATATTTTGGACTATTACTTGAAAAACCTCTTCGCTATTTTAATAAACTTTTTCTAAATATATTACACATTTAAAAGTTCGTTTAATTTTTTTTTGGAAAGTAGATTATCGTTAGCTATTTGATTATATTGTTTTAAATTATATTTCTTAACTTTTTTTACACAATACAATACCATAGAGGCTTAATAAAATCATGTCATACTTTAAATGTTACACATCCAATTCAAAAACGTCATAATTACGGAGAACAATTAAAAAGCACTTACAGTTTACAAAACATACATAAAATACCCATGCCCTCAATGCAGAAATGCCTAAAACCTAGTTTTTCTGATGTCCATCAACTAACGTAAAATTTTTAATCCCTGTCCTACCAATTTCAGAACCTTTAAATGTTTTTGTAGTAAATGTTATTAGAAATTGTGACTGTATGTTGCGATGTGTACTTGCAAAATTATTCTGCGGGTTTGTTCATATCATATAAGAAACGTGTTTGCATTTTTGTTTCTTGTTGGTTTAACATTGTTTACTATTACTTCTATGGACCTAATATGATTAATAGATTCATGCATGCTTCACAGGGACTCTTATTATATGAATTAAAAAAAAAAAGAAATATATATATTATATATATATATATATACACATATATATTTATATATATATATATATATATATATATATATATATATCTATATATATATATATATATATATATATATAAACATATAAACTGTACTTACTTGACAGCAAAAAATCTCAGATTTCAAATGAACAGAAAAAGCAATAACGGAACACTACATATTAAAATTCTGCTGCAGAATACTCTATAAATGAACACCGGAACTAGGGTTGGTTAACATACCCGGTGTCAGTTAGGAACTATCATGTTGGCAAAATGGCAGTTGCTGTAATTAAAGCAAAAATGTTTTTACTAACTTTTTTAAGTAATCGTGTAATCTTTTTTCCCACTTAATATTTCTGTATTTGTATCAATATATTAGTGCTGTAAAGGCTTTTCATTTACTATAAAATGAGTGAAGCTAATTCCAAATTATAAGTATGTCCTGTTTGTATAAAAATTAGTCTTTTTCTTATTTTAGGAATACCGTCGCGTGGTAACGTACATAAATAACGAAAGAAGTGGATCACTGATGATATGTTTATTGAGATCATCGCCGTTCGAAAAAAATGGACTACTTAGAAACTACCTAACTTTATAAGGTGCCAAGGACTACTTAGGTTAACCGTCTTAGGTTAAAAAACGAAAAGTATAATAGAGCAGAAAACCTCGCCTTAAAAGATTAATCATAAGCTTGTTTTAACCGGGAATTTGAAAAAAATATTCATCGATTATATTATTTATATGAAAAGTAAGTTTTACGGGCTGACCTAAAGATATCTGAGAATATTGGCAAACCAACTTCTTGTTAAAAATAAACTGTCTAACTCATTTCATGATGGAATTGCAGGCAGGTACTAGTTGCATAGTTTTTCAATGAGAAATAAGCACATGTTATCTTTGCAAAAATCGTTAGAAAAATCGTTAGCAGAAAGGGTTTGCAGCCAACATAATATTTAATTCTGATGAAATTGGGCTAACCAAGACCGAAAGCAAGTATACAAAAATATTTGCACATCTTGAAAAAAAGAAATGGGTATTATAATCTCTGCTGAGAGGGGTTCTTTGGTTATAACAGTCATGCGTTCCATGAAAGAATTTCCTTACACTAAATTTAATATTTCAAAAACATGTGAACTTTTAAAGACATTTACTATAGTACGATCGATTATAAAACCTAATCCATCTGAATGGGTTCAAACACATTTATTCATCCAATAGTTTGATAAATTTTTTTAATATTTTATACTGTCTAAAGCATTGCCCGTTAATAAAAAATATAGAATTGACAGAGTTGTTAACATGGTAATATTCACTCGCCCCGTAATGTACACAAAAAATATAGCCCATAGACAGATTTATCATGATTACTCTTAAGACTAGCTACAGCCAGGAAATTTTTATGTGGCTGTGTCAGTACAACAGGCCATCGCTTCAGCTTGTGACTTTTCCAAAATAATTACATAGCAGCTAAAGGAAGTAGTATTGGAGGAATATATCCCTTCGAAAAGAACTTCTTTGCAGAAGCAAATTATCTCCCAGCGGTTGACGAGCCATATGATGATAATTAACACTAGAGACGCCGAATCAATGAGAAGAACATCCACACTAAAATACAAAAAATAATTAATCGGTCTCGGTATTACAACTAGAAAGACCCCAATAGACTACCTCTATCACTTAGATACAGAGAAGAAAAACCACATCAAATATCGTCAACCTCACCACCTCAGGCGGAAAAACGAATGCCTCCCTAGGAAATAAATATTCCTAACTTCAGCCCATTTGATATCATGCCAATTCCATCAAACAGCAAAAACACATCGAATAGAGGACGCAAGCAAGATAGACCTGAAGTTCTATCAGGCTCATCATGCAAAAAAAAGAAAATGAATAACTAGTGAATAAGAAGCTTGTAAAATTGGAAAAAGAGGCAACAGATAAAGAACAGAGGAATAAATAGTAAAGGGAATACTAAACAAACTTGTGGAAATGAACATAACACTCTAGAAAATATTGAGCATAAAAACTATAAAAAATTAAGAAAATAGGTCGAAGAAGAGGAATTTGAAAGGAAAGAGGAAGGACCAAAGAAAAATGGAAGGTGAAGTAAAGGTACAAAGAATAAAAGAAAAGTTTGTACCAGATGGTGATAGTTCAGATGCTACTTATATTTTAGATGAATCTGGAGAGGAATATATTTTTAAGAAAGTGTAGGAAAACCTGATCAGGAAGATTATGAGTATTTTGTTTGTAATGAAACGTACAGTGAAGACGTGAGAGGAGAGAAATAAGTCCAGTGTTTTATGTATTGAGATGGTATTTTATGGGTGTATTGCGAATACGCTGGTTATGGTTCTAGGTACTACTCTTACGTATGCAATTATTGTAAGAATTAATGAGATGTATAGAGTAAATGTTCCTGTGAATGAACAGAGCAGTGATATCAATAATTCTCTAGTTATATTAAAAAATAGCGTTGTACTAAAAAAATCCAAGCTCTTAAATAAATAATTTAAAATTTTACTGAGATTTTGTTTCAAGATATATTTTATAATAACTCTTTTTATTTATAAAAAATGTGTAATTTGTTCATACGCTAGGGAGTGTTCATTTAATGAAACACTTAGCCTTTGTGCAATTTGAAGAAAGGCAACATTATATTACTATATTTTTGATTACCATAAAAAAAGAAAGTCCATATAATTTCGGATACCGTATTCCATATTATATTCGTATTTGCCATGAGGACCTTTTCTGTCATGTTTTGATACAGTAAGAGTTTGAACCACTAAAGCGTTAGTAGTTATCTGATAAATTCTTTACAATAAAAAATAAAATTCTCAACATTCAGGTATTTATTCTTTTTCCTCTTTACTTAACATTTGTCACGTCATAATTTTTAAAAAAAATGTTGTTACAAATTATCCTCCTTTCCTCGAAAATATTTGTATTTTTGATCAATGTAGACAAGTAAGGCTTGCTCGATTTTAGAATCAAATTAAAATATTGGTGCCCAAACACACGCGCACACGATTCATGAATTTAAACCATTGCTGAACGAGGTGAAATCTCATTATGAAGCCACTTCATCATTCTCCCCTTCTCCCATTATTAAACGATTCCTGCAGTCCGCCTTGCCTAAGGTCTAGATTTACAGCCTTATGTACAGAGGCTTTCAACACGTAATCCAACAAAATGGATTTCATTACGGAAACCTCTTCATTGTAGTACGTAAACCTCTTCAGTATCCAAACACGAAATCAAACCACATTTTACGATTAACAAGAGACGTCATTTTGCCTGCATTACTTTGTTTTTTTTTATTAAATTTTATGACATTCCCTTAATTTAACTTTTTTCCAAAATTAACATCTGTGATTTTTATTGCTTGTGTTGCGAAACGTATTTTTGAAGAGGCAATAATATATTTCTTCTCACATTTTGTAAACCGTGTTTAATTTGATAATAATAATAAATAGGCGTATTCAGCCTCTTATGTTCAGTAAAATTTTAAACCATTTCTAAACGGAAGTTATTTCTACGAACGTTATTTTTAGTAAAACAGAAATTCAAATAAAAGAGCTGTAATACCACAGCAGGGTGGTAATAACACAGTGATAAATTCCTCCCGTTTTGCAATAGATGAAATATATGCGAAAAAATGAAAGTATCACCTTTACTCTTAAACAAAGATTCGAATTGATAATTAAATGAAACTTGATGAAACAAAATTAACGCCAAATATATTCAATAAAGATTCCAAGTTAAGGGTAACATATTTACATTATGTACTATATTGAAGTCTATGACAAATAATTAAATCACTAATATTTTTACATCAATCGCTTTTGTTCAAATGTCGATGTAGCTTCAGCATAAAAATATTATTTTACGTTGAGCTCAACAAAATAATCTTCATAACTTTATCTCTGTATGTCTGTCACAGCCTTGCAGTTTCGACAGTTTTCGAAAAACCTATATACAATTTTGCAAGTAGACAATTCTGATGAGAATCTCAGTTAATATGTGGTGATATAATAAAATACTTAGCTACATTGGCACGTACACTCATGTGTGCGTGCCAATGTGGAGCGAATTTTTTTTTACGGTCTAACCCCTCGAGTCCAATCAAAAGATCTTTTAACGTAAAAGTTTTAAGCCAACAACTGATGATAGTACAATAATTTCATGAAGTAAAAAAAATTTTTTTTTTAGTCTTAAAACAGAAAAGGCTAAGAAAATAATGGAATTTTTCAACTAAATTTTTACCCATTTTCAAGCGCCCGAATTATTTAAAATTTTGCATATTTATCAAGAACTAATGACGTATTGTCATTAGTTCAATCATTTTATTGTTTTAAGACTAAAAAAACGAAAATATAGTTATAGTTTAAAATAAAAAAGAAACATATAAGCGAAGAGCACCCCGCGCTTTTTATTTGAAAAATTAATTTTACGTTATTTTTTGAGTTTTTAGTTCATATTGCTACAAAAGCCTATTTCTTAGTTTTTAAACTATAATTTTTAAACTATAACTATGGACCACAAATCTCTGGAAAAAATCTAGTTTCTAGTAATCTGTTAGAACATTCAATAAAACTTTGTTAACTCGTATCAACAATTTTAGGAGAAATAAATAAGTACTAGACAGTACTTTAAACACCTTTCGATACGCAATTGTCCTGTTTATTATTTAATATAGTACCAAAATTACACTTTTATTAACATACAAAATCTGTCAAGCAAGAGTATAATTTACACTAAGAGGGTTCCGTGCATACTTGGCATTAGTAAACACTCAATTATGCATAGTATTTTTAATTATTAATTTATAGATTTTAGTTTTTACAGGTAAATATATTACCTACCATATCTTTTGTAGGCGTAAAAACAAACTAATCATTAAATGTTTTTAATTTCAGGCATGATAAAATGCTGAGACTAAATGCCATTTTACTTAATAAAATATCAAACATACAAAATTGAACTTTGATATCTCTCTAATTTTTATTTTTATTTTTCGGAATTTACTGAGTAAATAGCATTTTTCCTCAGTTCCATTTGAATGAAATTTATGTGGATAAATTATGCAGTTTTATAAAAAATACTGAATAGTTATATAGTATTTTTGATATTGAGTAAAAATTTAATTACTTATAAGGAAATGCACGTCAGTGAAATAAACCATTAAATAAAAACCCAATTAAATAAAAACGTTTTTATTATTCGTTTCATATAGAAAATAATCTAATAAAAATTTTAATGAACGGAGAACAAAAATAAACATACAAATAATTTTCTTCAAAAAAGTAACTAAAAGCAAGAACCAGAAGGTTAAAACAATGTTTAAAAAATTTCCCTAATTTTAAGTCCAAAGTCGTTTCGAGATTTTTAGTTGGTTTTTTGTTTAATTGATGTTAGAGATAAATAATATTAGAGATAAAGAATATATTTATGGATTTACAGCTGTTATATGGTTTATAAATTAACGAAAATGCTTTCCTAGGACGTACTAACTCACTTTTTCATTTTTTAACATTGTCTGTTACTTTATGTGCCAAATATATTCAATAATATGTTCGAATACATACCTCGATGTCTGATATTTTACATTCTAGCACTCTTTATAATACGATTATAGGAGTAAAAAAAATTGATTGCGGAATTGGTCATACAAAAGCTTAACATATATATGTTATACAGGTAATTTTGCTTCAAATATCTCACTATATTCTTCAGACGTCAATTCACCAATCAAAATTTTAAATTGAATATGTCAGATAATAAATAACAATTGGTGTGCAACGAAGTTGCAAGGTATTGTATCTTTTACCTTCTTAATCCACCGTGATATAATAAAAACTATATTACACCCAAGAAATTAAGGAAGAAATCTTTGAAAATTCATTAAAATTCGATCGCAAATACTTAAAAAACCATTTTATTTACAATTAAATAAAACTACGTCTTTATATAATAATTACCACAACTTAAATTTTTTTTAAATATTACTTCTGGTTTGCGAAACCAATATTCCGATACAGCCTTTTACCGATACGCAAACAATTCAAAGAGATATTTTACCAATTTATTTGTCATGTTTCTTATATTTCCGGTATTAGCTTTTATTGCCATCGAGTTACAGAAATACAAAAAAATAAACAGAAATCTTATTTTCCAACACAGAAAATAAAACACCACGTCGACAAAATATTGAATAGCAGATAATTTTACGCTACTTGGGTTACGTACGATAGATAATAGAAGGTGATAAATTGTATCTGTCTTCCTTGTACCTCCATTATATTTACAGCCCAGCCACCTAGTGAGTAAAATTTATTGCAGAATTCATTTTAGTCTTATTTCTTCTCTGGCTTACTTTCTCAAAGAAGTAATAATTTTAACAGACGGTAATATATGCTAATTGCCAAAAAAACCCGGTGAAACAAAAAAAATCCGACAAAAAAAATTACAATTCCCATTTGATATCAGCAAATATTTTTCCAAAAACTGTTTATGAAATTATTTTTAAAATTACCAACTTTTCTAACACATAACCTTATATTATTAAATATTATTATTCTAGCAACCGTTGATTACCATTTTAATTATAAATTTAAATTTTAACTTTGTTTGACCTTAGTAATTTTTTGAAAATATATCGTAGCTAAGAGACATCTTTTATGTGTATGAAGAAGAAGAAAATCATCCCTAGGAAGTTTTTATAGACTTTGATAAATTTAAAAAATTTTAAATTTTGAATAATTCCAATAATTGTGCCTGAAATTAAAAATGTTTAAAATGAAAATAACTCATACAGCACGGAGAATCTCGTAAAAAGCGCACACGTTTAAAATAATTTAATGGCACTATTTTAACCTGAGAATTATAGCACATGAACTTAAAAGACCCCGCTTTTCATGTTTTAGTTCATAACTTTTTTAAATATA
Source organism: Druceiella hillmani (assembly GCA_039881145.1). Taxonomy (NCBI): domain Eukaryota; kingdom Metazoa; phylum Arthropoda; class Insecta; order Lepidoptera; family Hepialidae; genus Druceiella; species Druceiella hillmani. The sequence continues at coordinate 17,632,770 of JAYKKI010000043.1, forward strand.
TGGGTTACACATCATCTTATCCAGTAATTTCAGGCGAGACATCAGTATACCCCATCGCAGTAATTTCGTGCGACACATTTGGTTAGGAGGGACGTGTAGTAGTACTCGTAAAGGTCGATTCGACTGGCTTAAGACTGTTTACGGTAATTTAATTTTTGATAATTTAAATTGTAAAAATTCCTCTATGTTCATAGTGACGTAGTGGAAATTTGGCAATTTCCTAAATTCAAATATTCTTATACCGACGATAAAATTGAAACAGAAATTTTCTTTTAGGTTGACGATTACCTCCAATGTGGAGAACATGAAAAAGGTTAAGGCAAGAAAGGTGACAGCGATCTTTCCTTAGCCGTATATTTTGTATCAGCACCTACATACCGTCTTACATAATACAAAAAAGACCAGATTTAAGGAATTAGTTGTAATTTTTTTGCAAGAAATACAAGTTTTAATGCGTAATGTATGAACCTGGGGGTTCAATCAGTGAAGCTTGAGATGCTGGCCCAGTTTTGGTTTGTTGTAGTGTTATATTCCCCGATATATTCATATCGCTATACTAGAAAGAAATTAAGGAAAATTATCAGAAAGAGCGAGAGAGAAAGAGTGAAACAGAGAGAGAGAGAGAAAATGTATGCCAACAAGTTTAGTGAAAATGAAAGCTTCGTCTGATCAGCTTTACTATGCATGCATTATGATTACATAGAGCTTTGTTGAATACGAAGGATTTATGAGCAACTAATGATCCTAGATAAGAAGATTTATATACAGTTAATATAACAAGGCAAAAGTTCCAGTTTTATTTTAATTTAACGATCAAAATTCTCGTTTGATGAGATGGCAGAATGATTGGATCTAATCAAAGAATTTTTTCAGATGTTATTACATCGTAAATCAACCCTTGCAGGTTGATTAATCATTTATCGAAATCATATTAAGTTCGTGTGTGATAATTACGATGGAGCGAATTGAAGATTAGAATAAAAATAATTTTTTTTTCAATAACTGATGAAATTATACTTCTGGAATTATTTCAAAAGTAAGAGTTGATTTTATGAAAAAAAAATATATAATGTTCGTTGCTTCTTAATTTTTTTACCGATAATATAGATTGCTTAATAAATTTAAGAGCAAATGTTTCCTAAAATTTATGAAAATAGTAAGAAAATAATTAATTTTTCCACCGCGTAAAAATTTAAAGATCAAATGGAGATTGGTCAATTTCCATATAGCAATTGTTTTTTAGTTAACATTTCGTTTAATGATAATTAAAATTTTATATTTACTACATTCCCATTCTTTGGTAATAAAATGATACTTTTTCATGAACATCTTTTTCCATAGGAAAACATATTTTATCTTCAAAAATATTGACGGTAAACATATTTTACCTATGGGGATTTCCTCCAAAAAAAATTATAATGGTTTATGTAAACCTAGCATATGCTCTTGTGAATCCTCATAGCAATCAGGTCTAAAATGAAAGAGTTATGAATATTGCTCCCATGAAATTCAAATTCCACCTGAGCTGTTTCGAAATTATGAAGGTGGTACGATAAAAAGCACCTGTAGATCAGTTAATACTTTTTCTAAAAAATATCTTTTCTTCAAAGGTTTGAGATACAAACTTCACCAAAATATGTTTTAAACACAACAATGTATTCTAATACTCATTTTATATAGCCTAAGCTCAAATTCGCGATCTAATAGTCTCAAAGAAAGTCCCTTTGGTGTTCCTAAGAGATATCTGGTTAGTGGGGAAAAGGTAGGTATCCTTTTTCCTCGCCTTTCAATTCCTATATTTCTTATCCCTACAGAAAATACATAAATATTTCAAGATATTCTTAAAATATTGCTTACTTAAAGTACGTTTGAGCGTATATTACCATTACCAGTCGATCTAAGTAAAGGTAAATGGCATTCTAACTCACCGCAAGTGAATAATAGTAATGATATTGGTTTGCAATATTTACGTTTGTTTTGTGTATGAAGTGTAACATTTAGCGTAGTGTAACGATTAATTTATGTACAATACGTATTGCGCATTAAATATTACATTATAAACGGTGTAATTGGGTAACGTTGGGCGGAAATTAATTTTGTATCACTAAGACTCTTATTCATAGGTGTATATAATACGCCAGTTTTTAATTTCATACATTATATGTCGTTTCAAATTCTGATTAGAGTGTGAAGATATCTAAGTGTGCAGTTGAGTTTCCGCTTGTAATATTTATACGTTGAATTAATTTCACAGCAAGTCGCAAGGTGAAATGAAAATATCAATACAAAAACATGAAAAGCAACACTTAAATTATGAAATGAACCAACTCTATATTGATCTGATGACCAAATTGATTTAAAAACTGCAATATCAAAATTAAATTACTTTAAACTATGAACGAAAATTTACATTATAAGTAGATCGGTATTTCAATTGACTCTGCAAGTGATACTATTATTATGATTATTTATAAATATTTCGTGAGTAAAGTAAAAAGAAATTGGCCTCATCTAAAACAACGATTGCTTTATAGAAAGTAAATTCGATTACAAATTAGTCAAAAATATGTCAAGATACGAAAATTCCGTGGAAATTTTCACAAAAAGAAACTTGTCTAATTAATGTAATATGTTTCTTGTAATTATCGTTAGAGTGTTATGCTATAAATTATATACTACGTACCGCAAATTATGTTGCGCCTTCAAAGGTTAGAAGTTACATTTTCATAAATTTTCGATTTTCGTATTAACATTTTCATAGTTAACTATATGGAGGTTGATATAATAAAACAACGTAGGCAAATTTGCAAATAAATGCTTCGGTCACTTACACTTTACTTTTTTTTGTTTTCATTACCTTAATACATATTCACTTCCAGATATGTTTCCAAACCATCTACCATTGAAAGTGGAGTAAACAATGAAGACAGAGTACCATAGTATATATACATTTGTTCACACGACATTTAGTTTTCCGGATCTGCTTTCGCGTGAAGTACTGCGGAAGTATGTGCGGAATGTGATCAGCCTCTCACTGAAACCAGTAAGAAACCCTTGATTTATTCCAAATGTATTTCATGTTATACTGAGTCGTTATATATATATATATATATATATATATATATATATATATATATATATATCATAGGGAGATACGTTACGTGAATTTTCATTTCTAATGCACGAGAAATATAAACTAATAAAATCAGTTAGAGGCAATGACACGTGCATTGCAATAACATAGAAAATACAAAAAAAAGAAAAAGTAGTTACATTTCACAAAACATGCGTAACAGGTCTCGGCATTCGGTGCATTAATATCGTGAATCTAGTTTTTATGGTACTAGTATTATAAATTAGTGGCATTCTATTGACTTCAGAATGTTTAAATGCTTGTTTTGAAAAGGTAGATTTAAGCACTTGTAACGTTGTTGTACCGGATGTGTAAAATGTACTCGCAAATTACTGTATAGTATTATTTTCCGTGACCGTGATTGTATTTCTGTTTCCTGTTTGATAAGCGTGTTGACTAATAATTCCATAGGCCTAATGTAGTTATTGCGTTGCATACAAAATATATTGCAAGAAAATTTTGTACATTCAATATAGTTTAAATAACTAACTTTAATCTGAATGGTTCATCGTATTTATTTTGATTTGATTGGAATCTTTATGCATATTTTGTAAATTGAACGCGAATCGGAATGCCAATGCAAAGTTTAACAATTTCGAAAAATTTAAACCTGTACGTGAGAAATTGTTTTAATTCTTAAAGAATGGAAAAACAAAGAGACCTGTTGTAGTACACTCATAAAATAAAACAATAATGCGGGCAACGATGTAATTCTGCAAAATCATTTTATAAAATATAAAATTTGGAATCCTATCACGGTATTTACGAAAATCTATGAAAACATAAAGTATTTTGCAGTGTGATTGTGTCTTCAGAACTGATTTTAAAAACTTTTTTTTATAACAAATTGTAATACGAAAAATAACATTGTGTTCTTATACTAGTTAACACATAAAAATAACAAAAAGCCTTTTATTTCTTGCTTTCAAAATATATTAAATTATTACACTTATTAATATTTTCATACTTATTGAATTTATCAATTAAAGTTACATTCGGTCTTCGATATATTTAATTTTAATTTCATGTCCAATTTAATTTTAATATAATTCCTTCTTACTAGTTATACATATTCTTGGATATAAATTGGTGAAAAAATTTTTAACAATAAAATTTCAATTAATTATAAATTATTTTTACAAGCATTATAATTCATAAAGTTAATAAAATTTTAGAACGTTGAATAATTATTTAAAAATAGCATATACATATAAAATAAAATTATTCTCAAAATATTCTTTTTGGTTATCCGTGTTAAAATTTAAATATTAAGATGCAAGAATACCTATTAGGGAATGCTTCTAGAGTGATCCGTTCCTTGCCGTCTTGGGTTTCTTTTGTCTAGGCCGACCACCATTCGCTATGTCATCGGCCGTCTACCTTCACTATATCGTCTTGTCAGCGTGTAAGCGGTTGTCCTCTCTTGTGCATTCTTGGCGGTCCACGTTATGATGTTACTCGAAGAGTCCAACCGTCTTCCTGAAACTGAGCGATGTGCAAATTACTTTTAGTGACAAGCACTTTCGGAGAGGCATATGCCCAGAAGTAGGCGAGGATAGGTTTCTTATGATAGAATGAGGCAAAAATCAATAAATCACAATAGGCACTTTTTTCACGTTTACATCTTTTTAAAATATTTGTTTAAATCTTTCATTTGCAAACAAGACATATTTATATACAAAATGAATCGAATTTTTTTTTAATTTCCGATAATTGTGCTCACAGCGCACTACGTGATTAAAACATAAGGATGTTTTAATCATGTAGTGGGCTGTGAAGGACAGCTCTTAATCAATTGGTATTGCGTAAAAAAGATGCTTTTTATTTCTCCTCTTAACTAGTCCTACCGACACTAGAGTCAAGGATTTCTTGTAATGTTATTTAAACCATAACCAAAGCACTCTTTTAAGTAGAGTCTTAACCATGTCATTTAGTGAAAGGTCCACAGAGAAAAGTTAAAATACAAAAAGTATAATTTTATGGCTTACCCGTGGACCACTTGTATTAATTATATATTATTTAATACATTAAAAAATTGTAAACAATTTTGCTTTGAAGTCAAAAAATTTTTTTTTCCAAAGATCAATTTCTTGGCATTGAATGTATTATTCAGAAAAAATATATTTAAGTTTTGTTCTAAATCTAGCTATGAGTTTTATTCGAGCTAACTATGAGTTTTCGTATACTCCAGAAATTCGGATATTGGTAAATATTTTATATACGTATTTATTTAAAATATGAGATTCTTTGCTATTAAAAAAGGCCATGGAAATATTAGTCAACAATACTTACTAAAAACGAATCAAAAATGCGATCACGGTACACGATAGAAAATAACATGCGAGTACATATCACACATGTAAAGCAACAACGTCACAAATGCTTAAATCCACTTCACAAAACTAGCATTTAAACATACTGAACTCAATAGAATGTCACAGCTTTATAATTACACGATTTTACAATTATCACAGAGACTAGATTCACGATATTGCTGCACTGAATTCTGAGACATGTTACGCATGTTTGGTGAAATGTAATTACTTTTACTTTCTTTGCATTTTCGACGTTATTGCACTGCATGTGCCAATGCCACGATCTGATTTGCTTAGTTTACATTACTTGTACATTATAAATGATAATTCAACTTACAAGTACTACCGATTCAGTACAACAAGAGATACATTTAAAATATATTAAGTGTCTTATTGATTTTGAGTGAGAGATTTATTACTGTCCCTATTGCTTCATGCGAAAGCAGATTCCGAGAACGAAGTGTGATAGATACGGGATATCGTATTAATAAATGTGTATGTAATGTGACGCTATATCTTCACTACTTACTCAACTATAATGAGAGATGGTTAGAAATTATGTCTGTATGTAATTACGTAATCGATAATGGAAACTAATAGCCATAACACAACATGAAGAAAAAGGTGTTACAATTTAAAAAAGGTTCGATTTTTCTAGGAAAAGGACTTTGTAATATTCTGTAAATTATTGCTGGAAAGGATGGTCAGGGTAAGACCGAAGCATTTACTTAAAATTTGCCTAGGTTTTTTTATTATACTAGCACAATTTTTATTAATTAGCATTATTTTTCTGAGATAGGTCTGTCCTAATGTGAACATGCGATATGTTTTCTGGTACGCGGTAAAGTTCTTTTTTGAGGAAATTTAAGCGAAAACTGTTTATTCCAAGAACATTTTTGCTAGCTTATTATCAATGTAACCTACTCATAAAAAATTATAAATATTAATAATAGTAGTGTCAACTGTAGAAGCTATTAAAACACCATACTATTCACAATATTAAAATCCGTTTATCGTGTAAAGTAATATAACCTTGATTTCACTGTTTCTAAATAAACGGTGATATCACATCACCACAGAGTTTGTTCGTTTGATAAATTTCACTATACACAGAATTTGAAACAATATATGATGTATAAAATGCAAAACTTTTGTACCCATGTATAAGAGTCTTAATAAACTAATTTCCACCCAAGCAACGTTACCCAATTATGCCGTTTATAATTTAAATATTTAATGCGCGACGCGGAATGCACATAAATTAGACTTTATGCTACACTAAACATTTCACTTCGTACCCAAAATAAACGTAAATATAGCAAAATGTTCACACTATTATTGCTTTTACCTTTACCTAGATCGAATGATATAGGTAAATGGCTATCAAACTTACTCTAAGTGGACAATAATAGTAAGGTTATTTTGAGATATAATAAGGGGTATGGGAAATGAAAGACGAGGAAAAGGGAGGCGCCTTATTGGGAACACAAAAGGGGTTTTTCTGAGACAGTTAGATTGTGAATTCGAGTTAGGTTGGAGTATGTGGTATGATCTATGAAAGTGGGTACAAAAAGAGAATAAGTAGTATATTATTACGTGCGAAATACCTTTTCACAGAGTTGGTATGTCAAATATTTGAAGAAAACATGTTCCGTAAAAAGAACATTTATTTATCGACAAGTGCCTTTTTTGTTTTACATTGATAATTTCGAAACAGCTCAGTTGGAAATTAGATTTGATGGGAACACTATAGTAGATAAGAAACAATTGTTTATGAAATATACAAATTTTGTGCAAGACTTGCCAAAATATATAAAACAGGAACACTAACAATACAACTCTTTAGCGTACTGAGCGCCATGAAGTCACAGCGAGATCTGCTCTGGCACATGCGTGTGTGCAAAATTCAAGTTAGGAGTTATCTTCCTTTCTCTTTTTATCAGTTTCAACTTGAGTTAGAAATATATATATATATATATATATATATACACACACACACACACACACATATATATATATATATATATATATATATATATATATATATATATATATATATATATATAAATTATGAACTATAGTTAAATCCTGAAAAATGTCTCGGTACGCATTTGCAAGTTTATTTCTAATTTATTACAATAATAACACCTGTATTAACAAAAAAGACATTCTAAAAGACATCGACTTAAATGTAGGGACGACGATTGTATTAAACATTCTTTTAAATAAATAGGTTTCAGTGCTCTCTAACTATACACACAGCGTTAACGAGATTTATCTCTACCTACAGATTTATCTCGCTGTGACTTCATGGCGCTTAGTACGCTAATATAGGTAAATATAATTGATTAAGAAAAGATGTACTTGCAAGTGTCATGAAAATTTTATTCGGTCATAATAACTGAACAAACATGCATAATTTTGGAATAGGGCTCATTCCATACTTTTTTAATTTTTTTCCATTTTTTACTTAAAGAAGAATGTGTTTGTAAGTACCCACATGTACGTACACTGCTACTGACACCGACTCTATATGGTTATAGTGAACTAAATTTTTAATACATTAGAAAAATGTAAGCGTGCTAGCTGTCAGCATAACGTATGTGTCAAGTTGTCAAGTGGCAAGTTGTCGACTGCAGGACCTATATGTATGTCCGTTGGAAAATCTCGACGAAGCAATTTTAAGTTCATTTTAAAAATGGGAAAGTTACCAATTGCACAAAAATTGTGAGTCATTTTCTAATAACTATGTGTAAAAACAAGTCGAAGAAACATTTCCGAAAATGATTTTAAATCACGTTTTAATTTAAAAAAAGTATTTACACAAATGATTATATTTAATTACTCATTAATTCCAACAGTCTGATATATCATAAACGATTTATAATTATTTTTTCAAGTAAATTGTTTTTACTTGACTACGGTGCAGCCAAGGAAAGTAATGAATTTAACAGTTCATTTATGTAAGCAAGTACATATGTCTCTATGAATGATTGATCGTAATCCAAAAACTGCTGAACCCATTTTAGCAAATAATGTATCATTTGGTTTCTTTTTAATGTAAAAGTGTCATAAGCTAGGCTTTTAGAGAGAAAGACATTTTGGCGAACTTGGAAAAAAAAACAGAATTCAAAAAAACATTTTTGTGTATTTTGTCGAAAAGGACATCCAACAGGTCTTTGAAAATAATTATGATATTTTTTCTGCCATTTCCTCATGAACATGAAAAAATAGCCAAGTTTGGCACAAATAATAAAAATCCAAAGTTTCATATGCACCTGGTTTCGAAATATCTGTATGAAAACAAGCTACCAAAAAGAATAAAATAAAAATGAATCTGTAAAATATTAAAACATGACTACATCGAAAAAAAAGGAAAGTAGAAAAACAACTTAGATAATCATAATTACACTGAAAGATAATCGTTACTGAATTGTGAAGCCAGAGGCGGCGTTCAGTTTTGGGATGTCAATTTTAAAATCATTAGATATATACCATAGTAAAATTACAAAGTAATAATTTCAGCCAAAAGTAGTGTTTAGAGTATTAATAACAAAATCAGTTCTAACTCCATAATATCTCATAATGACCTGCAAAAGTAAAATAATGTTTGAATTTGAATGGGATCATGTTCTTCGGTTCGTGAGGAAAATGTATATTTAAGTAGGAAATAAAACATTAACCTGTTTCCTTCCCTTCTATTCATCACTTTTCAGAATATCAATCACGTGTCCACGCAAAAAAATGTCACAAATTCCTTAAAACTAAATCTATTAACCAGCGAACTTAAAATTTGATACAATTGCAATACATTTTATACTCGAGGGAGACATTTTCAAAAACCTACGGAGAAACTGGTTTACTTTGGGAAAATCAAAGACTATTTACGTTATATAGATTGTTAAAGGAATTTAGAGGATATTTTTCAGATAACTATATCGTTTTCATAATCGAACAGAATAGAGAGACTGCAGCCTAGCATAAACACAAGCTGTGCAATAATACAAACGCAAGTTCGTAAATTATTCAAACTCTATTTTAGTTCTACGTAATATTTTGCATGATTTTCATGGTATGGATACGTGTGATTTTTATGGTCATTTCTCTTTTCTTAAAAACGTAAATAATAACTGTGTAAAAATAACTATAAAAGCTTTTTTATGCATAATGAAACACTTTCATATTAGTTAACATAAAGAGGGATGAGTGTTCCAATTTCATTTCTCCAGAGAGATAACACTATAGATATATTGTCAAAATCCATATTCAAAACAAATAACTTTTACTGAAGAATACCTAAGTTAATTTCAAATAACGCATCCAGCTAGGTTATTTTATCTTAAAAATTACATGAATAATTCTCCAACATAATATTAGGAACCATCGAAATAAGTTTAATTTTTTCGAAGCTACTGTAAAATAAACGGAATTACGTGAAACAAGTGGACAGAAACTAAAATTTATATGTCTAACTTAACTTATCGTCTTCTTACTTCTCAATCAAAAATTAAATAAAATTTTGAAAAACTACTTGGTCCACATTGAATTAAGATGAACGAATTCGTTTAAGATGAAGTTATAAATTACTTACATAAGTTATAAATTCTGTAGTTGTTTATAGTACAATAAATATATTTATTTATTTATTTATCTACTTTAATGTATCTAATTTATACATATGGCGGACTTATTGCTACGAGAGCAATCTCTTACAGCCAACCACAACACCAGTCCAGCCCCATTCCACCAACGGCCGGGAATCGAACCCGGGTCGCCGCCGTGCGCGGCATCGTCAAAGGCCGTATGCCTTGTGATCAACCCAACACACCATGGCGATATATACATATCAAATAAAGATAATGAACAATATACATATAAAATAAAGATAATGAAAAAAAAATTGGTAATACAACGATTAAAAAGAAGTCCTTTTTTTTCGTAAAGAATTTTCAAGATATTATATTTTCGTTAAAAATTTATTCTTTTTAAAGAATTTATAATTAAATGTTATTCTAATAAATTCTCGTCAAAACCAATAATTTAAATAAAAAATATTTGTAATAATATTTGTGTTTTCGACACATGCTTTGAATATTTTCCAAGGTCACTTATCACTACTTTGGAAAGATATGATAAATTCATAAAACTCCATATTTTTCTGGCACAAAATTTAGTGAAAAATTAGCTTTTATTACTTTCATAACATGGCAACTTTTGGACTCAACTGTAAACTGTGAAACTTGGGTCCACTCGCATATGAATCTAAACGAGAAACTGAACAATCAAAGTATACTGATTCGTTGCACCCAATGGAAGCATTATGAATAATAATATTTTTACTAATAAATACTGAAAATTACGATTACAACGTAAGATAAAGCAAACCAGAATGTTGTGATATTACAAAATAATGTAATAATATTATATATATATAAATATATATATATATATATATATATATATATATATATATACATATATATATATATATATATATATATGTATATATATATATATATATACTGGATTAATATTACTACAATACAATTTCATAAGAATTTTGTCAGATCTTCGCCCGATAAAATATATAATATGTCAATCTTTAGATGTCGAAAATACGGTAATTCTCCTCTAGGCGATATTAAATAGTGGCCAGAACGATAATTATCTAATCGAATCATGTTCACAAGCTTTCCATTTATGGAGTTATCATATCGAAGTAATGCCAAAAATAAATATTTATGTTAAACATGCAATAAAAATTAAACATGAATGGTATATGGTAATCATATTTTTTTTATATTATATTTGTATACTCAAATATACTTCAAGCTACATGCTATTAACATTTCAACGAATCACGTTTACAAAGCGAATATAGAAAAGACACAATAGTACATTATATTCGCTTTACTTTCAGCATAAACACTTCGCTTTTTCTATTTCTATTACGACGTCCTGATCCTATTCTACTCGATCATAATGTTATTAATTTCACAGAGAATTTAATCTGCTTTTTTACTCATTACCGTCCAGTAATATTGGTATTGTTATAACACGAAATCCGCAGCGTAATATTACGATTCTCTTAATTCTTACTTATTGATTGCCTTGTGACTACAAAAATAGCAGTTTTAAATACATATCTAAAACAATAAATAAATACAGATATAAGCCGTAAGACATATAAAAAAAACAGAATGTTACATGGAATCAGTTATAAATAATTATTTTTACGTAAATTTGAAATCTATAAATGTCATAAATAAGAAACAAAGCCATACTAAATAAATCAAACCAATATGAAATAAGGGATACACAAGGAAGAAGAATGAAAGATATTTACAAAAGTGACGTGTGAAATTTTCGTAAAATCATATGCTTTCGAACAACTTTTTTTTCATTATGATAATTCTTAGTTTATTTCCAAAAAAGTACTGAATTTTCTGCCACTTACCTTCTTGAATTTCCTTGAAACTTATATATCATCATATATATTAATACGCTAAGGTTAAGATGTTACTCTCCCTTTTTAGAAAAAACCTCACAACTAATCCACATAAATTATATATCATTTTATAGATAATTGCTTGCTCTACCGGCATCCACAACTAAAAAATTTATTATTGCTATTGTTTTTGCAAATTAATTAATTATTAAAATTATATACACAAAACAGCAATGCTGCCATCTAACGGCTCAACGTCAATATGATTGACGGTGGGTAAAATTTTTGTTTAATTTCAAATCCACTCACGTATAAATAAAGTGGCGCTTTAGCTCAATGCTTTTGATACTTGCGCCTCTATATGTCAATTTTAGTAAAATATTTGTTTGATCTGTCATCTGAGCTTCATAATGGAATAAATAATGCGAAGACTTCGCAAGGGTCACGCTAGTATATTAAAATTGTTTTTGCGAAATTAGCGATAATTTCACTTCTGCCAAAATATGCTAGACAAAATATATACATGATAGAAATTAATATTAATATTTATAAATGGTTTAATAAACATACTGCGTCCTTCTATAGATTGAGATTTACCAATAACTAAAAGATTTTGTTATACCTTTATTTAATCAATCCTCTCTTGGTTCCATATTGCAACTAAATATCGATGTAATTTCAAAAAAATTACGGTCAGATTAATTGGCCTCATTAAATTCACATATCAAAAAATATATCTGAAATAAATATTCACTTCCTTCTATAAATGAACATTTAACGAAATTTAAAGGAATTTATGGAGACCAATTGAATAATGTCTGACACTTCGCAGATATTTTGTGATTAAACCATTTATAAATATTAATATTAATTTTTATCATGTACTATCATGTATATATTTTGTCTAGCATATTTTGGCAGAAGTGAAATTATCGCTAATTTTGCAAAAACAATTTTAATTATGAACTTTGTCAACAATATTTCTGGAACTACTTTCTACAAAATCTAAAAAAAACTGTTTTAGAATTGTTACGACTTGTTCCCTCAATTAGTAACATACAAAAATATGGAATAAAACATGCAATTACATATAAATTTTTGAGTGTTAACTGAAATTTTAATGTAAAATTATTACAGGCTAAAGTTTTAAAATGATTAAAAGTTGAATTTTTAATTGAAACACCTGTTGTTTATCAACGGGTACAGTAAGATTTTTTTCGGATTGTTCTAAAAGAAACAAGACGCAAATAAACTGTGATATTTTGACGGGAAACGTATTTCATTTCGGTCCGAGGGAGGATACTTGCAAAAACCACATATAACGAAATATGTTATGGCAAGATCGCTTATAACTTTGAAAGTATAGCACCTACCGGCATTATTTTAGAACGATAATTTAGAGGATAGAAGCTCTTACTCGGTAGTGCATATATGGCTGGCGTAAATACACTGCAGTCGCGTGCAGCACGACTCATTCGGAACTAAATTTACCATCGCGCACTGTGTTTAATTAGTGATTACTCAGCAATACATTGATCGCTTCGAGCGGGAGTGTTCGCGTTTAACTAGGTTTAGACGTTATAATAGGTGTGATATATAAAACTCATACTTATAACTATTAGAAGTTGTAGAATTAAAACAAAAACATCGTTTTTTGCAAAAAATTGATGACAGTACTCTACAATGGCGCCAACGCGTGCGGTACTTAACGTACAAGACTGACAGTAACTCTACTATGGCGCAAACGCTTGCGCTACGTAACGTACAAGACTGGCGTGCAAGAGCTCGGGCAAGAGAGTGAGATTACGGCCTTAACGACGACTTTGAGCTTGGTGGAACGTATTCGTCTCCACAGGGAATGTGTTAGACTTACTATGTTACACACGCTCAAGGCGTTTCACGTACTCCACTGCGGCTGCGTCCCTGACACATTCTACCCGATTTTTTTTATTTCTTTACTACCGAGAATTATTTATTTTTAATAAAAAATATTATTTTGTTCAAGATTTGCTTAATCGTTATTACGTTTAAATATTGCATTATCATAAAAAAATTCCAAAGAAAAGAAAACTTAAGAAAGACGCTGAATAATCTATTATTTTCTCTACGAAATAATAGGCATAAAGTTTAATATTCAAAATTGAATAAAGGGTTCAAAGAGTTCAGGTACTTGGATGATGACGCATGGCACCCGTTGTACGTCCATTGCAGGGCATTTAACCCTTGCATTGATATGGAAAAATCTCGAGATTATATGTACATGAAAAAAATGATTGATTATAATCAACTTATAGTGTACTCAGGAAACCATAGAAACTATAGAAACCTCAGGAACCATAGATTGCTTATCGATATAATACATCTGTATAAGCACTTATTATAAAGTGAAATTTCTTGTTTCAAGCGGTTTTTGAGAAAAGTTTTGTGACATCATTAATAATGTCTCTAGAATTATATTAATAAAAATTGTAAGGTTAAGAATTTTAGAACCCATATAAGTTACTATTTAATTGATATTTACGATAATAGAAATTAAAAAAAAATTTTTTAGTTATTTATTGACCCCATCCTAAAAATTTTTGTTTGAATATTTTCGTGTGTTAACTACGGTGATATACGTTTCGTCACTACAAAATTTCAAGTTTCTGTATTAAATGGTTTCCGAGAAAAGCCATTATGATAATTAAATAGTCAGGCGGCAGGACAGATAGACATACGGACGTGTGAACGGGCACACGGGTGATATAATCACGGTTTGTCTTATCCTCTGCAGTTCCGTACCCTTAAAATACATGAAAATAAAATTTGGTATTTTTTCTTCGATAGACTTAACACTAGAAATTCTTGAATGATTTGATATATTACTAAAATTCTTATTCTGTCGATACCACATATAATATACCAGGATATAAACGTTCTAGTTATTCTCTTTTCTCAATTCAACATTTTGATATTAATGAAATTTTTGGTTTCGAGATTTTTTCTCCGTTTCGAGAAGTCGTTCACGCATAGGCTACATACAAAGCACAATTGATATACACTTAAGTAATCTATAGAATACTAGGTTTACATAATGGTATAATGGTATAATTTTAAGGATTTCTCATGTCATTTAGATAAATTAAACATCAAAATCAAGAGGTTTATTATTATACTTTCTAGGTTTCATTTCACTAAAATGCCCAACTAAATTAGTCAAAAGCCTTTCAGTGATAAATGAATTTATGCTTATTATTATGGAAATAATATTTTTTGATACAAAGTCTTGTTACTGAGTATAATTTCTTTAATACTTCTTGAGTTTTAATAATATTTAACATAGCCCACCACTTGACTTTTTCACAAATAATATCAGCGCTATGAATCTTGCGCTATGCACAGGTAAACATTTACTTTTCACAACATGACGTCTTTTAATGATTTTACCATTGCCGGCGTGTGAGCCCAAAGTTCCAAAGTGGTAAAATTTTAGAACGTATATTGTAAGCAATATATTTGAGAAAAATATGATTATCCAAAAGAACCTTAAGAAAATCTTATTAAAATATACCAGATTAAAGAGATAAGGATTACGAATCTTGTTGAGATACTTTTATGTAAGTATTCAAAGCGTAGAAAAAGAAAATTCAATTTGTTTCAAGAAAAAAAATATTGATTTAACCTCACCATTAGGAATAAAGCTGTTTTAATGGAAAAATTCACACAGAGTTAACTCGATGCCGATTCAATAAAAGGTCACATAAGCTATTTAATAAAACGCAATGACATTTTGCCCCTCACTATCATGATATTGTCATTCCATTCGCGTAATATCTAATGCTCTCATACTTCCTGTATTCTTGCAGCTATAACGCATATTTGTATACAATATTATAAGTTAATAATTATAATTAGCTTCTGCATAGACAATACTGGAGTTTAATTATTGGTAACTTTGTACCGTTAAAGTTTAATATGTGAAGTATTGACGTTTTTCAATACATTCAGTTTTAACTACAACTAATATTGCAGTTAAAAGTGATATATAATGAATTACTGTGCAAAGTAGAAATGGGACGACATACAAAACATTTTTTTCTGCTCATTAGCTAGTAAAGACATGTTTTAAATATGTTCCAGCTAGACCATGATTTTTCATAAATATATTCAAGTTTCTTTGCTTTTATCAATATACTGCTATGACCGTTTATAGAATTAAAAATTAGATATTCAAACGGTAAACTTCACGTCTGTCTATTTAATTTTAATTAAATTTAATTTATTTATGTTCCTTGAGAGAAAACTATAAACAAAATAAGTTGGGCTTTTTGATGTGAAACATCTATAGGCGCAGGTATAAACCGGATCGTTGGCGTGGCGACGCTTGCCGTGGCAACGGGTCGCCACGCTATACTAAGGTATATATATATAGTCTATATGTAGTAGAGTGTACGGTATGGCGACGTGTCGCCACCCTGTATCGACCCCCTCCTCACTTAGTTCGACGCTGTTGTTTACTACGGTACACATAACCTGTGTTTTTTTGTATTAATTGTAAATAAATGTTTATTAAATAAAGTCACCATTTTCTGTAAGAAACTCGTAATACTTTATTTTTTCATTATGCTATATTTAGTTCCTGTAATAATCTTGTTTTTTATGCATATTACATGTACGAACACTATGTTTCAAATCTACCAGGCGTCCCGTGACGGTTCACTGTTTTTTTTATTTACTTCTGCATATATATGTCGATATTTTATTCCATTTAATTTTTATAATCTTGATAAGTTTATATCAATAAGCATCGCATAATTGCATTCACAGTTGTTTGGTTAATGGAAAGTTATTTATATTACTTAACATTGTGCAGAAAACACACTGGTTCATTATTTTCTCATTGCTGGATTACAAACCAAAAAATATATTCTGTACTTCTAAAATTTAAAAAAGTTCCAAAAACGCGCGTAAAGTACATGCAGATGATAAAATAGCTTTGCTGAAAGTTACTTATTTCTTATACGGTAAAATCAAGTATGGAATATTCAAAGCACTAAAGGTAGTATGCAAGAAAGAAAATTCTAACACTTTGTACGTTTGTGTAGAAATCTAATTCAGCAAAATCGAATACAGAATATATGAAGAACTACAAAAGGATGAATGTGTAAGAAAATTCTAACTGTTTTTACATTTGCCTATAAATTTTTTTCGGTAAAATCAATTTCGAATGTTTGAAGCACGACAAACGTTACGAATAAGAAAAAGTAAATTCTACGTGTTTATTATATTTCTATATAAATTTGATTCGGCAAAGTCGAATACGAAATATTTTGTTTGAACCGTTACAAAAGTGAAAAACTAAAAAGAAAATTATATATATATATATATATATATATATATATATATATATATATATATATATATATATATATATTCCATTTGGCACAATAGAAATCGGAAAATTGAAGCACAACAAAAATGATTAATGGAAAAATTTTGAGATTATTTAACAAATATAGAAAAGCTCATTGAAAGATTCTCCCAACTTGAACCGGAAACTTTCGTGTAAAACTATGAAACTATTAAAGTATACAGAATAATTTTCTCACAATTGGAAATTTGTAAAAAATGAAATGAATGAAGGAAAAATTGGGAAATCTCACGATCTTAAACTTCGGAGTACGTAAAACTTATAAAATTAAATTTATATGCGTTTAAATTAGAAACTACGTGAAAAACCTGTAAATTTGAATATCGAATGGAAAATATGGGGGAAAATGCTATCTTGGAAAGTACGGATGTAAAAAATTCATTACATTTTTTCACTGATAGTGTCGAGGTTGAGGACTAGCTCAATTTGTATATTTATGAGTAACATACTAGGTTTTTTAAATATATACGAAGATTAAATAATAAGTTCTACTTCCGTAAATATGGTTTTTGAAACTTCAACATATTCGTACTCTGCATTAGTATCGCTGCCACTTTACTTGATGTGGTACTATGCTCTTCCAAATATAAATAATTCACCTAGTAAAATATAAAATTTCAGCATGGAAAGATCTTTATCCCATAAATACAAAAAAATAAGTGCCCAATGCTAAAGAGTATTCTATAAGAGTAAACTCAAATACTTGGTACTTTAAAAATAGTTGTATGAAATACCAGATAAACTGTAATTTACACGCACAACACTGAATAATCGTATAATTTACACCAGCATACGATAAAATACGGATTTAAAGGCTAAATAAAAATTGGTATACTTGCGGTAACGGTGTTTCATAATAATGATAAGGGCTATGCGGTCTTAATGAAATGTACAACATACACTGATTGGCAAAACAAATATTTTGATATTTACATCAACATTTTTTTCGTTTTCATATTAATTTCAGCATATCGCAAAGAAATTCTTCTCCAATTCAATTTATAATATCAGCACGTATAATGATTTATTATTCCATTTTATTTAAAACAAAGCCGCCGACTGCAATTCGCGGAAAGCTCCCTGTTTTCAATTTTGCCTAAAGGCTTTCAGGACCTTATTCATTCTATGTAAATAAAATTACTTATTTAGTTCTTTTTATTTACTACTTTTTATATGTTTATTATATATTATTCGAAACACACTCTAATGTTATCGAATATGACCTACACGTATGACATTTGTCGCTATTAGTTTTTAATAAATATAACTTAATGCTATTCATTAAAATATGATTGGAATTTAAAATAACAATAATAAAAAAAATAAAAAATATCTTTTCTTTAAGAGCAAAGTCTAATTTATTCGATCTAATAAACTCTTCAGCTGAAATCGACTGTCGATTGTACTACCATGCCGCGGTCGGTCACCAGTCGCCGCGTGTGTCCACTTCTGCACCATGAATATTTGTCGTTCCTTGCAGAGGCGGCTCGTGACATTTTTTGATGGGGGTTCACAAAAAAATTAAAAATTAAGCATACCATTTATTTGTACATAAAAGCCATTCGCCGATCTTTTTGGCGACCGAAGACATCTATTACTTTTTTGTGAAAATCAGATATAGAATTAATTAAGCGTTTTTCTATGCTTATCATACATAATGCATTGAGACGGTCTTGGGCCATAGTATTTCGCGTAAACATTTTGACTTTATTTAACGTCGAAAAACAACGCTCACATTCTACTGACGTCATAGGAATGGTGCACACAATATTTAGAAATTTTACGCTTTCAGCAAAAACAGATTCTAGAGAAAATTCTATAAAATGTTGAAGCAAAGCAACGGCGCCGTCAGCATTGTGAAAATCTTCTCGGCTGTAAATGACTAATAACTCATTTTTTAGTTTGTTTTTTTCCAGGAAATTGTAAGTGTCTACCACTTTTTTAAAATCATCCTCCTGAAAACTCTTGTTGTAGTTCACAAATCTCTCTGTGTATAAACAATTTAGACGCCATTAAATGGTCAGTATATACGAATCTGTCTTTAATCTGCACTCTTATTACGTCACAAACTTCTTTTCTCATAACTGAATGATTCAAGTTATCAAGGCGACGTTTTTTTTCGGCGAAGATGGTGGAACAGCATTTCGTAACTGGTTTACTACTTTTTCGAATTTACCAACTTCATTTATGATTTTAATCGAGTCAAGAGATCGAGACTGTAAAAATTTGAACAGCATTTCACAGTGCGGCATAAGCGTCGCAAAAAAGTTAAGCCAATACAAAAAAATTTCATTACATAAATATGAAAGAAGCGATTGAGCTTGATTATAGGTATTGGGGTCAGTGGTATGATTCTCCATTATTACTTGCATACACTATTTAAGGGGCTCTAAATTATCGTGTATAACTTTCACTGTACGTGTATTATAATTCCATCTAGTCTGTGGAGCGGCAGGTATTATTTTATGTACGATTTCTTTTAAAATTTCGGATCGTTTCGGGGAACGCGTCAAAAACGATGGAAATGCATGCAAATTGCAAAAGAAGCTTCGTGTTGTGTGATTAATCGATGCACATTTTTCTAAAATTAAATTAAGTTGATGCGCGTAACAGTGTACATAATAAGCATATGGGTAGATATTTCTAATAATCTTTTGAACACCGTTAATACTTCCACTCATGACGGCAGCTCCGTCGTAGCTCTGTCCAATTAACTCATGTTTATCAATACTTAAAGAATCAAGCTCCTTCATGATTCCAGCCGCTATTACTTCTGCCGTATAGCCTTTAGGTTACATAAACTTCAAAAATCTTTCATATATTTTACCGTCATGTAAATATCTAATAATCAATACTACCTGCTGAATAGTAGAGCAATCAGTTGATTTGTCTGCCTGAATTGCAACAAACTCTGCATTTTTAATTTGTATCTGTATTTCTGATCTACAAACTTCATAAATAGCATCTAATATGTAATTCTGAATGGTTTTAGACGTACCTTTAAAAACCGAACTACTGGATAAATGCTGTTTCATAGCCAAATCGATCTCTGAAACGAAATCCACCAAACCTCTATAAATTCCGGGGTTCAAGTTAAGGGATTCCGTAAATTCATCATGTCCCCGTAAAGCAACTTGAAATGCACCACAAAATACCACACAATCTATCAAACGCCTTAAAATATATCGATTTTCATCAACGCGTTCATTGAACTCTCGAATAGATTTTCGATGCGCAGAGTCGAGCGCCTTACGAATATCTTGTCGACCGATCGATGTCAATTGCACTTCACATAACATATGAAATCGAGATTGAGAATGTTTTTTCACTTTTAATGAAAGATGCGCTAAATCGTCAACACCCGTTTCTGTCCATGCAGACTCACCACTACTGCCGGCGCCAGCTCCAGACACGGAAAACAAAATAATTTATTGCTCTCTTCACATCCACACAACCAAGGTGTTTTGAAATATTGTTCAGATTTAAAAACACGCGTAAAACATCTGTTTTTTGTACTACATTTTTGAGTAAGTGCAATTTCAGGACGTGGTGGCCCCTTAGCTTTCAGTTCGACGCGCATTTCGAGAGTCTTTTCACACTGTTTAATAAAAGATACTCTGTATTGTTCCATTTTTAACACAAAATATCGCGCACAAACTATTTTTTAATATTTATTTGAAAGAAAAACTGCGAAATAACTGAAGAAGCCGACACGTTTGCTTGTTTGTATACAAATACTGTCAAATACATCAGAACGGCAACAGCGCATAGGCAACAAGGCGTCACCTATGGTTTGGCAACGTCGCGCGTGACCGGCGCTCCAGCTTAGGCTAATTTCTCATACGAAATCTTTTGTTTCACGCGTCGACGTTTTTCTTTGGCTCTCATTAAATACAGTGTTAAGAATCGTACTAAACTTCGTTTCATAGGAGCTCAAACGCAAGCGCTCCACTCGTTACAACTTGACGCCAAATGTACGCGTAGGTATAGGTAATATAATAGACTATTGTAGGCATAGTAGAACAGAAAGAATGTAATATAAAGATAGTATGAATTATAAAAAAATTAGATTATCTATCTAATTTTCGTGGGAGTGCACTGCACCAGCGCTCTTTAGGATGAGCCGCCTCTGGTTCCTTAAAATAGCAATTATCGATTTGTTGTTATTGAGTTAAATGATTTGGTAGCGTGGTTTCTTTTTATAGAGAATGTCTAAAATATGTTAACAATTTTTACTATTTGAAATATAAATAAACGCATTGAAGATTTTTCAGATTGGCCATTGGTCTCTCAGTAATTAATCAGGTTGCGTAGCTTATGCTTCTACGTGAATTGTGAACTATGACCACTTTTTAATTAGAGAGAAAATTTAAAGAATAAAAATATTGCTATCGGTTTTTATAATAATTGTGATGGAATAATCGTTTAAAGTAATTTTTTTTTTCGTTTTTTATTTAGATATATTTTGGCGCCCAATAATTTTTCTTAGCTTTTTTGTTTCTTATCTATATTTACTATTATAAAATGTTGAATTTACTGAAGAAACGAAGTGTTCTTCAAAAATATATCAATTTCAATTATATATGGCTGAAAGGCGCTTTCAACTCCTTTAAAAAACTCCTTTAGAAAAGACAAACAATACGTTGTTACAATTCGGAGCAATTTGTTTAACTACAGATGGTTAGACGTCGGTTAACAATTCAAGCTATATAGCTATAACAATTCATTTTATTAATACGAATGTGATCATAATAAACAGATTAAAATCAAGTAGCAAGTTTCCATAGACTATTAAACAGAATACTAAACACTTTATGTAACTGGAAAACATTACAAGTTAAATTAATTAAGTGAATGCGATAATTCCAATAAATGAATTACCCTAAACTAATTATACGTTGAACAACAGTTTCTATATACAGATGGATACACCATTATAATATGTATATTCACGGTCTGCAGTACAGCACTCCTACGTTACGAAGAATGAATATGTATATACGTTATTATCATAAAAAGTATGTGTATATTAGTTCAATTTTTCGTCTGTTATAATAGCGTACAATGAATGTGTTCGTTTATAAACCGTCACGCCCGCTAACAGTAAATAGTTTGTAATACCTATTCAATATTTATTTACATACTGTGTCCAATTTATCAAAGTAAATGCGACCGCCTTGCGGATGACGCGACACGTGGTCTAACGAATAGCCGTCTAACGAAATGTTTCCTAAGATAAAATAACCCGTGAACCGAATTGAAACCAAAATATCAATCATTAGTCGCGATCATACATCTACTGAGATACTGACCTCGGTGGTGTGTAACATGTGATTCGAGCGAAGGTATCAATCCAATCAAACAATGCTGAATGAGATCGCGTAATTGGTATTGACAAAAAGACCGAATCATTGAAAACTTCGTGATTCGATCATTCGTTCATTTTAAAAGATAGGGTCCTACTGATCAGTTCGTTCGTAATTGACATATCTCTCTTCGATATAAAATAACTTTATTTTCTCAACTTTCCTTCAATTTTAATCTGTTGTTAATATTATATTTAATTACCTTGGTATGTTCAATGTTAGTCTATGTAAATTTGGTCGTTACGTACTTTGTTGTCTGTAATGTCTGCTACCTAAATTTTGGTTCGCTATGTAAGGAACATTTTATCGCTCATTTGATTGCAACATCTTTTTAATTTTTTCTTTCATTATTTGGAATCTGAGAGTCTATCTCTAGGCACAAAATAAAACTATAGAATTTACGTGGTATTACAAAAGGTATTTACAAAAAAAATATTTAGGCCAATATTACAAAAGTAATTGAACACAAAAATATTGTTTTCGAAATTGAGGACAATTATTTTAAAGATATTCTGAATTGTTTTCAAAATTCACTTCATTCAGTTTTGTGACATAATTATACGAAAATAAAATGCAACACTTTGATGACATGTATACTTAATTTCAAAACAATTAGAGTAAATTAAAATACTTGTGGAAATAAAATACTGAAAGGCGTAATCAAAATGTTATCTCAGTGTACAGCATGCCCGGGCCCACTACTGTCCACGCGTTTACGGTTCGCTTCTTACACGAATGGTTTTGAGTTTCTATTGGATCCCCCTTCCCTTATTGTCATTCTATATATCTGAATAATAATAGATATTCACGGCTAAGACTTGTGTGTTGAGTTTATAAATGTGACAAAGCCGGAAAAACCCAAACTTCATGCATTTGGTTATTCAGTTTCGAGGTATGGTTTTCTAAAATTGTTGATTGTAGCACTCCTCAATGACGATTGCCGTACATAATATGAAAAATAAAAATGACGAGGGAATATCGGAAGGCCTGAAAATCAAAAACAAAGTTATATTTTTATGGTTAATTTATAATAGTCGCTATGTATTTAAATGAACTCCAAAATTATTTTTAGAAATGTGGAATTTTTAAACACCTAATAAGTTTAAGAAAACTCCCAGAGCAATAAAGCAGAAGTAGATCGTAATTTCATGCAGGAGGCCAGGGATAGACTGGGAAAAAATGACCAATCGGACGTACTGGAGAAGTTTTACGAAGGTCCTAAGCTCCAGCATTGCGTAGAAGGACTTAATATAATATAATATTGACATATAATAATGACAGTAACTGCATTTTGCTATTTTTTCTTCACATTTACTTAATCCATCAATGTTATTACATACATGTATTCCGCCAGTGTTATTCTTCGAAATGTTTCGTCAATACTTAATTGTTAATTAATTTTTTTGGTCTGTCTCGACAGTCACATTTTTATACTTACTATTATATTTTTGTCAATAATTCACTGCCATTAATTTTTTCAATAATTCATTGTCATAATTATTTCAATTGAATGTCTCTAATTTTTCTTTCATTCTTGTTTTTGAATTGATATTTACTTCTTCACCGACGACAGGATGTAACTAATTTAAAAAATGTATGGAATTTATAAGGTGACGAGAAATCTATAAGTGAAAATAGAGCACTATGATATGATTAACTATCAGTAAATAAACTTGTCAACTTCCTTGATTATATATTTTAATAGTTGGGACGGACGTTGCATTAGCATAAATGATAATATTTAAACTATGGACGACAGTATCAACTCTTCATTACTTTTTAAGTATCGAACAAATATTTATTACTTAGAATATTAAAATTTTCCTACTTTGATTTAACTTTTCAATTTATTTATAGAGATAGGCAAATAAACAATTTTAATAGTGCTTCATATATTATATTTCCTTATTGTCATGCCGTATAAAGAAAATCGCAGAAGAAAAATACATATGGATAGAAATTAAGAAAATATTTAATATTTTTTTAAAAATATAAATATATATAATACAAACGTGAAACAGTTTTTTTTATTTGTTTGGTACCTAATAACGTTGCAACAAAATAAAAAATATTCCTGCGGAAAGCAACAAATTGTTACGTTCGGCAGGCGTATAGTTCAAATGATGTGTTACATAGTTCAAATGTTTCAATGAATGTAACATGCGGGCTTAAACTCGCAGCTCCACAAGTGTTAAACATTGATGAGATGAAACAGTATTTAAAGGTTTGCAACTCAATTACAACCAAATACCTGGAAAGAATTTAATGAAACTCACTATAGATGTAATTCATGATTCAAATTAATATATAAGCTACTGTTTAACAGATAGACAGCATAAGTCTTATATATCGGTATTTTTATTATTATTTAAAGAGCGTTGTTGCAATGGTCTTACTGTTACACATTTTGTTTTAAAATTAACAATTAACTTGGTCTATGCAAGTGCAGTCGTATTAAGTAATTACCTGCAGAAAATACGATTTTTAGTCTTAAATGTCATTTAGTTTTGCTTCGCATTATATAGTTTTACCTTTCAATGTAACAAAAAAATGGCGCCAGCCATTGGACTTTCTACACGTCGAAGTATGAATTGTTCACGTAGAATATAAAACAACTGACACTTCTCGACCGCATTTACTAAGATTTAATTTACTAGTGCTACCTATTCATAAATATTGTAAGACATTTTTACTGTTTATATCGTTCCGTAACTTTAGGTGCCTCGGCATATAATATTGATATAAAAGTGTGAATAGTGACGAAAAATGATTTTACTGTAAATAAAAAACAAGCATAAATTCGCAAATATGCCTCAAAAATAGCAAAATGTACGTCAAATAATAATAGAAAGAATATCAAAGAAAATTTGAAATTTTCCACCACTTGTTGACAATCTTCAGTATTACCTATGCCATTCTGTACTCGTAAAGTATTCATTCTAAAATCGAATTCTCTGTTAGGAAAATTGTAGGGATCTATATATTTAATGGAGTATCTCAAATAATAAACCAATAAAACTTGTTTACTGTTATTCATATTCAAAGAGAATAATATTTGGTTGAGGAATTATTCTTATTTGTTGATAATACGACTTTAAAATTCTAAATATAAAGTAAACTTTTAATAACTATTGACTGGTTATAATATACAAGTTTCGTATATAATATCGATTGACCAACGTAATTATTTCAGAAAGTTCTGTCAAGTCTAATTATAAATATGACAGATATATCTGAACCGTACCATTATGAGAATTATAAACTGTCAAAATTGAGCCATGCAGTTAAAGAAACAGTCTTGCTTTAATTTTTTAAATTTAAAAATCCAAGTCTCGCTCTGTTAAGTACGAAGTTAAATTATATATTTGTTATTAAAAAACATTTTTTAGTTTTGTAGTGAAAAAACTTGATGCTTTATTCTTTCAATCTAGTTTCATGATTTTAAGTCATTTTGTATATTTTGCATATCACATATTTTTAATTTCAGAACAATGTAATTTTACTTATCCAAATATATTAAATATTGGTAGTTCAGTTCAATAAATAATGTTAACTAGAAACCTTTCTTCACTTCGGAACAAAAGAAGGTGCCTTTTTATATCTCATATACTACTTCAGGGTCGAATAATTCTCTTTACATCTTTATAACAATAATCTCTCGGTTTTACTTACTGTAGCGTTACGGTTTTGCGAACACAATTCAAGCGATTATTTTTCAAGTGGCCCACTCAAGTAGAATTTGGACCGTACTGTCCGTACTTATCCTTAAGGTTAAAGATTGCTACCCATGTCGAAAGTGCCTCCCAGGAATTGAAAATGTAATTGATGAAAGTCGTCGTGAAAGTTTACCATTACTACCTTGTGAAGTACATTTACGTGTGTGTATATATATATATATATATATATATATATATATACACACACACATATATGTAAGTGCGTGGGTGCGTGCCTGCGTGTGTGTGTGTGTGTGGATATGCATGTATGTATATAACAATGTAGTGGAATCTTTCATCAATTACATTTTCACATACTTCGAGACGTCCGAATTATATAACTTTTACAGATGTATGAAGAACCGTCCACAATACGTATTTTCCACATTTTTTTAAGTCTAAGGGTTTTTCTTGATTACATTGACTCAGAAACTTGATTTTTTAGAGCCCCAAGGGATCATAGACCTAAGTACCTAACCTACACAAGTTTCTGACAAAACATCTCTTTATAGACAGACAGAGAGACAACGATGTGATCCTGTAAGGTTTTTTTTTCTTTTTTGAGGTACAGAACCCTGAAAAATAAGAAAAAATAAGTAATGTAATTAGTACCGCTAAAAAGCATGGATATACGAACTTTACGGTTACATTAAAATCGCAAGAATTATTTGTTTTACACTATGTCACGCGAGCACGTTATAACATGTGCAAAACTTCAATTGCTCAGAAACTCTAAGTTAGTAGGCATACAGTAAAAGTTATCCGCTTGGAGTTTCTGATAGTTTATTTAAAAACCGGCACCGTGTTCTCGACCTATATATAATGTTCGATTTACTATGTTGTAATAAAAGGCGAGAACGTTATGAATTGTTTTATTTTTAGTAAAAAAACTTTTGTTCACTCGTGTATTTTTATTGATTACTTCCCCTTGCGACTTCGTCCGCGCAAAAATCAAAGTATGACCGAAGATTACTGAAGTAAAATTTTTACTTTTGTTGGGTAAAACTTTAATGTTAAAGTAAAAAATTAAAGAAATATGAAAAAGGAAATATAAAAATGAAATATGTAAATTTAACTATTTGTGATACTTTTAGGTAAGGGTTTTTCTATAAATTAAATCCCTCGTCTTGTTGTCTGGGGGATAGGTGAAGAGGTGTCACTCTGGAGGAAGCGAAGTGAGCCCTGGAAAACTTTTCACCAGAACACTGGTTGCGTGATATCAATGTACATTAGTGATCTAAATAAAATGTAACATAAGGTCCCGACTATATAGCTGGGAAAATTAAAATTTATGAATAAACGTTGTTTTAATTAAAGTATCAGGAACTATATTGTACACATTTAAATAATAAAGTCATTATTTTTAAAACTTTTAGGAACTTTTAATATTACATCATTATAATTGTATTTGAATTATAGCCACGAAAATTCCTGATGTGATATTTTTCTCATTGTTAAGTTATATTAACATTTTGGAAATAAATTGCAAGGTATTATTTAAAATATCACATATCGGATAATATGTATATTTCAAATAAGGCCATTTTATTATACGGGAAAATTGCAAATAATTGCCTAACTCGTTGCCAAAGAATTCTCTTGTCTCTTTCTTTACGCAAATCGATGAAATTGAAACTGGCATTTCTTCAGAATACATTTTTGTAAGTTGATCTGTATATTGGTGGTTATTAGGTCCATGATTATAGAAGAAATAAGCACTAGGAGGTAGAGATAGAGGAGAAATAAGCACTAGGAGGTAATAGAAATTAAATTTATTCTTGGCTCATCGCCTAACACATTTTCTGTATTCACAAATATACGTATTTGTTCCGTATTTATTTAAATAAAGTCTATAAAAGGTAAATAAAATAAATTATTTTGCAGAATAAAACGGAAGTTAGGCCATAGAAAAAGGATTAAATGTGAAATAGAATATGGAAACAATGTAGTTTATGATGCCAGGTATAAACTCATTTTAAATTTACTTCCACTACGTTCGATTACATTTCTCCGAACTGTTTTTGCTTTTTTGTTTTTTTTTAGTCCATTCATATATTTAGCAACACTTCTTTTTTATTCTATTGCTATTTCAAATATCATATTTCTTTTTTAATTATTTTCGAGTAACCATAATTATTGTTGTTTTACTCGGTTTAGTATTAGTTTGATTTCTTCTTCACTACCTATTATTTTTTTAGAAGAATTGTTTCTTCGGAATGACGCCTTTTCTTTATTGAATTATGAAGAATGGAGACGAATTTGTATGCATAGAGTAGTGTTGTAAATATTTAGGCAAAGAAATACTAAAATGTAGCAATAATTTTCTAATGGACATAATTATTTTAATCATTTTGTTTCACGCATCCATTGTAGATTATATAATTTGTATGCATAGAATATTTTCCAACCAATTTATTTCCCGAGTAAATAAATAATTTATATTTCCATAATGGAAACATCATAAGTAGTAACAGAATTGACCATTATAAAAGTCATTTAACTATTCCGATGGCTTAAAAAGTATACGCGAATCTCATCCAAAAACTAGTGATTTAATAGAAAATATCGATCAATATATGATATTTGTAAATAGGAAACCAATATACTTTCGTTACTATAAATTTGTTACAATTAGAAAGAAATGGTGATACCACGCGTATCATATTACTTTTTTTCTAGTCCAATAATTATAATTATATGGACACGGGACGACAGCTAAAACATCGGACTATTCGTGCCATTCTTACTTTTACACATTCTTTATTCTACAAGTCAACATTTTACATAAATTATGTAAAAAAGTATCATAAAATATTAACTAAATATTTACGATAATAGGTAAATTATCTAAAGAATACTCCTTAGTTATATTTTACTATGAAACAGTATCACGTAAGAACTGATCGGTCTAAACTCATCCGAAAGAGGTACTATAAATAATAGAACTCGTTAAGTAATAGCTGCTAAACAGGAATTTGAAACGGTAATAACCTTTTAATTCTATCTTTGAATGCATTAAAAGAAGCATATGCTTTACAGATTGGGTACCAATCTGTAACAAAACTTTAGTATTTCTTTCTGCAATAATTATAATTATAGGTATAAGATGGAACACATGCTTTGATATAAAAGATGATGCAAATAATTTAATGTTATGTATATATATATATATATATATATATATATATATATATATATATATATATATATATATATATGTACATATACGAACTACTCACAAGTTCTGCTTTACTACAAAATGTGTAGCAATTATTCACCCCACTCGATTATCACAGGAAGTAGACCACAGTTATTAGGGCATTTCCGCGTAAGTAAAACTTTAAATTATGTCGACCTCGATTAAAAGTTGTCGGGTCTTTACGGACCTTACAAAATTAAAGGCTAATTTTGCCGGAAATGTCAAATTGATTAAGAAGTATTTGGGTCAATATTTGAAAATCGACCAAAACAGTCCCAGTATTTTTCTATATTTTTAATACAATATTTAAACTTAATAGTATTTTTATGCTGTTTTACAATATTTTATTTATACATTCATACACTTTGATAAGTTTATGTATGGTTTTTAATTATTAAGTAATTAAAAAAATTGCCTGATATCATATTTCCTGCCAGGCGAATTTTCCATTTTGACTGATTTTTTATCATAAATTAAAGGTTTGATAATGAATTTTATATTGATCTATAGGTAATAATAGTATAGAATAATATGATATTAAACACAAACATTTTCACTTCAAATCAAAGAGAAAGGTTAAAGAGTTATTAGTCGGACGAAATTTAAATTTGGAATTGCCACATATTAAGATTAAGACAAACAATGAATGAACGGCATAAAGATGGCGCGAGACATATTTATGGTTGGCAGAGAGGGAAACGCCAGGTTCGTAGATGATTCGGAGTCATAGACGGCTTGTTATGTGTTCCTGCTTGTATTTGATACACTTTGTCATTTCCCTGTGAGGCAACTACGAGGTGAAACGTAAGTAAATTTTTTATTTTTTGTAATAAACTTTCATGCTTAAAGGTGTAATTCGTATCACCTCATAATTTTGTTGTTATATTTAATATGCAATATATATGAATTTAAATGTGCGTTTCCGTCATTTTCCTTTCATTCGTGTGACAGGATAATGACTCTTTACGTAGGAAATTGCTCCAAAATCGAAATATGAATGTTTTATTTAAATATAAATGTTGAAGATAAAGAACAAGATTCCATATCCGTAAATTAAAATAGAAAATGGTATCGAAAAACGCTAGGATATTTACGCGGCAAGATATCAATAATGAAGAACTTTGAAATAATTTAAAATATCTGGAATTTTAAGTATTTGGACATCGATATCGATATATAATTTAAGATCACACTACAATAAAAGAAACACGCTAACATCGCACCTTCCACACGGGCGTAGTCGTGGGCAAGAGCTATTATTTTTATAGAATTGTTTTTATAAAATTTACTTTAACAATAAAACATAACAGTAAACCTCATTAAAATTACTTAATACGAACAAGTTTTATTGAATTAATATATTTTGTACAGCCAATTTAATCTAAGAACTATAAATAAGAATACCATTTTATCACATTTCTAGGATACGCTCAAAACCTTCTATAACACATAATAAAATTGTAAAATTAGCGTGTCTGCACATTGACATTATTGAGAAATAAAATATCTTACAAAAATTGAATTCAAAAAAAGAGGTACTGAAAAGTGAAAAATAATTGACTCAAAATAGATAACTACTTATTAGCAATAAATAACTAAATTACTTGTTTTTGAAGTTAATGCCCACACTGTTGGCCAATTTAAACAAACTTATAAATTAGTTTAATTTATAATGTATATTTAAAACCTTAAGTTCGAATATACTCACAATTAGAAATAAATTCCCAAAGAGAGTATTTATATTATAAAATTTTACATTTGTTTAAGTTGATCAGCGGCACTGGCAGCGATTTCAAAAATAACATATCTAATTTGAGTTAATTATGTTTCACTCCTTAGTACCTACTTTTTCCAAGTTGTTATTTTAAATGATATTTCATTTTAGAATTTTTAGTGATTAATGATATTAGCCGTCACATTAACATTCAATTATTTTCTTCCTTGAAATATTGTAAATTATTAAAAGTAACGGGCAAAAGCTGGTATATTGATAATTTCTTCTTTGTATAAAGTTGGTTATCAACAACATACAGAAACGAAGCAAACATAATAGCCGCCAGTGGTTAGCTGTTGACTGGTGATGAATTTCATTCTCCATATCTGAAATACAACATCAGATTTTGCACAGTAGTTATTACTTTGGTAATTAAAGTAGCAATCGTCAGACTCTGACATGGTCGATGGTGTAATTATTTGCTAGAAGAACATATTTTGAAACATGTTTAATTAACCGCCTCCCGTTAAGGAGTTCCATTGTTCACTTCCATAACTCATCATCAGGCCCTAATCTGGTAAGTGGTGTAGTTATTTCGCAAAGTAACTACTACCTGTAGCAAATATTTGGAATCATAGTTAATTTACTGCCGTTTGTTAAGGAGTTCCATGGTTCATTACTTGATCTCATCATCATATCGTCATCACATTTACATAGAACTACCCTTAAAGTACCCTGTTTAAAATAAAAAAGAATCATCCACTCGGTAAAGAACTGTCGCTTAACATACATAAAAAAAAGATTCCGACGAATGGACAACCTTCTCCTTTTCTGAAGTTGGTTAAAAATTTAAATAGGGTACATAACAAGAATAACAGAATACAAAAATAAAGCTTTTCAAATTTTTGTCTCTTTATTTCAACGCGTTTTTTATAGAAATAACTGATTCAATTAAAAAGGAGTTGAGAAATATAGGGACTGATTTAAAGTAAGGTTGTATTTTATCGGAATCGGTTTACTAAGTCATAAAATATGTAAATTTGATATCCCAAATTTGAACCCAATTCAACTCAAAGCAAACACAACTAAATCCAATGCAACCCAACCCAACCCAAACTAAACCAAATCAATCCAACCAAACTCTACCCAACTCGACCCAGAGCAAACTCGTCCCAACCTAACACACTTTAAAGCCAGTTCAACGAAACTTATGTCAATCCATAGCAAATCTAATCAACGTAATTAAGTCAAACTCATTCCAACTCAAAGCAAACCGAACGCAACCTAAAGCAATTCAACTCAAAGCAAACTCAACTCAAACCAATCCAGCCCAAACTAATCCAACCTTACTCCGAGCAAATCCGACTCGACTCCACCCAATCTTACCTAATCCAAAAGTAAACCCAATCCAACTCAACCCAAACTAACGCAAACCAAAATCAAATTCAGTCCAACCCAACCTAACCTAATCCATACATATGATCTATAATATGATCTATAACCCTTCGTAATACATATATATGATCTATATCCCTCCATAATACAGTAATTCACGCTATATTAAACATAAAAAATATGATATGACTTCAATCTATTCACCATACTTGCGTATTTTCACAGTAGCAAAATTTATGTTATTTTTGTAGCGATCTGTTAAATGGACTATTATGGTGAAATTACCAGTCACATTCATATTAATTTAATCCAGTTTTAACGCATGACACTGCACTTCATCTTATTAATATTAATACTCGTATATTCATGTAGTTACTGTCATAAAGCATGGCATTTTTTAAACAAAATAATATTTTTTAGAAAAAAATTACATTATATAGCCATATTGAAGAATCAGAAAAACCAAAGTTCTTCAACGGATCGCAAATTAAGATTCCAAACTTCCAAGTGAAAATTAGTGACGATGAAGAGAAATGTTGCGGAAAATACTTAGTTGCTCGTTCGATCGCATATAAAAAAGTAAGAAAAGGCTAGAAAAAAATCTTTCTAAAACCATTTTCCTTGCTCTTAATAATTTCGTACGTTATAGTAGAAAAGATAAAATATCATTGCTGATTTACGCAATGCGATATTAAGTTATTTAATGTCGTAACATACTTTCCGGAATATATAATTAAATATTAAAGTGTTATTTCATTAAACTTGATTCTATTAACTATCGCAACCCATTTGAGCTACTAAATACGTAAAATTCGACTATAACATTTTTTAAATTGATTTGAATCACTTGCGTCCAACAATTGTAAAACACCATCCTCGTGTAAATAATATCTCACAAAATATTATGTTTTATTGGACGTCCTTGAACTACATGAAATTATATTGGAATGAATAAAAATAACAACAAATAACGTATTGAATTAAAAATTTGTCAGCCTCTTCTTCCTACTTCATCGCTATTAAATTGCACATAAAAATTACGTAATTAATTCACCTATATTTTTTTACTATAAGGTTATACAATTTAGAAATGTTATTTTCTAAAGAGGATGTTTGCGAATACCACGGAAGCAAGATGAATAATACCACGGAAACATATTTAAAAACTCGTCTGAATTGACTGACAATGGGAACATAATGAATTTTTTTAGATGAAATTCTTATCTGATGAACTTGAGCTGTTTTAGAAAAAAAATTCAATGGTTTACTCATTTTACAGTAATGTTTCACAAATAATTATTTTACTACTCTTCTCTTTTTGGACACCAATATTGCACGTGATCCAGGTTCGTATATTTCGGTTCAATGTTCTACAAATCTAGGTAGTTATGGAACAGTTCTGTGAAAATTTATTTTCAATTTTTGATAACCTGTTACTACCATAGTAACATTAGTGCTATTTGTAAAATAACTTTTCCAAGTGGATAATCATATCTCATGAAATAATTGATTGATCGCAAAAATAGATTGTTTTTTC
Source organism: Druceiella hillmani (assembly GCA_039881145.1). NCBI lineage: Eukaryota > Metazoa > Arthropoda > Insecta > Lepidoptera > Hepialidae > Druceiella > Druceiella hillmani. The sequence continues at coordinate 17,667,003 of JAYKKI010000043.1, forward strand.
ATAGTTAATCGACCGCTTTTATAATGATTTCCGTAATGTAAAGTCGAATTATTTTAGAAGTATATCAGATATGAAAAGATTTTAAATTACCTTTATTTGACATTCTCCGTTTTCACTAAATATAAAACATAGTATTGAATACACTTAGGTGGAAAAATATTTGTAACTTTCGATCCATTTATTAATTTCAAATATAGAGTCTGATTCGTCTATTTACCGTATTCTGGCAGATAAGCTAAAATATATAGTACTGAGATCACAAAAGTTTCCGATGAGCCCTCATTTATGGAGCTTTAAAACTGAAACACAATAATGTAATGAATTGGTGTTTGTGTACAGAAGTAAGCTTTAAGAACATGACAAACCAGCAAAAAGGGTGAAAGCAGATCAAAACCCGTGTTTGTAGAACTATAGAATATGTATTAAATTAATTTACGTGACGCATTTAAAAATAATGGTTTTCTGTTATAATGTAGGTAGTGGGTAATAAAAATATTGAAAATAAAGACAACTACACCTTTGGTCTTGGACTAAATGTATTTAAAAAGTCCTGTGGGATTTTTGCATAAAAATGTTGCCTCCGATCAACTCGCGTCGTCGACATTCATTTTATTTATTTTTTGTGTCATTAAAACGTGTCAAAAATATTAAAGTATCAACGAGTTCCACTTAACTTTCTTTCTCATTTGCCTTTGAAAACGTCTTTTTTTTGAAAGTGTTCACTTTAATTCTACCTCCAACGCTTTTGTGGAATTGATTATATGTTCAATATTAAATTTCTAGTTATTTTGTTTTATCATTCAGCAATCAAAATCCATCAATTAAACTAATTATAAAAAATTAAATAACGACTAAAGTTATTTCTGTCTATAATATGTATAATCACACGCAAGTGAGTAAGTTTTTCAAATATGTAAGATATCACCAACAATTCACTTGGTTTACGTAATTTAAGGCAATAGTCAGTGTCTTTTGGTATCTATAATTATTCGAAGTTTTGCGTAGGTCGAAAATTTCTCCCAAAGTAACTTTAAAACAATAAATATTTTTGTTAATTCGTCGAATTTTAATCGTAGTTGATTATTTTTAAATCGATAGATATAAAAATGAAAGTCACTATCAGGATATGCTCTTTAATTAAGCAGCATCGATCCTACGAAAATAATTTTGTTTATTTCATTTTAAAAGGGAAAGCGATTCCTTTAAATGTGAAAAGAGTACAATAAAATATTTACATAATTCCTAGCATGATGTTTTTCGCCGATTTTAAATAAGCTAAAGGTTTTAAAACGTCCCTACTTTGTTTTTTTTTGAGTTCAGAATAGGAGAAAACCGATTTATGGTTGAAAAAAAAAAACATTTAGAGGATCTGATTCGAAATATTATAAATTGGCGGAATAAAATACGACTCGGATAACCAACTTTTCTGTTCTCTGTGCTTTTGTAGAAAATGACATCGTAATTTGCCAAATTGCACAAAAGTTATGCTTTAAAGTTTTACTTCTTTGGAAAATGTAGATAGGACTGAAATAATATTAATTAATAAATAAAAAATAAATTAGTTAGTGGATAAATACTAAGGAATATTAATCATACTAATAATGCTGTATAGCCTAGCAAGGATAATAATGATATTTAATTACAAAAAAGGGATAGTGTAACAAGCATTTTATTATTTTATCCACTCAAGGGCAATATTTATATTAGAATTGATTTGAGAGAAAACGATTTTCCATCAACATTGATAAATGAATCAATCTGGCGGTTAAAGAGCGGGTTAAGGGTCATTAATATTGTTGACTCAGGCGATGTTGAGTCGATGAAATAGATGTGCATTACTGAAGAGTGGTCTCTTATTTTTATTAACCGGTTGATGTAAATATTGAAATAAACGTGCGCGCATATAGTGGCAAGCTTTCTAATAATCCTTTCCTACAATGGACGAGATCTTTTAAAAAAAGGAACATTTTTATTTATAATATAATTATAAATTTTATATAAATAAAAAATGTTATAAATTTTATTACGCCATAGGTCTTCACATTTCAAATGCTAAATCGAAACGTTTAAGAAGACAAATCTTCCTCTTTTTCTCTGTAAAAATACTGGGTTTCAATAAAATTACTTTAAAAAAATGCCATATATTATATACATATATTATGGGAAAAATATAGACAAATTCACATTAGTAAAATTTTATTTGTTAGTTTTGTTATTCAGTTCATACTTGTATCAGTTTGTATTTCCTTCAAACTTTAGACTAGCTTGTCTATTACATCACTTATTTTCAATTTAAGTTAACGGTTATTTAATTAATTGAAAGGTATTTTTGGGTAAAATTTAGTTCGCAAAATGTGATTTCGACGCAGACGTTTTACTTGTACTTCATCATGATATTAGTACTAATACAAATATATCATGAAGTGAAATTACGTAAAAGTAACTTAATATTGAAGTTGTAATGAAAAAATACGTTTCCATTTATAAAAAAACTAATACTAATAACAAAAAAGGAATACTTTAAAACATAGTTTTTGTATAGTACCTGGAATACCGAGATTGCTCGGTATTGGAACATGAAATCGCTCGTTTAATGGTGGTAGATGTACTTTGATTCTCAATATAATCGTCAAAAGTTATCATCAACATGGTTCTTCTTCCTCTTCCTCTTCCACCATCCGTTCACAACTCCCCCTTTTCCGTTCTCGTCTCCTTTCCCTGCCCCTACACATTTTCTTTGTTTGTATATTTTAATATTTGTTTAGGAAACGAATATCTTTCTTTTTAGTGTTTTCACAAGAACCGGCTAATTTTAATACTTAAAATTAATTTAGCAGAAACGCAGTAAATATGCGAATAAAAATAAATGTATAAGCTTATTTGTGTCTTGGGAGCAGAACTAGGGCGGGACCAATTTTCATTTCGCAAACGCTATTCGAATATTTACCAGATCCTCGCTTAACTGAAACAATGTACCCATCGTTTTTACATGTTACTAATTAGGTACCGATTATTTGAATAAGAATCACTTCATATTTCAGTAGGAGTGCGCATTTTGTGGCCGAGATTGTAGCTTAGAGCAACGGAATATTGCGTTACCGAATTTTGTAAATATTTTTTTTCACTAAGCGATTTAATTAGAATGAAATGAAATATATCAAATTGTTGAGTTTGCACAAAAATTATATGATTCCAAAAAAAATTCAGTCATTTAACAAAGTCGACTCGAGTTTTATGTTAAACTATAAGTATAAGCAGTTTGACAGACATGGAAAACAGAAATATTTGAAAATTTCACTATATTTAGCGAAATTTTGTTAATGGATTAAAAACATTTAAAAACAAAAATTACAAAAATAGTACAAAATAAAGGATTTATATCTTAGCAAAAAAATTATTTATTTGATAATAGCGGAGAAAAATAAGCATAATATTTACAAATACAACGAAATTTTGTATTTAGTGTTTGGGTACCATGATCAACAATTCAAATTGTAAGTTCATCTTCGCGTTGAGGTAATCTTGTTTTAACATAAATTTTTGTACATATAATCATGTATTAATGTTATTTTAAATAGAGTTTCAATTAAAATAGAAGAAATGTAATTTTAAATAAAAAAACACCATATTTTGTTTGTTATGCATAATCTCAAAAGTGAATAATTTGGTTTACGGTATATTTACACCGGTTAGTACTTTTATATGGTCCATACTTTACAAATTCTTCTGTTCTTCCCATACATTTACAAAAAATTCTGGAGTTCGCATAATTTTAAGATGACAAAATACTAAAAAAAATATTCAATTTATTCTTTCCTAAACAATATCACTATATAAACGAGATCACTTCTTCATTTTTAAATACGATAACGCCCCTTCGTTTCATATACCTCCGGTTCTTCCTTAACGGAGCCAGTTCGACAATTGTCTTAGAATTATGGTGAAGGACCATTTTTAGGATAAGTTAACAATATTTTCGTAATGAACATATAATTTCAAGACATCAATTTTTAGTTAAGCCATTTTAAAGAACCCACATATCATCTCCATCGATGGAATATTCAAATGACGCTAAAAAGGCTCTACCATAGTCTGAAACATACAGTTGAAATATATTTAATAAATTCATTAAAAGGTATTTTCCTCTTCTTGTTTTTCCTTAACCTTCATTAATTTTTCATTGCATTTTTTTAGTAATTGCGAACTTCTGCCAAAATGAAATCGATTGCTGTACCTAATTGTCTTTCCCTACCCTCACGGTTCTTGCGTACTCACTTTATATTCATGCTTCATGGTTTTAACTCCCAAAACTATATCTTACGTTGAAAAATGAATTTAATCTAATAATATTATCTGAGAACTTCTAACATTTTTTATTTATATTTTTTCCATTCGTAACTCAAGAACAAATTTTATCTGGTGCATTTTACTCTTTTTCTGTTCACCTTCCTGTAGTTTATTGCGTTTGTCTATCTTCGTTACAAATTTACGCATCAGATTTAAACCTTTTTACTTTGTTCTTCTGCTAGCTTGCTTGAAGCATTTCCAATAATTTCAAATAATCTTTTTCTTATCAGTCATCTGTTATATTATGGGATATATATTACTTGTCGGTCGACCTCGTACATTGTAAATCCCCCTTAAGGAATTTCTTCTCCCTTTACGTTCTCAATGTCTGTTAAAAGTTTTATAATTCCAACCTGTATTCCTTCTAATCCTAATCATCATTATTCTTAACCCGGATCTCACTTCGGTTGGTTAGTGAAGTTAGAAAATGGTTGATAGGGCCAAACGAGTTGCAACTTATCAACGTTAATAATCAAAAGCATCTTTCAAAATTGCTTTCGATTAATGCAACTAAACTATTTTTAACTAATGCTAAATGGTATAATGATTCTATTAATGCTTACTTTGGCTAACGGTAAATGGCACAGTGATTCGAGTATTGTTTACTTTAACAATGCTAAATGGTAAGTAATCCTGTTTGCGCCCGCTTTTAACTTATGCTAAGTGACACAGCGATTCTATTAATGCTTATTTTAAATAACGCTAACGTTAAGAACTTTAAATAATGTTAATTACCGTATCTTTCAGAACGTCTTCAAAAATTTTCTTATTATTAAGGTTAAATTCAATGTAAACAAAACATTTCTTTTTTGTTTGGTTGATAATGTGTTTTCATCATACTGGCACTCGTTTAAATAAATTAATGCCACTTCAAAATTTCTGAATTGAAATTCAAAAATTAATCAAAAAGTTTAGATAATGTGCATATATATGAATAAGAAAATCAATTAATATGCATTAACTTCATTAATTACCGTAAATTCCACTTACCCTTTTTATTAAACTAATCCTATTTTATACAAAAATTTTATCACCGATGACAAGCACAGGAGGCATTCACATTAATTTATAACTGTCGTGTGTAGAGTTACTTCACGTTTAAAAATAAAACCTGTCAACCACGAGTAGAACTAATAATGCAAAGGTTCCGTATGCATTTCGGCGGTTGTAAACATTTAAGCGTGCATAGTATATCTATTAAACTACTATCGACGTATATCTTTCTCAGCCGTAAAAACATAGGGCATATTGTAACAATTGTATGATTTAGTAATATTTTGTAATATTTTAGTCAAATAATATTTGATTTTGAGGGCGATATGTGACTTTTTCACAATTTTTAATAAGCATTTAACATAGTAAAAAAATATTTTGGTATCACTCATAATATATCTTTTACTATTAAACTCCTAGATATATATAAAACAGATAAAAAAATTAAGACATTTATTTACCTACTCTTGAAGTGTTATACGAGTGTTTTAAAAATCTACATGGTGTAAATATGTGAGTTAATAACATATACCACTTTTCCAATTTTCAAATTTCCACGTCGCTTGGTTTCAGAGAAATCAGCTTTAAAAATGTAAAAGTATTGCCTAATATGTCTTTTGTAAGCGTAAAAGCATGGATAATATTTATAAAATTATGAGATCTGGAATCATTGATACAGTTTTCCTATAATCTTTTTGTGGGCTTTTAAAAACCTATATTTTTTCATAATCATGTGAATAGTTTCAAAACTAAGGGGGAGGGAAGATATTTTTGCATATTTTTAAGTATAACTCTAATGACATAATACCTAAAATTTTGATGAAAATATATTTTGGACCCTTATAACTAGCCTTTTCAAATGGCATACCTTCTTAAATGACATCCTGTACTATGTATCAAAATAGTAGTAGTAATTCCTTGTCAAAAAAGTTAAAAGTGTCCCTGTCAAAAAAGTTGTAAGTGTGGCAGATGGAATTGGGTAATTATTTTACAGATGTTTTGCGAATGGCGTATTGATACATCTATCTTGTTATCTAGCAGTGAATTAGAATTAATATTTTGGTGCCCGAGTTCTACTCGCCCTTGCCAGCTTTTATCCTAGTCTCCTTTGTTTCTGTTAAAAAATGTAGTGTTATTAATAACAGCGTATTTCTCACTTAATAAGTATCGTAAATTTATGTACTTGTCTTAGTTTTATTCCATGCATTCTTGGGGCTTAAATTGATTAGCATTCAACCATGAAAGAAATATTAAATTTCACTGATGAATATCACCATAATATAATAATACTAATATACTGAAATAAAGTTTAAAAATTAGATGTATAACCTATATATACTAGAAAGAAATGCTAAGATCCTATGATGATTAGAAATGTAAGTATCATCACTAGGGAACCTATAATTTAATGAAGGAAAGGTCAATTTTATGATTTGTTTTCCAAAAAGCCGGCTCATTATGCTATTTCCGTATATGCATAATATGTATGTTTCCGTATATGCATATATATGTTAGCTACGTGTTACAGTTTCAATACGTTTATGTTGGGGTTCTACGTATGGCCACATAAAAGGTCAGCGTTCATATAATATTTAAAATTATGTGTCGCCAGTATGCCCAACTAGTTCGTATCGTGTTTAATTTAGTAGGCAACCGATTTATGATACAGGTCCCCACAGGCTCACTTACCTTGTCACGTCGATACTTTGTGACATTCGATATGAAATTCTGAACGAAATTATTTTATTGTTTAAAAACCGCGTCCATGCCTTCATTCCATATTTACGAGTACTACCTTGTTATCGTCCGCTAGAACTGAAAATGTTGTTGTTCTGTTTATACTCATTTCCCCGTAACATATTTTAAATTCTGGTGGGACTGTCTTATTCTTCGTCACATTCCTGGCCACCTTATTCCTTACCAAGTAATTTCGTTTATCTTAGCTACGTGGACACTCACATCATTTGATTTAAACATTTATTCACATTTGTTTTGATACTTATTATAAACAAGTACAGAAATGAGCTGTAATTAAAATTGAAGAATTATTTAGTATGTATAGAAAATTTTAATTTTGTATCTTAAGTTTCAAAACCGGAACTTCTGGGACAATACTTCATTGCTCTTTCACCTGGGTCACATCTAGTTTCAAAAATGTTGACAATTTTCTACTAAATTGACAATTTTATTGACAGGAATGTTTTATAACATATAAATTACAAATTTCTGTTAAAACTAATTTTTTTACTTGACCTTAGCAGTTTGACCTGAGATAGAGGTATACGTTTTTAGTGAAATTTTTAGCAATAGTTTTAGCTTTTCAACCATTTTATATAGAAGTCTAAAAACATAGTTTTATTATTTAAATAAGTTGACCCACTTTACTACGAGAATAAAAAAAGTCAAACTCTATTTGGCGCTTTTAAAATTTCGCTATAAATATGTTTGAGTGTCAACTATTGGAATATATGTGACTTAATATGTTTTACGCTAGGCCAAACATTGAATACCTACTTCAAGAGATTTATGAGGAATTTTGCAACTGGCAGACAGACGGACGACACGTGAGTGGTTTCATAAAGGTTTAGTTTTTTTTTCTTTTTGGAGTACAACATCTTAAAAACAAGAAAAATATTGCTACAATCTCAGGAAATCCAAATGTATACATATGTTTCAAATACATTTTTTGCCGATAGCTACATATACTTTCTCGGGTAATGTGAGTTAGGAACAAAGAAGCTTAATGACTGTAGAGATAAAGGAAGTTAGTAGAAAATCATCTTGATTCTTTTTAGTACGGTATTTATATCTTCAAAAGTATGTCAAGATAATACATAGATGACGGTCGCTGTTTAAAAAATCTATAAAACTTCTCAACAAGTTATGTGCTGTATTGCTTAATTGTATCGCTTAACCGTATCGCATAACGTTGATGGATTCAAACTTCATCGGTAAACATAAAAATACTTGGGTTAGGATGAAATTTTTACTGTACAATATAACTAAACTGATAAAAGTACACTTGAAAATACCCAGCATAGAATTTTTATTTAAATTTTTGGATCATCTACTTTTTTAGGAAGTAATATAAAGTGCTGCTGTTACATCTGAGAATGCAAGTAACATGTGTCACGCGAAAGTTGTTTATTCTCGTCTACTTGATGCGTATGTAGAAGCAAATTTATTTACTAAATATATATATATATATATATATATATATATATACATATATATATATATATATATATATATATATATATATATATATATATAATTTTGTCTATGGCATGAGTGATAAATGGTAATTAAAATAACATTTTCTAACAAACTTCGAACCCAATTCAGATATTTTTTATTCATTGCGGCATCACATCGAATTGTGTATGTACACATATACGAACGTTAAAAATATAACGAATATAACAGTGTGATTTGTATAAATAATAACAGCCGAGTAAACCAAATCTTAGTAAAATTAAAGATTTATGATTAAACTGCACAAGCCGAAATAACACCCATCGCTTGCTAATAAAAAGGCGATGGGAATGTATGTATATTGTTAAAAATAAGTGAACAAACCACGTAGCGAAAATTATATTAAATAAAATTTCAACAATATGAAGCAATGCTTAAATTGCGCTAATAAGAGCGTGATAGATCCTAATTTATTATTAAGTCAATCGACATACAATTATGTCACAAAAATGGTTTGATGATTACACACTGAATACAGCAGCTTACATAAAGCTATTACACAACGTAAGCACCGGTTCGTCAGTCATATTTCTATATTGTAAGTGCATAGCACACCAGTGACTCTGGTACACGGAAATAAAATAAATTTATTCACCAGATCTCCGAAAATGTTTTACCGATTTTAAACAAAAAGAATAGGGTACATATGTAGGCACAGAAATATAGTGCCTGAAAATTTATCCGGCTCCAATCTAATAAATTTTTTCTCAACATTTTAAAGAACTTAAGCTTGAATTATAAGATTTTACGCTTTCAGAGCTGTACGGTTTTCCTAACGTTTAACTAACTATACGCGTGCATTGCAAAGTATTATGAAATAAAAAAGACCGAAAATAACCGATTCAATTTTGAGAAAACTGTGAAAGCGCATTAAGTGCATACGTACCAACTTCCAGACTTCGATATGTTTCGTGCTCGTCCCATATAATTTTGACTTAAAACATCCTCGCTGAATGCTGACGTAACACTTTCATTTTTTTTGTGGAAAACGCAATGAACGCTCAGATGTTCTCGGGAAATTAATTTGCATATATTTGCTAACAGCCTTGCCGGGAAGTTTGTGTGGCCCTTCATATTTAGTTAATTACATTAATTAAGGCGTGTTTACTGTTGTCGTGCTACCTAAAATGTACCACTCACCATTCTTTGGGTGAAAAGTAAATTTCTTTACGGTCTTTGTTCATTGACCTACATCCAGATATGTGCTGTGCGGTGGAAAAGGGTTAGAAACGTTTTAAGTAGGAGTATTAGGGTCGTCGTACTTAAAAATGACATGAAAATTTCTCGACGTTTGTAACGTATTTTCTAGACAAAATCTGTACTCGCAATCGGTTCATTTGTATCTATTATAATAGTTGTCACGAAGTAAATCTAAATCTGTATACTTACTCCCATAAGTACATATCATTGAAAATATATTTAACATATATTTTACGGAGTTTATGCAATATATAAATAAAAGTAAAATCAAGTCAATGTATGAAAATTCTGCAACTAGCTCCCAGAGATATTTCTAGCTATATGATAAACATCGACTGAAGAAAAATAAGCAAATCTTGCCTTACGCAGTCATCAGTGTAAACGTTAATTTTCAAAAAACCTCGTTTACATATTTTCAAGTAAGATTTTCACACAATTTTCGTTTAAAAATTTAGAAGGGGTATAATATGTTTGCTTCATTAATATTTAATATTAATGCTGTTATTAATAATGTTCTGAGAAAGAGTAGATATATAAACACTTATAATTTCTAGGATTAATTTAATATAGTGAAAAGGGCGCAATTAATTTTCATTTAAGGTGATTTTATAAGTTTTGTTCTTAGGATTTGTAACTAGGTAAATTTATACTTTCCCCATGTCTGTCCTTCTGTAATTGGTTTTAATTTTTTTTATTTTCAAAATTAAATGAAACTACATGATTAGTATAATTTCAACTTCATTTGAATTTTTTACCACGACCTAGGTTTCGTTATATACAAAGTCTTCAGGCGGGCAATGAGCAAAGATTTTTGTTTTCAATTAATACAATTTGTTGTCTATAATTTTTATTAGAGCTGTGATTCGCTTAAAGTTATTGTGAATAGAAAAATAAAATTAAAAAATGTTTGCGTATTAAAAAGTTTCATGATATTTTTTTTTCATTCTATAATTCAGAATGAGGTGCCAAATCACCCCTGAAATGTTTTTATCATTTACTATAAAGAGATAAGTTTACAGAAGAATATCTTAAATTTTGGTGCAATTGATTTTTTTACGGGTGTCATTTTTAATTGTTTTTAACTAAGTTGTACTGTCATTCTATTCACACAACATGCCACGCTATGCATACATACGCATCCTGAAATACAGTTATAAATAAATCAATTACGTATTTTTAATTCAGATATGAATAATATTTAATACATAGACTAGACTCTAAGGAGGCAATGGTTACAGACCAATAGTACATTTGAAAATATGAATAGTTAATTATTTTTTAAAACTTTAGGAATCAGAAAAAAAGTTAAAAGTTAACTCGTTTCGCTTGATTTTTTATATCAACTTCTCTTATCGAAATTTATGACGACTTTGTAACATTAATATTACAAAATATTTTTAAATGAATACCATAGACTAAAGAGTTCAACTCTTTAGTCTATGGTATCTTAAATAAGCATACATCTATTCTCGTGGAAATGGCAGGTGGAAAGTTGGTGTGACAAATCCTAGCACCTTATAGACTTTTTGAGGAGTTTCAATGAAATGACTAAATTGTCACATGACTTTATACCATCACTGAATTATTAACTCATAATTCTGCATCAAATGTGTACATAGACGGGAATATTTTATCATTGCACATGTTATGAAACTGTAAATATATTAATAAGTTTTGAAGCGAATTTTCAGATGTGTGGGTTCATTTTGTAGCTTAAAATAAAGAAAATTTATTTTCTGGCTTACATCTATATGCCGCGAATTGTAACAGGAGAATCAGCCATATCAATTTCTAATGAATAAAATGTTTGAAAAATTGTCGGTGTGTATGATAAAGTATTAACAAATACTTAACTAAACGAAGTCACTTTTATTGTATAGAACATAATTATCATAAAAGAACACAATATTTCAATACTTCTGTCTTCTATCCTTATTATACGCCGATTTTTGTTTGACATAACTTCTATTAGTAACTAGTAGTGGATTAATATTACATTAAAGCGTAAAAAGAGTGACGTACTGTTGCAATTTCATTCCATTAAACCTTATTTTTTTATAAATTAGACTATTATTCTTCTCTTCATATAAATATTTAAAACAGCGTCAAATTACAATAAATAGTAATGTTAAAAATTCAGAAACTTAGTAAAAACAATTAATGTTTAAGCTAGATTCCATTGCGTTATTATTTACAATAAAATCTGGGTCCTTTATCTAAAATTTTCCGCTTTATACGAATTCGAAAGTTATTAATATTTATGAGAACTAATCCCGGTTGTTATACGATATTATAGATAAAGTCCTTTCCTAATTATTATGATATGGATTAGGTTAGATTTTGTACAGATTGCCTTCCTTTTTAAAAACTTAATGCATATTCTAAAAATTCTCAACATCCTAAATTCTATTTAATTTTATTTGGAGTAACAACTGTGACCAGAAAATATGTCTACGAAATAATACAGAGTTATCAGCATAACTATTCCGAATATGAATTTATAGCCATTAAACATAAATTTCTTATAATATTGCACAACTAAGGGCAAAGTATGGCTTTAGATATTATTAAGAATATAATGAAGATATCAGCTATTAAATATAAAAACAAAACATTCTCAGTCTTTGAAAGAACTTAAAAGTACGAATTAAATAAGATCTGGGAGGGCTTCATGTAATGTTCAGGATGCCGGTCTTACTCGCAATCAGTACGAGGTGGAAAGAAGTTGTAAAAATGAGGTTAACTTTGTTACTTTAATTGAATAATGAATTTGCAAATATTCTTCAAAACCTTCATGTTTATTATTTTTAATTGTGATCAAGACAATAAAATAAACTATCTCCGGTAAGGATCCGATAACACCTTCATCTAAACACTAATACAAATTCGATTTGTTAAAAAATGTACTGATATTACAGAGTAATTAACTATATACAATTCCTTTTATTGAGCAAAAGCACATCAAAATTTGCTTGTTCGATTGCCTCATTTCCCTGACAAATTATCAGTTATAAATGCCAAACAAAAAGAGGAAAGGATAAAGAAATCGTAAAAAAAAACTGTAAGCACAAAAAGAATTTAAAAACAGAACAGGTTTGATAGTAGATGTGCATTGTAGGTTTATTGTAGGTGGCAGGCGATTTATAATGGACCACATTACCTTCTCCAATATGGGAAGCGATCTTTGTCTTGTGTATAGTATTAATCGGCAGAAATAAAATCGTAATTACACAAATGAACATAACAACATGTATTTTATTTATGAAACAACTATCATAAATATCATTTATCGTGATATTTAATTACAGCTAATATTTTGATGCAAATATATATAGGTAGTTATATATACTTAATATATATAACTACCTACATTTAAATATCCTTAAACTTTATGCCAGTCCCATGAATATTCAATGACACAATGGAAATATATCAGATATATGGAAATATATCATTATATTGGTGTATTCATGATGCTTTCTTATTTATTCCAGTACATCTAAACTAATGTTTCCACTCTTAGCTCAATAATTTACCAATTCCGTTGATGTAAAAATGTATGTCAAAGCAATATTTTCTGAATGCCTTCTTGCACTGCTTGGCTAAATTAATTAGTGTATAAAGATTTGATAACTTTACAAACTAACGTTAAATGTTATAATATTTAACGTTAGATCGTAAGGTGATAAAATCTTAATATACTTATCAATTGATAAATAATTACTTATAAAAATAATATGACTTTGATTGTCAATATTGATATTCCAAATATTGATTAATACAGCAATTTTTTTCGCCTATCTTACTACTTGAGTGAATATGTTAGTAAACAGTTTTGAACTTTGTAGTCTCGGTTGGAGAGTTTTATCCAATAACGTTCCATGTCATTTTAAGGCCCAAAAGCCAAATCTCAAAATGCAATCTTTTTAATTGTGTAATGTATATAACAATCTATTTTAAATGAAAACTGACTGCGATTAAATTTTAACGAAAGACATATTTGAATTACCTGAAAATATAGAAATAAAGAATATATATTTTAATTCTTTTTCAAATACCCACGTATTCAAGTTCGATGATCGGGTTATCTTTATCCCGTAAACCCCATTCACTGGAATATCATTGTACAGGTATCTTAAAACAGAAGGGGTTTATGGGAAAAAATGCAAATGTCTACTCACAATCTCTGATTACAGTTTATTTAACAGCGCCTATACCAATATATATATATATATATATATATATATATATATATATATATATATATATATATATATATATATATATATATATATATATTAGAAGGATTGTCTCCATAACTTTGAAAATTATTTAGTTAGTGATAAAATTTAACTTTTCGTTTAGAAAGCACTACTGATATTCCTTGTATCATTATGAATATATGCTATCATTTAAAACAAATCCGAATAAAAAAAATAGTAGTTTTATAATTTTATTATTTTACTTCGATATTTTATTTAATAAATATTTAAATAAGTGTAAATATATTTGCCATAAATCAAATAAATTAACGGGGCTCTTCTAACAATTAATTTTCATACGTTGATATTCATAAAAGAGCAGTTCGTTTTATCTTCGATATATTTATAAACAATTTCCATATTGTAAAAAAACCGTGATTGGGTTTTCAAACGGATCTTAGTTTAATCGTCAAATCCTTAAACAAATTAGCTGCACGCATCCATGCAGTATTCATATGCACCAACTCGTGTCAATTTTCATAAATCCTTTAAAATAATTTTCATGAATTCTTTCAAAATTAACTTGTACAAGATTGTCATTCCACTTAAACTGGTTTGATTCGTTATCAAAGGATGAGGGGGGGGGGGAGATATTGATATGCTAGCAAGTCGATATTGACGAGACCCGGCGCTCCCAGTTTTTTACTTACACTTTTTTCTATCCCACCTTATATCGTTCGCTACTTGTATTATATGTTTACCTCATTTTGTTTTACAATAATAAAGACAATTTTCCTTAACTCACCAAATACATAAATTTGAAAAATGCCTCAACCCCTCATCCATCATATCATTTAAGCTACCGAAATTAAAGGTCGAAACGTTGTTGAGTTCACGATAAAATGAGGTTGGAAACTTTTATTTAGAAGCAATTTTAACATATTTTGAGGTTTTTTATAAAACGAATTACACGTAGGGAATGATTATCAATGAAAAAAATGAAAGGTATTTTGCTCATTCTTCATATTTAAGTTTTTTGTATGATTCTTAAAATGTAGGTTCTAAATTTCAGAAGAATAAATGCAGTGCTGATAGGGATTGAAATTTTTTGATAAGAACTTAGGCCTGACTTAAAAAAAAGTGCAAAAAATAGCACATAAATTTCACGTACTGCTTTGCTTATTTATAGTGTGTTTAGGTTTTTTAATTGACAGTACTTGTATATATGTACTAAAATATGGATTTTACACAGTTTGATACTAGGATAAATCGTTTCTTGTATGTACAATGACCACATTTAATGTGTTGGTATGCGCAGTGACGGCATCTAATACGTATGTCTTTGAGCTTCAATTTCTTTTTTATTTTTTTTTAAATTTCGTGAACTACGAAGCCAACTAAAATTATCGAAACATCGATCTCTGAGTTTCAACAGAAATTCTGCGAAAATATGTACTTCCCTTGGTTACAGAAAATATATAAATACAACTTCTTTATCTGCTGAATCGAAAATTCACAGTTGACCAAAGAAATCACCTGCCACAAGTTTTTGCAATAGTAAATATGAGAAAATTCTTGTTCTCTCTTGTTTGAAATGACTATTAGTATAGTTGTTCCTGACATGTTCACAAATCATAAATCTAGATATCGTTGAAAATATATAGAATATTACCAGGCACTTTATAGCGATATTTATACATTAATAACCTATATTGATTAATTTAGTAAAGTGTATTTATTTAAGTTGTTTATTTTTGTTTTTACTTAAAGCAGAAGTAATACATATTGCTTTTGTATATGCACTACAGCAACCATCTCGTCTATACAACTCTAGCAAGGAAATTTGCACTTTTTAGTAATAACGGATGAAGAAAATAGTAGTAAATAAAAATAAAGTGTAAATGGAGTAGGATACAATAAAATATAAGAAAGACCTGATTAAGTGTAGAATTGGGACATATTAAATAACGTATTTGTTTAACTTAACTGTGAAAAAAACATTTGCAAATGCTAGTAACTTATTAAGGAGCAAGAACTTTGTATGTAAATTTAAGCGAGTGAGAACACCACGAATTGGTGAACTATAGAGGTATATATTGGAATGTTGTTCATCAAACAGTTGAAATAAATAATCATGTCCATTATAATCTCGTAATGGTATAAAATAAACATTTTTTAAATCAAAAATCTCTTTTTCCGCATGCCTTCTTAGTTTTTCTTGCTTTACTAATATAAGGCCTATTATAATGCCACAAATGATTTCCAATTTATTTAATAAACAAAATAATTTACAAATTATTGTATTTTAAGATTAACTTTATATGTTTATTAAAATTTCAGATAAACTGGCAAATTATTAATTTTTAAATAAGAAAAAAGACTTTTTGTGTCTTAATAATTTCACGTCCTCCTTTAAATTTGCAATGACGAAATGGTAATGATGAAATTACATTATTTCGTGAAAAACTTAAGAAAATAAAGTTTCATACTTGAACATTTAGTTTATAACTTAAATTTCTTTGATTTTAGCATGTTTGATCGGATATGCTGGGAACATTATTAACCCATGTTTACCTAACGTTGCGCTAGCGCAACATTTCAAATGTGATTTTTTTTTGTTTTAAAATAAGTTATTAATTCCATGAAATGTAAGCCAGTCTCGAGAAGTAGAACTAAAAAATGGATTCAAATTTTTTTCAATGTTTTTTTAAATACAAATACATAGTAGTTTTATTTTTTAAAAACTGTTAATTGAGTCATCTCAAGATCGACAGATTCATCCAATCTTAAAAAATATAAATTAAAATAAAGCTGTACTTTTTACACTGTATAAAGCTTAAGCAATATCTTATTTATGATATAAATCCTTTTGCTGGACAAAACTAGTTACACTTGTTGTTTATCTTAGACTTCCAGGAAATGTTGCGTATGCGTAACGTTGGGAGAAATAATAGTCAATTGTTATTGTTACACTGCTTGCCATTGAAGTTTGAAATTTATTGTAAACAATGGGTTCTCGGTATTCAAAGAGTACAAGCACTTTTGTTTTATTAGTTAGTCGGTTATAGAACGTGAAGCTAACAGTGTCGCATAGTAATTGTTAGAAAAAAATATTTTTAGTATGTCAGATTACTAAAAAATATTGTAAGTATACGTATTTTTCTTTTGACCGGCAAACAAAAAGTGACGTCAAAAAACGATAAGTGAGTGTATACAAATCAATAAATAATAAGTTAAAACATTATGGCCTGGCAACAAATACTATCTTCTCAAGAAATTATGAGTATATTAGAAGAAGAAGAGGATTTAGAAGATGCCAATCAAATCGATGCCGTTTACATCCCCCCGACGGTTGACATTCTTACAGACGAGGAAAACCTAGATGATGACGCGCTAGGTGATTATGACAATACTGTGCCCACTGATATCGCTGGAACGTATGAAATCCACACCGATTTACCCACAGAGCCTGAAAATACGCAAGGTGAGCCCGGTCCTTCAACGTCGAAAAAGCCAAGACTGCCGAAAAAGACTACATACAAACAAAATGTGTTCCTGACTGGAAAAAAGAACATCCAACTTATACACATTTTCCTACAAGTGACGAAACAGCAATGACACAGAATATTGAAGAACGTGTAGGTAGAAAAACACCTATTGAAGTATTTTCCCTATTTTTAGTGATGAAGTTTGGGAACAGATTGTAGGTTTTTTAAAAAAATATGCTTGTGACCATAACCGTCATTTATTTATCCTCACGGTAGCAGAACTCAAAAGATTTTTTGGTATATTATTACTGACTGGATATCATTCATTGCCTGCTGCGAAATTGTACTGGTCAAAAGATGACGACAAAAATGTATCGATTGTAAGAAATTGTAACAAATTCGACTCTATAAAGAAAAACATTCATTTATGTGATAATGCTGACCTGGATCAAAATGATAAATTCACTAAATTGCGTCCTATTTTCAATATAATAAACCAAAAAAATATGCAGTTTGGAATATTTTCACACAACTTGTCAATTGACGAAGAAATGGTGCCATATTTTGGACGTCATGGTTGCAAGATGTTCATCAAAGGAAAGCCTGTAAGATTTGGATTCAAGTTATGGTGCATGTGTAGTTCAAATTGTTATCTGTACCAGTTTATTCCATATGGCGGAAAGAATAGTAACGTTGCTAGAAATGACTTAGGTCTGGGAGAAAATACTATACTGGATCTATTGTCCGTTATTGAAGACCCAAGCAAACATCGCATTTAATTTTATAATTTCTTTTCTTCACATAAATTGTTTTGCATTCTGAAGGAGAAAGGTTATTTTGCCACTAGTACCATTAGAGAAAATAGAACAATGAATAAAACCTTGATAAATACGAAAAAAATTCAAAAAAAGGAGAGAGGATCATTTGATTATAGCTTTGACCAAAAACATGAAGTACTGTTGGTTCGATGGAATGACAATTCTGTGGTGACTGTGGCTACTAACAACGCAAAAATCGAACCATTGGTTACAGCAAAACGTTATGATAGAAAAATAAAAAAGATGGCGAATGTGCCACAGCCCCAGGTTATAGCAGATTATAATAAAAATATGGGAGGTGTAGATCTCCATGATAATGGAATAGCCAATTATAGGATTCGAGTAAGAGGGAAAAAGTGGTAGTGGCCACTGTTCACCAATTTGATAGACAGTGTATTGGTAAACTCGTGGAAAATTTACAATATGGCGAATGAGCGATCTTTGAATCAATTGGAATTCAAATCTTACGTTGCAGTAAGTTTGATGAAAACCGAAGAAGCCCAACTTGCAGATAATTCGCATTTTTTGGGTAATTCAAATATAAATCTAGGAAGACCATCCAAAAACGCGTTACCTTCCAATATTTCCTTCGATAATATTGGTCATGTCATAGAAGAGCACGAAAGTAAACGTCGAAGAAGATGTGGACAGTGTAGAAGTACAACAATTTATATGTGTAAACAATGTCAAGTACATCTTCATGCTGATTGTTTTAAAATATTTCACTCACGCTAATACTCTAGCGTTGTTAGACTTGCCTGTAAAATTGAAGTTCAGTAATCCCAATGTTCCTTAGACGCAACATTCTGCGGAATGTAAAATAATTAATGAATATTTTTTTTACTATAATTTGATCTTTTTAGATGTATTTATAAACGTAATTAATAAACGCAATTAAACCAATAAATATGTCTTTATTTTTACCCTTGGGAATTAATGGGTTAAAATAAATTTGGGCAGAATAATGAATCCCTTCACATTTCAAAGGTTTTCTCTTATAGATGGGCACAAAATAGTGTACTAGAGCCTGATAAGCAGTGATTATATTGTATTTACTAATATGTTTACATAAATGCGTTATTAAATTAAAAAAATATGCTAAGAATAATGTAAATACCGCCATCTAGTGGAGAAAAAATACAATTATATTTTCATAATCATTAGTCGTTAAAAGAAATGACCATCGCTGTTAATAATTTGTTTAATCATCTATTCATTCGTTAATCAATAGTAAATGTAAGCAATAACCTTGACGGTTTCCATTACATTTGCTAACTAAGCTTCTAATATATAAAATTGCAAACTTTCATTAAATTTTGTCCATTGGTATTTGCGCGATACGTGTACAGACACAATTTCTTTGTAATTTTATTAGAAATGTGAGTTATAATATTGAGTAATTTGATTATTCCCATTATCATTATTAACCAGATGTTTATTAGATCCTTATATTCGTAAAAAATCCACATATTTGGGCAGCCATATAAGTTACCCACTAACATTACCCACTAACTAACAAAAATATTCCAATGGAAATAAAATCACTAACATAGTATTCATTGCTTAAATTCTAATACGTTATTTATACAAGGTATGAAAAATATTTATTCGAGTGTAGTACCAGTTAATAAAAACTAAGTGCGTTTATGAAATAAGGTGCTTAAATAAACGATATGACAGTAGAAACATATAGTGAAAACGTGCATCCGTGGGGTACGTTTGATAAAAATATGATATTAATAGGCAGGTAGACATTTAAAAAAACCATTGGTTACTTTAATTTTTCAGTTTTATTTACAAAGAATCCATTTAGGAACAATGCTACAGATTTTATTTTAAAGGAATCTTAAAAGTGGTACATCAATTTTTATATCTGAGCAATATATATGAGAAGCTTATTCCAAATTTTATTAGAACTTCACTGAATTAAGATGCGTGATGAATTTTGACATCACTGCGTTCCGTAACATAACGCGACAACTCACTCTTTCGTTTCAATATGGCCTAAACTCGTATAAAAATCTGTTTCTCACATAAAACATGCCCACATAACACCCGAACTGGCCCCAAAGATGCCTTTATGTTTCTGTGTTGCGAATAGAAAATATGGTTTAGGCAAAAAAGAAATGGATACTATTTCAGAAAGGATTTCCAGCAGTAACTCATAATATTAAAATTCTTCACCGAAATTGAAAAACTTTGTCTTGCTTCAGATAGGATCAATTAAACTATGAAGGATATAAGAGGTATTTATAAATCCTTGATAGCGATCAGAATTAAGTTGATTATTTGGTATCGCTTCGTAATACGATTCTACGTATAGTATATACAACTATATAAATGAATATAGTCACTACTAAGTTCGCGTAAATTATTTGCGAAATAAAACTATTGTCTAAACCTGGAACCAATACGCATTATACAAATCTGTTATTATATATCCTATGTGACATAATAACACGTACAGAATATTGTGTCAAATTTGATCAAGTCTGACAAAGATCTCGATCCTGTTTTCTTTTAAATCGAATAATGGCGCCATAGTAATTGTTATTTACAAAATTTCTTCCAAAAACGGGACGGGTTTTCGACGAGCATAAATTTTATAATACGATCACATATACCTATAAGCCTTTACCGTAAAAACATAAATCATTTTGACAGATAATATAAGAACATTCAGTTTTAATGTTTTCTGTTTGTCTACTCTTCATTAAAACTCTTAATTTGTTAAAGAGATACAAAGTATAAAAAAAATGTTCATTCGAAAACCATTTTCGTCTCGTTGACTCATATCCCTGATTTATGCAGTTCTAACACACATTAAACTTTAACACGCCTTAAACTTAAATTAAATACAAAACTTCTTCGTTCTCGCGTACAAGTATTATTTCCTTGTGTTTGCGTTCTTCCACTTTTTGAGATCCCGTGGGTTTAGAGACTTCGTGTGTGAATATTTTTGTCTTATTGAAATTAATCGTGTCAACAACTCCTCTGGTGATACACAGCATTTCTAAACTATAGAAAAACATATAGAAAAAAGGTAAAGGTTCATTGTAAGTTTTCTAAACCATGTAGAAAGTTATTATATTACAAGGGGCAAGGGCTCGAATGTAATTTGAAAGGAATGTTGTGTAAATTCCATTTATATCTAACCCATATTTATTTTAAACCTTTTGTATCGAGTTATACGTAGAACTAACATTACAATTATCCGACAAAAAATTTTGGCGTCTAATTATAAATTGTGTCATTCTAGGATGAAATTCATGTTTTTTAAATTCTTTATGTCTTAAAACATATAAAAAAGTTGACATTAAAACTGTTAGGGTTTTTTTAAAAGAAACATTGTTACTTATAAAATAGAGTTTTGAACTTGCATTTTATCCCATCAAAAACGAATGAGTATAACTTGATTTAGAAGCTAAAATAATTTAAATTAAAAACGAATTGCCCGTGAACCCGGGTCAACTAGCATCCGTCGTCCCCGATTCGCACGCTCGCATCTAAAACGCTCCTCTCACACAGCACCCAGCAGTTGTTAGAATATGAGGTATACGTTTAGTTTTGTCGTCTACTTATTGCTATAGGGTCATTTTATTATTTCGTAGTACACGTTGTAATATTTTCCAAAGATACATTGTTGAATGAATAATTTCCATTTGTGGTTAGTTTATCCCGGTTTGTCGCAGTTTTTTTTTAATTATTGCATGTTAAGATACTTTAATTATTTTACCTTGATATCGGCAGTCACGGATTTTTGTATTTACTCCTCGTAATTCTTAATAAACTTAATACTATTTCAGTCTGAAATCATAAAATCGTAAAACAATGTACCAAAATTCACACGAACAAATCCTACCATCCGTAGGATTTGTTCGTGTGAATTTTGTTTTTCTTCGTATATACAGGGCAGAAAATCGAAGAGCTAACATTAAAAAAAAATTTGGAATTACAAAATTAAAACATATGTGAAACTATCAAACTTATTTTGTAATTTTTGTCACTTTTGACGTTTTAAGGGATAAAGAGATGAAGATTAAAAACGATTGTCGAGATCAAACCGTGTCTTTTATCTAACATGCTGTATTGTAAAAAGGCAGTTGTTACAGGCAGACGTTACAATACTAAAATCCATGCGAGCAAAAAATTATATTTATATAATTTCGATAACTGAACGGCGGAAACTGTTAAAATTACCAAAGAAGTAATGTCAGCAGAAATTATTCTTAATTTTTATTGTCTACGGTTGTAGATCAGTGAAGGTTATTTATATACAATATACACTATTTTCAAGTTTATCCCAAAATGGCGGGCAGATTTCGATCTTATTAACATTGAACTTAAAAGTAAGTTACTTACAACTTACGTGACGAATTATTAATTTTACATATGCTTCAATATATAAAGAGTTTTATTTAAAGTATTCAGGAAAAATATATTTTTGTTTAGAGTATATCGATGCGGACCATTTAATGGAGTATCCTACCCTAATAACATTTTGACACGTAAAGGGCTTTTCAAAAAAATTATATTTATTTCTGGAAAAATATGGGGAAATACCGACTCAATGCAGGGTTTTATGCTGTAACAAGGTAATGTTGTCGACGTTACACACAGGAAGTGCGAAATACATGGTTTTTGAATTTATCGAATTTGGTTTGTAAGTTTATTTAAAAAATGCAATTCAATTTCTTGTTTTTATGAAAACGTCATGGGATTTAAAATAGTTTTATTTTTTTACAATAATTTTATTCAAATAATCTGACTATGTCATCGCCACTGGGAAAAAATAGAATCAATCTTTGAGATTTTCATTTTCATTAGATTTAATTTTTTTGATGTTTTTGAGTTTTGTAATGCGGATATTTCCTATGAATTATTAACCGTTCTTTTTTTCTGCACATGTAAATTGTCAACGATTTTTTTCGCTTGAAATGGATGGAAGAACAAAAAAATAATTTATTTTCAAATCTCATTTTCAGAAATTTTCTCATTATTGTGTTACCCACCAATTGCAATTACTGAAAATAATTACCTGTATAAATCATTTTAATTATAAAAAAAGTTTGGAAAGTTATTGTATATAAGGTTTAAACCAAAAACGGCTTGGTAAATAAGCAATTGAAAACATGTCAATGCAACTATAAACAGATAAAAGAAAGCAAATATAGATTGTGTTTTCAAATCTCACCCATGTTAGAATGTAACTAAAGTATTTATCATATACGGTACACTGTCGTAATATATGATATATTATATATACGTACGTAATAATATTGAATCCGTCGAACAGGTGGACACATGTGTTCTTATAGTATATTTTAAGGGTAATATATATATATATATATATATATATATATATATATATATATTACACATAAATATATATTTATATATATATATATATATATATATATATATATATATATATATATATATATATATATATTATAATGTTTTTATTGGATTCTGTTTCGAACTTGTTGAAATAAAGACGTAATTGCGTTTCTGTGGATAAAAGGTTTATTTACTTGTAAAACGTTCCTTCTACAATTTGCTAGTAACATTATCTTATAAACTAAACATTTACTCACCTGTGGATAAAAGAAACAACATTTAAAGCCCTTATTTCGGGTTTATCATCTGAATTCGACAGGTAAGTTTTTTACAATAAAATACTGAATCAAAAACAAATCTAACCTCTCAAAATCTTTTGACGTTTGATACGAAAGCTAACAGCGACCTCTATGGAACTTATCATAGATAATGCGGCAGAGTTTAAATGAAAGGATACCTATAGGTTTTCTTTACATCTCCCCTCCGAGAGAAGAACAATTACAAGTGTGATTGCACGTAATTGTTCTTTTCTCAATCGACAATGGAGTAAGTTTTGTAACATGAAACAAATTTGATTCTTCCTTCTTATGACCGGCATCTATTTCATAAATTGTATTAGATATTTTTTTCAAGATCTCGTATGGTCCAATTCTCAGTTCGTCTGTTTTCTTCCTATTTAGTCGATTACCGTTCTCCACATAGACTCTATCTCCTTTTTTAAAGTCATATTCTCTCCTTGATAGGTCATATCTCTTCTTATCATACTCATGAGATTTAATTGCATTTATATATGCTAATTTTCTATCTCTTCTCAGATCTTCATTTGAACATCTTGTTTTTAGTTGGAAGAATATTTACATTTTCTCCTTCCAATAGGTATTTTGGTGCAAATTTGGTAACAGTGTGTTCTGTTTCATTATATTTGTTTACACAATTCTGTGCAATTGTTGTCCATGCAATCTTTTTTTCGCTTTCATTTATTTGGTATCTTATTTTATTAACTAAAGTTTGGTTCAATCTTTCGTTAAGTCCATTTGAAAAAAGAGTGTCCACCGCAGTAAAAATTATTCTTATACTGTTATCTTTCAGAAATCCCTTAAATTCTTTAGAGTTTATACCAGGATATTGGTCCGTTAATATCATATCAATTTTATGACTTTGTGTCACTTGTTGAATAAGTTTAATAAAATCGTTAGAGCTTTGGTTTTTTGACGTCAAGATATAAGCATACCTAGTGAAATGATCAACTAAAAGATGCAGGTACTTTTTTGTTGACCGAGATCCCCCAAAGCCACCAATTGTATCAATTGATACAATTTCAAATGAGTGTCTTGCTGGTCCTAAATGTGACAATAAACCATATTTCGGCTTTCTCCTTGTTTTATTTTTAATGCATATTTCACATTCTTCGCAAGTCTGTTTAATTTTTTGCTATGATATTCTTCGCTGAATAGTATGGTGTTAATTTATTTATCATTTGTGTTGTTCCTAGGTGGCAATAAGTAATGTGTACTTTTTTTTATCAATGTTTTGCTTAATCCTTCTGATAGTATAATTTTGTTTCTTCCTTTATTTTTCTTGTAGTATATTTCATCTCTTAGTATAAGTCCATTTTTATCTTTTTGTATATCTTGATTTGAATTTTGATCTATTTTTATTTCTTCTATAGTTATTAAATTTACCACTTTCAAAGCATCATCATCATTATTTTCACTGGGATCTAGGAATGGATTTCTGCTCAAACAATCTACCTCTATATTTGTTTTTCCAGAATTATATTTAATTTTGAAATTGTATTGGGATAAATGATATGTTAGGTCTCCGAGCTCCTCATCAGTTCTTGCTTTAATATTCAAGTTTTCTAGTGGTTTATGATCAGAATACTCCGTAAACTCCTTTCCCATAAGCAAATGCTGCCAGTATTTTATAGCTTCTTTTATTGCTAAACATTCTAGGTATGCCTTCTTCTTTTTTTGTGTATCTGTTAATTTTTTTGAAAAATAAGCAACTGGTTTATTGTCTCCATTTTTATCAGGTTGTTTTAACACTGCGCCTGTTCCTTTTTGCACTTGCGTCTGTATAAATGTTTATTGGTAATTCTGGATCATAAATTTTCAGAATTGGTACAGAGCACAGTAGTGTTTTCATTTTATCAAATGATTTTTGACATTCTTCAGTCCACACGAATTTCACATCTTTCTTTAACAAATTGTGTAACGGGTCCAAGATGATAGCACTATGTGGCACAAACCTGTGATGAAAATTTACTTTTCCTAGGAATTGTCGTACATTTTTCCTTGTTTCTGGTATTGGAAAATCTTTTACTGCTACCAAATAATCTTTTAGAGGCCTCACTGAATTGTTTTCTATTATGTGGCCTAAATACTTGGCATAACTACTTGCAAATATGCACTTGGTAAGTTTTAGTCTAAATCCTTCCGTTTGTATTGCCTCCAGTAACCGTGATATATGTGATATATGTTCTTCAAAGGTTTTTGAATAAATGAGTATATCATCTATGAAACTTACTGCAAAATCAGAGAGCTTATTCTTTCTTATGATGTTAGTCATTATCCTTTGAAAAATGGCTGGAGCAGTTTTTAGTCCAAATGGTAAGCATGTCCATTGAAAATGACCTTCCTGAGTAACAAAGGCCGTTTTGTACCTATCCTGTACTTTCAATGGAATTGACCAAAACGCTGAATTAATATCAAACGTTGAGAAATACTTACAGTTTACTGTTTTTGTCATTAGATCTTCAATTAATGGAAATGGCTGTGATTGTGGGACGATTATCTTGTTCAATTCCCTGAAATCTATACAAAGTCTTGTTTTTGGTTCATCTTCCTTTTTATAAGCCAGAGTTACTGGGGCAGCAAACGGGCTATATGATTCCTCAATCAAATTTTTCTCTAATAATTTTGATATTTGTTTTTCTATCTCTCTTCTATCTTCAGCTATACATCTGTATGGACGTTTGCAGCAGTATTTATCCACCATCAGGTCAATATGAGCTTCATAATCTCGTACAGTGCCGACATCATATTTATCCTTAGCAAAGACAGTCTTAAATTTGTCTATGAGCTCGTCAATCTCTAATTGTTGTTGTTTATCTAGACGATTAACGATCTTTTCAAATTTATCAGTTTTAATATGTTCATTGAAGTTTATTTCGTGTTTCATCTTCTCCATTCTAGGGCTTCCTAATCTTGGTTCAGTTTTGTCTCCTAGTATATCAGGAATGTTGACATTTGTATCGTTTTTTATATTAAGCTCTTCTTTCTAACCTTTTTGTGTTATTTTTAAGTCTTCATTTTGAATAAGCTTGAATTTTCTTATACAATCTAAACCAATTAGGAAATCATATTTAAAATTTTCTTTGTCTATGACAAAAATATCCATGTTTTGTTCTACATTATATATTTTAATTTTTAATGTAACCATACCTTTTGTTATTTTCTCACCATTAATAGTCTTTAAATTTACTATTTGTGTATTATCTGTACTTTTTTCTTCATTCCGTATATTTAATAATTTAGCATTAATTAATGACACATTTGAACCTGAATCATAAATTCCAGTTACTTTCACAGTGTCATTCAATAGTAAATTTATTTTTATTAATGGTGGCACCTCTAGTTTTTTGGATATTTGTTATTCAGTTCTGTTTCTATTTCGGAATTATTTACTGTTCTCACTATTGATTTCTGAATTCTATCTTTAAACCAGCAATTCTTCTCTGGGTGATAGCGTTTCCTTTTTTTTTCATTGGCACAAATTTGGCATGGTTTTCTTTCTTCAATTTTTTTTTGTTTAAGGTCAGAATTTGAAAATCCTTTTTTTTCATACTTAGTTTTCCCAACGAGGTGTTCTAGTTTTCCTATTTCATTATACAAATCTTCTGTTTGTTGCAAAGTTTCTCTGTCGATTTTATCGGCAACAAAATTAGGCAAGCCGAATGCTATGAGATCAATAAGAGTCCCAGTATCAATGTTCTTCCTAACTTCCAGTAGTAATTTCTCTTTCTTTAGAGCGTACTCGAGTAACGGACCTGCTTGGTAGTTAAAACCTAGAGCATATCTCATGGATGACCAACCTTTATTTGCAAATATCTCACAAAAGCATTTCTCCCATTTGTTCCACTCTGATTCTACTTTGTATTTTATTAGCATACAGTCGTATCAATGTACACTTGACGACTCCATAAAATTTTTCAAAATCTCTATTTTCTTTTTGTCTTCGTTGATTTTGAAACGATCACATTCTTTATTAAAATTATTAATCCACTGGTATTCATTAGTGGTTTTACTTGTGAACTTTTCTATCATAAAATTCTTCGCTATCTTGCCTAGATTTTGAGTTTCTGATTTTTGTTGTTTTTCTTCGAGTAATTTTTCTAACAGTTTTTCCAAAGAGTTGTTTGAGCCACTAGATTTAGACTCTGGATCACATTCAGTTTCTATTATTTCTTCTAGATAAATATCATTAAACTGCAAGTTTTGAGCCTCATCCAAATATGCTTCCGATATCTCATCTGTCAAAGTAATTTTCCTTGTTTGGTGTCTTCTTTGCAATGTTTTTTTTATTTTGGCATAGTTTGTAGTACTCATAATTGCGTTGTGTTGATACACTGGTTGATATTCCGGTGGTATTCTATAGATGTGACCACTAGTTGTGGTAATAGAGGTTATGCATAAAATGTTGGATTTTCCATCGGATGCTGTCTTCACAGCAAAATCAAATCTTAACTTATCCATTATACTCTCGAAATATATGCAGAAAATGTTGTTTTATAATGTTTTTATTGGATTCTGTTTCGAACTTGTTGAAATAAAGACGTAATTGCGTTTCTGTGGATAAAAGGTTTATTTACTTGTAAAACGTTCCTTCTACAATTTGCTAGTAACATTATCTTATAAACTAAACATTTACTCACCTGTGGATAAAAGAAACAACATTTAAAGCCCTTATTTCGGTTTTATCATCTGAATTCGACAGGTAAGCTTTTTACAATAAAATACTGAATCAAAAACAAATCTAACCTCTCAAAATCTTTTGACGTTTGATACGAAAGCTAACAGCGACCTCTATGGAACTTATCATAGACAATGCGGCAGAGTTTAAATGAAAGGATACCTATAGGTTTTCTTTACATATATATATATATATATATATATATATATATATATATGTATATATATATATATATATATATATATATGTATATACATATATGTGTGTGTGTGTTTTAGGTCACAATTATCCTACCATATTCACCTTTGAGAACATAAACAGTAGTATCATTCTATTTCTACATTGATGATTCTTCACTTCACTTCAAATAATAATGACTTTTAGGGACTTGGACGTAATTAGTCGCAAGCTTGCGGAATTTGTTTACGGATGAGGAGCTCATTATTATAAATACGCTATTAATAATTATATGGTACTTGCATGATTGTAGATTGTTTCTATAAAATTAGAATCGAATGGAATTTTCTTTTCAGGGTGATAACAAAATAATGCGTTCAAAAATATCACAGCATATAGAAGCAGAAGCTGTCCATTATATTCACAATCCAACAAAAGTTTAGGCAGCGGCAACTAGTGAATAATATGTCCTTACGACAATTCTGACATTTTAAATTTTGGGATAACCTATTCATAAAGGGAGTTTGCTATTTCTCACAAAATTTTAGATATCCATTAACAACATTATAAAATTTATTAAAATATTGAAGGTAGATGTATTGATATGTCAGAACATAGAATATAATAGTGCAGTAGTATTGGTTTAATGCGTTTAATTTTAATATAGGCTCAAATTAAGAAATATGACAATTATCTGGATTACGTACATACTTTAATTTAAACCAAGCTAGTCAAAAATAATTTACTTTTATTGTAAATATGTGTAAATATTAGCTGTTGTTCACGTGGATCTAAAGTCACGAGCACACTTATATTAAATGTAACGTTTAATCCATCTTTTGGGACAACAATAAAACTATTTTTTTCAAGTAAGTGCGCTTTGTATTGTTATATCAAATTACTACATATCCTTGTTAGGTACACCAATGAAATATTCACAGAAACCCTTTTGCCTATTCTTGTAGGGCGAATAAGTAAACAAATTCATAGGCAAAAAGTCTAAAATGCTTGAAATATTACTTTTTTATTCTGTCACTTTATTTATGTCTCTCTGTATAATTATTTTCAAAAATAGCTTCAGTGAAGAAGCTATTTTTAAAAAATAAAGTATTTCACAATAAAATTTATAAAGCATTTAAATCACTAATCTTATCAACTGATTCAAATATTAATCAGTTTGAAAAAAGAATCTGGTCACATATAAAATACATAAAATACTGACAAATTTGATGTGCAAAATAGAACAGATGATGCGTCTTATGCATCTACCCACATTAGGATTATTCCCGCAGCACTACAATTCACCTCTGGCCACACCCATTTCGCCAATACATGTCCGTTTGGAAAAGTTCACTGGGCGATTTAAAATACTCGTAATGCCATCTATTGATTACTACTAGGCATTTTTTTGTCGTTGTATTGACTCAAAATATATGAGGGATGACATAAACACTAAATGTTAATTTGAATTAACCCTTGCGTTTTTTTGAAACTCCATTTGAAGTGAGTTAGTATTGTTTAAAATAACGAGACAATTATACATCTACAGCTATACAGTTTCCTGTGGCAATTTTACTTCAGGCATTAAATATAATATTTTTAGTTTTAGTGTCAATTAATTTTCACAATTTTGAAATACTCATTCAGAACGGAATCTCAACGGTTTGAATCGCATTACAAATTAGCCACGAATCTTCGAGGAAATAAATTAATAATTGAGAGAAAATATTCAGCTAAATATAATCAAATTACTATCCAGTTACTTGTTAGGAGGGGAAACATATAAATATTCAATTATATAAATCCCAGCTTGAATGTCAACGGTAAAACTGACTACGTTTTTTCGTTGAACGAATTAGCAAGTGAGGTATGATGTAGGTACTAGGTTTGTCTACCTATCTGTTTAGAATGAACTGATGAAAAGTTTTTTTTTCCATATAATTGTCGACAGAACATTTTGATCTACTGAATATGCCATTTAGCAGTTTTGTCATTTTCTTTATTACGCCGGGGTACATCAGTCCCCGTTTCAATTCACTTTGGGGTTAAATTGTCAATAAGAGTTGATTAATGATGATTAAAATTCTTATGATGGGAAGACAACAGTTATGTCTTGAAAACAATATATAATAATATAGACGTTTCCGTAATACAAAATACAATATCTACGCGTGTTAACTGTTTGTGTAAATTAATACATAATGTGTTTATTAATTTACATTCCAATGGCAACCTAAACTAGTGGCTTTTGACTATTATTTAATAAAACAAATTTTTCAAGTATGAGAATGACTTGACTACAATTATTTTCTACATATGTAGATTATTAAAGTGAAAGTTTTTTGGACGCGATGAGAATAAAATGTCAAGGTCAAATTTAAAGCAACATTTTGTTGTAACGTCTAAGTATACAGAATCTATCGTAGAAGAAGTAGAATATATACTTAGCCAACCTTTGAAAAGAGATAGGTGAACGTGATGACTAAGACAAAAAGTGTATGTATGCGTGAAAATTAACGAAAATGGTGGTCACTTCTGCTTTCAGCTGTTTTGTACGTTAGAGGTATCAACATTTAAAAAAAGGCCCTCATTACTGCTATTAGCTGTTTTGTACGTTATGGGTATTGAAGTAAACTATCAACATTTTGTGGACGTAATTATCTTTTTATGACTGATTTATTATTAATTCTGGGTGTACTTCATTCATTAAAAGTCTAACAATATATGTATATAATTTTATTATTAACCAGCAATGAACCACAAATATAGTTGTATATAATAGCTACATATAGTTCACCTCTCTCTTATACCCTTACAAATCGAAGTTTGGATCGTCAAAGATGTTTCATTTCTGTACACCTGTATTGAGACGCACGCGGTTTTTTAAAACATATCTCTTATATATTGTTTTTCCATTAAATTTGTATATCTTTCAAAGACGTGAAACATTTTGAATTTTTCATAAACTGCGAAATTTAATCGCTGTAGTTTTGGAATGACTTAAAGTAAAGTTTTAGTAATGCTGTTATTTTTTCATAACTTTGATTTTAGTAGTTTCGTAGACGGAGTAAGACATGTTTTTATAGACATTTTAACAATATCTCAAGAACTATCTAATGTAACATTATAAAAAAATATGTTTGTGTTCTGTGGTACATAAATTGATTTTTCATAAAACACATAAAATTAAAGAAAAAAAAATATATGTGTGCAATTCACATACAGTAGAAACGAAACTTCAGTATTCAAGAACTTACTTATTCACACAAATAAAAGCAGTGTTTTATGCTTTAAATATAGTTTTATTGATTCAAAATTTGCTATTTCATATATATTTTTAGTTATTATTAGTTATTTCTGCTATATTTAAGTATTCAATAATGGATAAAGTAATAATTTGTAAATTTTAATGTAAATAAATACATACCAAATTGCAAAAGGGTCTGACCGATATTTATATGATCGGCTTACAATAGAAAGCCAGAAGAAAAAAAATAAATTGACATTTGACATCAATATGATCTGTGTTTCACATGAGAGACAAATCTCATTGAAAGACGATTTTTATTGGGAATTTTAACTGTTTTAAATACCAATATAATAGAAATAAGTTTAAATTATACTATTATAAAAATATCCGAAAAATAAAAAAGACGGTAATAACAGAAAAATAAGTAATAAGACACAAGAATAAATATAACAAAAAATGTATGTTATTTGAATCGCGCAACCAGTACAACGCGATCTATTGAAATGTTTAGTACATTTGGAAAAGTTGGAATGATGTTTTGTTCAATCAGTTAATTAATAGGTTCTTAAGCTTTTAAATAAATATGAAAAAAACATTTTACATTTTCAATCAATGTTTAAATCATAATAAAAATAAGTTTATCTATGTATATTACGATTTTAACCGTCATCACCGTATCCAGCCTTTTTCTTTCCTACATTTTACTTGACGAGTTGTCAATTATAACTGATTGACTTTCAATGATAAACTGACAGAATAAAGAGACATTAAATACAATTCCGTAGCCAAATGATAAAAACGGAACTCTTATAATTTTGTCATATCGGTCTCTCCGTCCTCATGTTGAAGCATCAAATTAAGTCCAATAATAACGATAGTGTACAGGAAAAGGTAGTTTAGTTAAAAGCACAAAAGTAAATAAAAAATACTTTTTAGTCTATAAGGACACATTTATCAAAATTGGGGTTAAATTTTTTTCTCGTCAACGTCATCGTAAAGTTGCACTCGTAACTGAAGAGGTGTTTTCAAAATGCATTCGAATGTAACTAATAATATAATTTGGTACAGCGATTCCTTCGCGGGACATGTCTTGAACGCGTTATGCAATTTTTTGGTTTGCAATAATGAGGGTAACGTTATTTAATAAGTACCTTGAAGCATTATTCTGGTAAATTATTATTAATAAATTTTAAAGTATATGTAACCAAAATTATTTCTCTTACGCCTGTGAAAAATGCACAAAAAATTAATTACAAAAACTCGAAAATAAATTGCTTCAGTCTCGGGCGGTGAAAACTTAATCGTATTTCGATTATGTATTATTACAGTTGGCTTTAAATAAACAAAATGCATTATCCACGCTTTTCACTGACATATACATGTGAAGATTGATCCACAGCCATGTAACAATCTCTTGTTCTACGAAAATTCAATCTACGAAAAGTGGCCAGAAAGTAATTGGTCTTGCGGCATATGTTTTAAGAAATTGCCTATAACGAATTATACCGGAAAATAAAAAGTTTTAACATTTACTTAAAAAGAATGAAATTCATCTTTACTCCAGCTTTATGCAAATAATAACTGATGAATACTAAATTTGATTAGAAATTGTGCATTCTCTTTCAATGCATGGGGACATGTTTCATTCTAGAATTAATTTTAACGTATCTGCTACAAAAAGCTTGTCCAATTTCCTTTGATTGATACTGAAAATTTCGCTGCTGTTTTAAAACTCATAATCTAACAAAACTTTACGCGTACCATCGTGTTCGTTATAGTGGAGCAAAACGTGATTGTGATTCTTTTACTGTATCTTGAAACCACAGGAATATACATTTCAGTACAAAACGATGTAAGATAACATACAAGGCGCCACGCTCTATTAAAAATTGTGAGGTGTAGTAATCATTATTACCCTCATATTTAGACACATCTGGGAAAAACGGTCTTGTAGTCCAAAACTCCAGAGCCTGGGGTAGACTACGTGGATTGCTTGTGGGCATCGAAGATCTCTAAACAATCAACTGTGCAACCAGTCAGAAACGTCGGGACATAGTGAGTACTTAGTATATAATATCTAGGTTTACTCATTAAATATATAATTACCGCGAAAAAACCCGATTCAAATCAAATAAAATATGTGTTCGAATCGCGAAAGTTTGAAAAAGTCTATCTCTAAAACAGGTTTATTTTCAACCAAAATGGGGATTTTCTTCAACAAACTGGAAGTGAAACAAACTCGTGCCAAGACTTTTACATCGAGCCAAGACAAAATTAGTCGCTCGTTCCACAAGACGAGATCGGCAGATAGAAGATCCGTCGAAATAGACAATGTATCCGCTGAATAGATTCCGCAAGCTATTTAGGAGGGTTAAGAGGTTGTGCTAAGGTCTTTATTCCTGCAAGTTAGGAGGGTTGTGCTAAGTTCTTTATTCCTGCAGCAGGAATAAAGACCTTAGCACAACCCTCCTAACTTGCTGGAACCCAACGCTCCCTAGAGCCCATACCGGCGGTGCATATTTCAATATTCGGTACATTGACTTACGTATTGTCGTATATTGATATATACATCAGTTTGAGGGTCGAAGTATTCAGCCTTTTATCCTTCTCGACATTCCGCGTCATAGCATGGAAGGCCACCCTGGCGCTCTCTCCGATGTAAGGCGTCTGAACAGAAAGATTCGCCTTGAGTCAAGGACCTTGCCTAGGTATGTCATCTGGGTCCGTTGTCGCACACCGATTCAGTTGGCTTCCTGGCCACTCTGACCTTAAAGAAATGATATGTTATATTATGCAGATATGTTAGCAGTTTATTAAATTATAACTTAATTCGTGAAGATTGAGAGAATCCTTTCTGAAGTTATATTTGAAATTTTTATCTAGAATATAACTGAAGCACTGATGACCTAGTAGTTTTATTTATTAAAGATCATCTCTTGACCCAATTTAATTGAACTATCTTATGATAAATTCTAAAAAAATATTTCTTACCCAAAATATTAATTCAGAAGGTATCCACATGAACTGGAAAACAATCTAACCAAGCAATCTACAAAATTAACCCGGGAAAATAACTATCAAATTGTGACTGTCATTTAGAAATGAGAAAACTTTTCCACGATACCCGTTTCGTTGAATTTTTTTAAGAAAAGAAGAAGAAATAAATTTTATAGTATTTATAATATTTAGTACTGACACATGCCCCATTATTTTCTTCTACAGGCATATAATCTAAATTATTCTATTTTTCTCGCCGTTGACAATGTTCAGATATAAAATCATCTATCGCCTTAAAACTTCTTCTAAAAAGACATTTCATAGGGAAAAGACACAAATACAAACGCAGAAAGGAGAATTAATTTGTATTGATATATATATATATATATATATATATATATATATATATATATATATATATATATATATATATGATGCTAATTTATTTAATTACTGTTAAGTGTACTTTATGTAAAAATTTGTGCCAGCGAGATGCAGAAGGAATAAAGAAGATTGTTAAAAAATAAACCTTGAACTGGACGATTCAAAGCAAACGCCGAGCTTGTGTATTTTAAAAATGAACGCAATTATTGAAATATCTAATTGTAAAGATCCAGAGGAAATTTTTGGGAGACGTAATTGTTATCCATGAAAAATGAACTGGTTTTAATTAAATACTTCAAAAGGGTCTATTTCAATTTCAAAATAACTGTTATGGTATTTGTAATGAATTGTCAAGATACGATGAAGTTAGTAAAGTGACTTTTCGGGTTATAGTTCTTAAAATAAATAGCTATTAAAATTTTTTAATTCAATTTCCAATTTTACCATTTTTGCTAATTAAAAAATCAGATATTTTTATTAAAAATTTACCTCTAATTTTTAGTTTACCCACACATTTCCCGGTGATATCTTCTTGCGAATACATTAGGTTTCAATTAAAAACAAAATGATAATTTATTATTAAAATGTTTATTTTCTGCTAATGTTGTTCCTTTATATATAATCTTTGTAGTCTATAGTGGAGGATGTATAAATTGTTATTCGGTCACCGTAATTCTGCTTTTACTTATTTTGCCCAGAGGAGTCAAGAGTTATGCTGGCTATTTATCCGGATTTCCCATCAAGGAATATCGCGACAATTATTAATATGCTTCCATTAACTCAACATCAATTGAACAAGTTATGGCTCAGTATCCTCAGGGCAGAAATAGTTCAACATTGATAAAACCAACCGAGCTGTTGAAACTATTTAACCAACGAACGTGTGAATTGTCAAATTACCCAGGATGAAGTAAATTAAAAATATTTTCAGGTAATTCAATAACATTAACTGAAAATTTAACTGGGAGTTATGATTGTTCCACATGGAGGTTCGTAAAGATGTACCTCCAACATAAAGAGTTGTGCGCTGTTGTGAAAAGTTGTGTGGCGAAATTAGTGAAACAATTGATTCGAAAGAAAATTTAAAGGCAAGAACAAAAATTATTTTTTTAATTGATACACCGCATTACGTCCATATTAAAGAAGCTCCGTCTGCATATATTAAGTGTGGAATAATCTGGAACGTGTTTTCAACAATAACGGGCTATTGTGTCGAGGTGAATTAGTAAGAGATTTATGTATGACAACTCTTGCAGAATGTCAAAATATAGAAGTATGTCAGTCGAGTAATGACCATGGCACATAAATTACGAAATATCGGAATTGGGCAGGATGACGAGTGACTCGGAACAATGTTACTTTCTAGTTTACAAGGGTCATACAAAAGGACGATCATAGCGATGAAAACAATTCGCACTTATACTCGAGTACGAAAATAAGTGCGAATTTAGTCAAAACAAAAGTTTCAAAAGATGTCATAATAATTGGCAGTTACATGAAGCTTTCGTGTTAAATAGATATTTTAAAGGGTCCAAAATCGAATCTCAGAAAAGGTTTCGATGTTTCAACTGCAACAGATTTGGTCACATAACAACGGAATATAGATCCGAGTAAAAACAAAAGGACTAAAAAAACAAGAATTTAAGTTACGCTATTACTTTCACTGCTTTGGCGAAAGGTACTGACATATAAAACATACACTTTGATGTGCGTGGTAGAGCAGGATTATTTGTTCAACGTGAGCTATCACTGTATACACAAATAGTCACTGTATTTCAGCGGCAGGAATTGAATCACCTATCAAGATGATAAAGTGGCTGATGACAAACCACATTCGGTAAAGAATTCTGGTCAAGTGCGTCTTGACGTCTGTAACGATAAAGGTTTTTACAATAAAATCATACTTAAGAATGTGTTAAATGTGTCCGGTTTGGCAACAAACTTATTGTCGATTAATCAAATATTTAAAAACGGTGGTTTAGCATAATTTAATAATAAAGGCTGCTTTCGAAAAAATAAAAGGAATGAAATTGTAGATATTTATAATTCAATTAACAATATGCACAGATTAAAAATATACCGTGATGTTGTATACGTATAAAATGTTGACAAATCGAATATTTTTCCGTAGCATCAACATCTGGGTCGTTTGAGTGAAAAAGGCAAAAAAATTGTAGAAAATACTAACTGCGTTCAATTATCTAAGAAAGAAAATAAAACCTATATTGTAATATGTCTAAAGCGCTACTAATGTGATGGTACATGCAGCAAAGAGAATGCAACCAAGCAAGTGGAAAAACAAGAAAACGATTTTATTACAAAATGCAATTTGTTCTTGGATAAGCAATTTATTTTCTTTGTAACTAACTTCGAAGGCAGAAATGCACATAGTATATTCCTTTTTGGAAATTTGGCAGACATATTAATGATTATATAATTAATGATACTCATAATTGGTAATACTATGTATAAAGCTAAATTCATGTTACCCGTGAAAAGGTCTGCATGCTTGGTATCTGATTCAAGAAAAATAGGCTTACTAAAGTCCTCGTAATTCACCGAGATAACCATTTTTGCAATCAAATATAGAAAGAAAATTAGTTTCATTTTATTACGATTGTTTGCTCTTAGAATTGATAGATTCGCGTATTCCTAGGTCGACGGATACTCGGGACCACTTTATTTTAAAAGCTAAAAAGAGAAGAAAAAATGAACGACAAACGTTTTGAATGCAGAAAGTACAAGTATAGATTAAAAAAGGATGAAAGGCTAATACTGTCAGTCATACTCTAATTTAATTTTATCAATTTAAATATTGGCATTTTTGCAAAATTGGTAGGGAATATAATCGATTACCGAGCGCATGGCACCTTAGTAAATTTCTGTATAAATAGTGATTGTTGGATTTTATGCAGATCATTAAAATATAAATTAAAATTCCAAGTTTTATTTCTAGTTTACATTATTTTTAGTAAAATAAGTCTCGTCTCAATAATATATTCTCATAGAGTAGTATAAAAAGTGGCAGTTATTCGAAATCGAATATAGCGACAATTTATTACAAAAGATAAAGAGTCACCGCCGTGTCAGCCACCGTTTTTGTCAAAAATATTTGGCAAATATGAATTTATGGCCCTGAAATTAGTCTAAAATTATCCGAAAAAGGAATACTGCGGCTATTTGTTGCATATTGCAAATGTCGCCAATCTTAAATCTCCCAGACATTCTGAAATTCGAATTCCGGACCTTAAAATTAGTTGAAAATTTCTCAACTGGCAATTTTTCTAGACATATTTTATGTGAGAGTAATTTTGGAGATGGCTGGCTATAGCAACTAGAGGTGAATATTTTGCTAATTCTCATTTTATTTCATCAATCCAAAATTTAATTGGAGTAGTTTTGATGAGGATTTTCTTAGGATAATTAGAATGTATCCTTACACAGAATTTTCCTTATTTAAGTAATGAACCAATAATTTATTCGAAATCTATTTATCAAGGTAAATCTTTACTTGAAACTGTTGTTGAAAAAAATATTAGTTATATACGGCCATATGATAATTTTATTTTCAGAAAAACTCCATTTTCCAGAAAGATAATGACTTTATATAGATATTTGCAGATTCCACGAAATTCACATTTCATGAATAGTAAAGATTTTATGGATACACTTCTCAAAACACTCAAATTGTTAATAGATGCTTAAAAAGAGAAGAGAAAAAAAACGGATTCTCAAAAAATATTGTTCTAAAAAAATTGTATCAACGAGTCTACTTTTTTAAAAAGGTAAACTAAAAATTAGAGCGACGCATTCCTTTTAAAAGAAATCGTTTCGAATAAAATATTTTGAATTGAAATATTTTAGTTGATTGCAAAATAGGATTTATAATACCATTAT
The DNA here is from genome assembly GCA_039881145.1 of Druceiella hillmani. NCBI lineage: Eukaryota > Metazoa > Arthropoda > Insecta > Lepidoptera > Hepialidae > Druceiella > Druceiella hillmani. The sequence continues at coordinate 17,706,325 of JAYKKI010000043.1, forward strand.
AATGTACGGTATCAATAAAATCTACAAGTAATTTTCTGTGTGTAGAACGGTACAAAATGCGATGAAATGGTAGAGGAAATTATTTTTCCTTTATTATTTTACATAACAAATGTTTATCCTTTTCTTCATTTTGTCTATAAATACTCTAAATTTTTTATATAACTACTATTTATCTTCATCCACCAAGACGTTATCAACCATCTGGTCGTCATATTACAAGAACAATTTATAAAAACAGTCTGTCATTTATTTTAATTACATGAGCCCTTACATTACTTTTAAATCTATGATGTTCTATTGCGAGACTAGCGACTTTAATGATAATTAATTTAAAAGTATGTCTGTTTAGATTACAATATATCATGTTCGAGAATTTCTACAAATTTACTTTCAGACAGGTCTCTCAGCTTTGACGCAAATTTCGCTTAGAGAAAAAAACATTCCTCGCAAAGCGTTGAATATTTTAATTAGTAGAATTCTCAATAAAAAATCTACTGTAATTCCTTTTTTTTTACTTTTCGGTTCAGTGTTTTTGCATATTTTTAAATTCTTTTGTAATCATTTATTTTTTATATTCTTTTAGTAACGACCACAAAAAGTATATAAAAAACATGAACATCAAAAAATAAAATCATGAGAAATTGATGACGTACAATAATTTTTATTTTATTTCTTCATTCCTTTTTTTATGAAGGACTAGCAAAAATAATGACAAATCTTATGTTACAGTTTCGTACTATGTAACTGCATATAAGTACGTATTACAGTTTATAGTTTTATAAAAATGTTCAAATTCCCAATTGGATTTTTTATCGTTATTAGTCACTTAAATTTTTTAGCAGTCATGTTTACATTTTACCACATTTTGAATATTTGATTTTGTGGGTAAAATCAAATATAACAAATCACAAAATCGAAATGAAAATCCTTTTAACGTGAACTAAGAGTCATTACAATATTTTTAACAAGTTTGATTTACATTCATAATTTTGAAATAAAAGGTAACGTTTAGAGACCTGCTCTCGTAAGGACGTCCAAGTTAATCACTCGCTGACGCACCCTCCTACCTCGCATGCGGCGCGTCCTTGGTTCAGTTTCTTTATGTACCTGTGTTTAACTGGCCCCTGGACAGTAGGTGGCAAATGCTTATTATTTATTGTTATTACAAACATTTTAGAAGTCTATTTTTTTCATAAATGCCCCCGCGGAAATTTTCAACAAGTAATTTATTTTTCTCACATTTTTTTTCCTTTTCCCGGCCGGTTTACAACTAGCACCTGTTGATATAAACTCACACACATACATACATACGTATAAACACACGAACACACACACACACACACACACACGCACACACACACATATATATATATATATATATATATATATATATATATATATATATATATGTTATCTGCATTTTATTCGCAAAGTAAATTTGACTTTTCGGACACGTTTCAAACATTTTTCAACCACAAGTTTGATATAAAGGAAGTCTGTGAAAAAATAAAAACTGTTTTCTTGTTACCTATTAACGTCATAAATCTACATATTACCGTAAAATTTCATTGCGACTGAACGTAACTTAAAAGGGTCTTATGTTGATATGACATGCGGACAGACCGACAAATGGACAAAATTAAAAGTTCCCGTTTATCATTGTTTAGCTACACAACCGTAAAAAGATGGTCACCGTAATAGGGAATTAAATATTGGAAAAACAGATTTTCCTTTATATATATATATATATATATATATATATATATATGTATATATAATACCAGGTGACCGAGCGATGCTCGGTGTATTTCGAGTATCGATTTCGGTGACCGAGCGATGCTCGGTATATTTCGAGTAGTTCCCATAGGACCATGAAATTGCTTGTTTCGTGGTATCAGATTAAGTATTAGATTTTCTTCCCCTTTCCCGTCCCTTTCCCCTTCCCCTTTGTTTTTGCTTTCGCGTTCGGCTTTCAGTCTCGCCTTCGCTCTCACCTTCCCGTTCGTCTTCGCATTCACCTTCGCGTTCGCCTTCGCATTCGCACTCTCGTTCGCATTCGTGTTCGCCTTTGCGTTCACGTTCGCCTTGACGTTCGCGTTCGCCTTCCACTTCCCCCTCTCCATCGCCTTCCTCTTCACTGCCCTCCTTCACCTTCTCCTCCACCTCCTCCTCCCCTTCCCTTTCCCCTTTCTCTTCCCCTTCCCCTCATCTTGCCCTCCCCTTCCCCTTCAGCTTCCCCTGACGCTTCCCTACCCGCTTCCCTATCCGCTTCTCCATTTGCTTCCGCTTCCCCTTCGCCTTCGCCTTCGCCTTCCCCTTGCCTACACCTTCCCCCTCCCCCTCCACTTCCTCTTCCCCTTCCCCTTGCCTTTTCGATTCCCTTTCTCTACCTTTCTCTCTCACCTTGCCCCTAGCCATTCTCTCCTATGTTTTTCCATTCAAAAGTTATTAAGTCGTATAATATAGTGTTCATAGTAATTTTGAAAAATTTAAATGGCTGCCATTTACAAAATAATTAACCTACATGGCTCATTATTTTTTTAATATAATCACCTACACAATAAATATACCAAATTTCATCGAAATCGTTAGAGCCGTTTCCGAGAAACCATTTACATATTTATATATATACATACAAGAATTGCGTTTAGTAGTGTAAGATATATATATATATATATATATATATATATATATATATATATATATATATATATATATACATACGTACGTACAAGTACACACGTGCGTGTATTTGTGTGTAGGTGCATATTGGGGATGTAAAAATGTCTAAGTTTTGTTCGATAAAGTCTCAATAGCACTTCCATTAATTAATTATCTCTTAAATTTATTCATCTTCGTTTACTGAGTACACCTTGTCCTAATGAAATAAATGCTGTGTGTCTTTAGCAAGCTCATAGAATATACTGTGAAAATATTGTAACTGATTTTCTCTGAAGTTTGCGGTAGAGACTTCATATTTTCTTAACCTTCCCTAATTTATTTAAATTTATCACAAGTATTTTCGTGAGGTGGGTGGCAGTTCGTTTGGATAAAATATCAGGAGAAACCATTAGACGAGGGTGCATAGTACTTTTAGTAACATGATGGAATATCATTAAGTATTTTTAGCAAAAGGGAGGTAATTTCTACTACAATGTGGTATATATTTACCTACGGGGTTTTAGGATATTTTTCCATCGGAAGTGCTTCATTCCTTCAGCCTTCTCAAACTTGTCGATGTTGTTGCGTAGCTAAACGAAAAATAAATTATCAATATTGCTTTAGGCACACACGCTTTTGATTCAGTAATGGGTTTTAAATACTTGGGATCTGAAACTAATTGCTAAAATAAAATATTGTCATAAATTAAAAACAGAATTGTTGCTGCTAACAGAGCTTACTATTGACCGGAAAACCCTCTTAAGTCACAATTTGTTTTCAGGAAAAAAAAAATTCCTGTCGTACAAAGCCCTCATTAGACCAATTTTGATCTGTGGCTCTGAAACATGGACATTGACAAAATCAGATGAGCTCCATTTGGGTATTTTGAAATGAAAAGTTTTAAGGTCAATTCTTTGGGGGCATAAAATAAAATAATATTTGGAGAATAAGATACAAAAGAAGAAGATACTAAATTGGGCTGCTCTTGTGTAGAAGAAGAGACGAAAAAACAGAACATGTGTGGGTTTTATGAGATTACTGTTGTTGAGTCTGTTAATGTTTGAAAGCAAGTATCGTGTAGTCTGTCGTCTAGACGCAAATACTTAGAATTTGAATTCATCGACTAATCACAGCGGAAATAAATAGAGCAAAGTCGGTTAAGAGGAAGTCGGAACGGGATTATTGGTTAATGAAGTATTATCATATAACTGTATTTTCAAAATATAAGTCGACATTTACTCTGAATATCCCAAATAGCTACTTAATCCAGATTCATTACAATACAACTAATCTTTGAATTCTTTACTACTAAGCTATATTTTTAGCAAAAGCAAATTGGGTGCAAAACAATACGCTACAGGATAATTCAATCCATCTGTGCTACTCTAGGAAAATCTATACCTGATAGCCATTATTCAAAAAACGTGTTAGCTATAGAAAACCGCAAATATTCTACATTCTATTGTTTTACAAAAGATGGATATTGAAATATACCAACGTATAAAATCAAGGTGTAATTAAAACGTTGTACTCAAGATATCAGTTTATTTCAGTTTGTAGACAGAAATTACTAAATTAAGATTACCTTCCTAATCAAGATATGACATTACATTCATTGTAAATTTACAACCTACGGAAACAGATAAGGGATTTGTCAAATGTATTTGTAAACAACATTGCAATACTAAAAAGTGCTTACGTCTTGAGAAGAAAGTCCTGTTTATATCCAAATAACTGAAATATTATTTGAGCAATGATCGACGTTCATCTGGCTTGCTCTTCTTTTTTCAATGGGTTGCTCTATTCTTTGGGGTAGCCCTAAAAATAGAGCAGACCATCGAAAAAGCGTTATTTCCAAAAAAGTTTTTTTCAGGAGATCGGTGATAGTTTGGTAGATAGTTTGTATTCGAGTTAATAACGATGATATGGGATAATTGTTCTCCAACTTTTTCTAGGTTTCTTTATATGTACTAAGACTAACAGCATTAATTTTGATTCTTTTTGTTTCGATAAATACATGTCGCTTTAATCCGGTCTGGCTAGGTACGTATCCTGAAAATAGTAATAAAATTGAAAATTAAATTTAAAAAAATATAAGTTGGTTTAGAAATCGTTATATCATCTTCATTTTAGTATTTTTGCTAACTAAAAGTTATTATAAATAAAAGGTTTATTGAAAATTTTATAAAGAGCTTCCTCTTAAAAAATCAATAAAAATTGTTTAAAATTGTTTTTTAGGTTCCTGTCTCAAATGATATATCGGTTAAATTAAACAAAATTCTGGCAGTGTGCGAACTGGGTGTGGTACACTAATAAATATTTAGCATTATCATTCTTTTCATACTTTAAACATTAGTTTTGCGATTTTACATCTTTAAAAGTCAATAAAACAACCCTTACGGTAAGATTGTGTTTATGTCAGATAATTATCCATTATTTCGGGAACGAGTAATTACAAACAGGAAAATGGAACCGTATCTGAAATTTTAATACCAAATTTAGGATATTTTTTATTTAAAAAATTATAAAATAATCCACAAATCCAATTAATGTTTTTCACAACTTACCAGCTATGGACATGACATTTCCTTATATAAAATTTTAACATTGTCCTATTTAGTATAAATGATACAATAAGAATCATGTAATTTTCAGTTAAGGCTTAATTAACTTTATATAAAATCTAATTTATATAAAGTTAATTAAGCCTAATCATATCTATTAATCTAATTTATATAAAATCCAAGCTTTTACAACCATTATTTTTAAATATTGACGTTAGCACGTTCCTCATACTTCATCGCCAATATTAATCACATTATAATGTTCTCAAAGTAATGGCTCATTTTATTTAAAATTCTGCAAGTGATTAGTATTTAGTGTCAGAACGTACAATAACATTTCCTTATAAAATGTTCTAATGTAATACAGTTTGCACGAAACAAATTGTAAAAGTTTTGTTATTACCAGATATTATAATCAATAGAAATTTCTATATATTCACAACATAAAAATATGCAATATCAAAATAATTTCAGCCAGCCATGTGAATATTAACCTTTAATTACCTGAATTGCACAAAGGACTAAACTTCTTCGTGTTAATGCACATTTCCTCCGTAAGTTGCAATAGATAAATATCCTCGTTTCAAGTCTTTAAAATCTTGTCACGTAGTGACTTCCAAAAACGATTTTACGTTGATTTCATGTTGAAGTTGCTTATAAATAGTCGCTCGAGGAAGGGTCGGTAGCTTATTACGCGATGCTCGTGTGGGCGAAATAACGACGTGCGTCGACTTAATATCTCGCAGACAGGTTTGAAAGGTGTGTTGTAAAGTAACTGAGCCAAACCGTCGAATCGCCTCCCGTACCACGTATTGATCGTAAAATTTTAGTTTATTAACATTTATATGTGGATTTATTTATACCTATAGAGTATTCTAAGTCCGGACTAAATAGGTAATATTTATAGTTTCAAAATGAAAAAGTTTAGCACATAAGTTATTTTTTCATTTATTTTATGATTTTTAAAGATACTGTATTTTATTTCCAAATAACAAAATATTATCAATTTAGAAATTTTTTATTACGGCTCAATAAATTATTAAAGCTGGTTAATCGCAACTAATGCACAGTCAAAACATGGAAAAAAAATTAAACCCGATTTTGTTTATGAAGGTTGTCGCTACAGTTCTCAAAATAACGGTTAAAAATATAAAATGGAAAAAAATAAAGAAAACATTTCATCCGAGTTACTTTGATTTTATTAAGGGCTCTAAAAATATAATTACGAATTCAATAGTTTTTTTGTTTTAGCTTCATTAGTTTGAAAAGCTTAACTTTCAAAAAAATAGATTAAACTTTTGAATGTGATCTATGATAATACATTTAATCTGATGTTTCTTGATTCCGAAAAAAGTCAATTTCCTGTTCTTTGAATATTTTATTGTTTTTGTTTAATACAATTCGAATAAAATCCACCCAGATTTCCTAATTTTCTTTTCAGCCCGCTTTATATATAAGGAAATATCAAAAATTTCCAAATGATTGAGATCTTATTGGAGTAATGATCGATGTTTATCTAGCTTGTTCTCCTTTCTTCGATGGTCTGCTCTATTCTTTGTAGTTTTAAAAATAGAGTAGACCATCGAAAAAGCGTTACTTCTAATAAGTTTTTTGCTGGAGTTCGATGATATAGTTTATGTTCGAGTTAATAACGATGATGTGGGATAACAGTTTTCCAACTTTTATTTTGATTCTCATTGTTTTAATCAATACATATCGCTCTAATCTGATCTGGTTAGGCAAGTATCCTGTTAATAGTAGTAAAATTAAGTATAAAATAAAAAAATATATAAATTTGTTTACAAATCGTTATCTTCATATTAGTATTTTTGCTAATTAAAAGTTAATAAAAACTAAAAAGAAAAAGTTGATTGAAAATTGTATGAAGAGCTTCCTCTTCATAACAAATCAATTAGATTTTTTTTAAATACTTTTTTAGGTTCCTGTCATAAATGAAATATCGGTTAAATAAAAAAAAAAACTTGCAGTGTGCGAACTGGGTGTGGTACGCTAGTAATTAATTAGCATTATCATTTTTTCATACGTTAAACATAATTTTTGCGATTTTACATCCTCGAAAGTCAATATAACAAGTTAAGATTGTGTGTTCATGTCAGGTAATTATCTATTATTTCGGGAAGCTGGTTAATCGCGACTAATGCACAGTCAAAAAAAATAATAAAAATTAGAAATTACAAAAATTTAATTTCACGTAATTTAAAAATGACATTTATAATTTTTTTGGCTAAGGATATGGAGTATATTAGAAGTTAGAAAAGCCCGTGACGGAGAGACGATCAGATAGACAGACAGGCAGCGTTGTCATAACAATGGAATTCCATTCGAACTTTATGGGAATGGAAACTTTATAAAAGATACCGATTTGTTATCCAGTTTAACATTAAACTTGTACAAAGAATTAAATGATTAAATATGAACAACAAAGTTACTGATATATGAATCATGTCAATGCTTCCAATATTGTTTAGTAAGTAAATATTTCTAGATACAGTGGAAACAAGGGTTTATAAATAATACATTTTTAAAAGCTTTTATACTTTGTTACGTAAAAATAAAAATGTATAGTCCGTGCGAGTGATATATTTATTTGGTGTAATGAATACGTTTGCAACTGTTTATGTCAAGAAAATACGAGTTTCTCTACGATAATTATGTGACAGAATTCGTCATGAAAGTTGAATCATGCGTCAATTGAAATTTGCATAGTATCATATCACATATTACATTTCCTTTATTATGAATATATTAAAGCATAACTTATTTGAGTAACAGTGCATTTTTTACACTCACACATAAGTTAGCAATGAGCTAATTTATATGTGAGTGGTAAGGAATACGATAAAGTTGTTGATGATGATAGTGATAACATCTACGTTGTGGATATAAAAACAATGTTTGTGATTTTTTCTGTCAGAAAAAGCGTATTAACTTATTAGAAACTATATCTTACTTTGGCAGTTGCTCTAGTTATTAAAGCGGATATTTCTTGATTGTACATATTACCTGCTACTAAAGTTTCAGACGAAGCCGAAGATTATTTGCTTTTTTTACAATAAAAGTTCATTCTGAGCCGATTTATATATATATATATATATATATATATATATATATATATATATATATATATATATATATATATATATATATATATAACCTCAAACTTAGTAATCGTTTTTATTACTATTGAGCCACTATTTTGTATCTTTCAAAACTTAACTTTCGCTTATTTTTCAAATCTAATAACATGACGGAAATGTTATTCCTGTCATTCTCAAGTTTTATATGAAATTTCAATTCTGAATAAGTTATTTTTTTACTTGTTCGTCAAAGACATATGAAGCAAAAGAAGCGATGAGGACGAAATGTTGTAAAGATGGGCTATAAATTTAACACTATATTTTACCACTATAATTTCATTACTGCCTAATATTTTAAACAATCGTCACAAAATTTCTCATTTCGATGCCAGATTCACAACGACCTTTTCTACTCAAGGTCTGGATTTACTGTATATGGTACGCCTTTCTAAACATAGTGTGTCCTTTCATGATTCAGCCCCCCAATCTACCCCTTTTGAAATTTATCTGAAAACATTAGACTTCTCTAACTTTAATAGGATTATTTTTCTTCCGTTTACGTATTTCTTTCACATTTCATCTTTTCCTGTATGTCAACTTTTGACTATTTTTTACAAAACTCTAGAATTAGCCTGTCTGTACATTGAAGATATTTACGACAAAATTATTTATTAACATACGATAAAAGAAATAATAGAACACAAAAATATTTTTCTATAAATATCTTTTTGTTTATTCATTTGTCTGTTTGTTTGAACATATATCACCTAAAAATTACTAACATAATTTTCTATAAAAACATAGTGGTTAATCTGAATAAATATTTAGTTTTTACTTCACATGACTATGTTCTATAAATCAAAAGACATGCGAGCTTAAAATTTTCTAAAATTCACTTAACGCTGACAAAAAAGGAATAACTAGCTATTCAATGTGTAGCAATAATGTAAATGTATAGCAGTGAGTGTTTAAGTACACAGTCTACATGCGGACAGCTTCCTGAGGGTCAACATCGTTGTTGTTTATTTTCCCTATATATCTCTGTTCTGGTATAGTTCTATACTGAATTTTTCGATATGGCCTTATTTTATTTTTCTCAGTTTATTAAAATTTCGAATTTTTTGTGAATATTTGTAATTTAATTACTTTGGTAGGTTTAGTAATAGTCTGTATGAATTACATTATTTTATACATATAATGATAATAAAATTAACCTAAATGTGTATTAAAGGTATTTACATAAAAAAACGATTATGGGGCACATGAATAAAGTAACCGTTCCGCTGTTCGGTGAGGCCGTTTATGTGTTCGGGCATTACATAAAAACAGCTAGTTTTCTATGAAGTTTTTACTGGCGGAAGGTTTTGTTGGCTCTGGAATAGTATAAAAAATAAGTTTCATCACAGCTGACAAGCCAAATTGTGGAATTTTGACATTTCAACATAAAGCGCATTTACATAAAAAAGTTTATTTTTGGAAAGATTATGATAATGGTGTTAACGTAATATTTTCTAAAGATCCACACGCATAGTCGCAATAGTTAGTAAAAAGTAAATGAATCAATATTGTATACATAACTACACCTTTATACAACTTTGAGAAATTTGTAGTCACTAGTTCGTTTTTCGATGGAGTTTGTATGATCATATAGGTATATGCCACGAGTATGTAAATCACTATAAATAATGGCGATGACTAAACATAAACTATTAATGGGGCGAGTACTAAATAAGACACATACTGAAAATAAAATAAAAGGGAAAAGTAGTAAGACTCAAATAAGATGAAGAGAATTCAAAAGGTTTGATTGGAAGTAAAATTAATAAAACAAAAACAACTTGTCAAAAATACATCACTACTTGTCCGGGTTGGACAGTGTGTAAATAGTAATGTGAACAATTTTTATAGTGTTTTGCATTCAATATTTATTTACATATTATTACCTAACGCATGCAGAATTATTTTTTATAGATACTTGGTACAGTAAATGACGCTATTGAGATTAGTTTGTTTTAGTGAGAAATTTAGCGTATTCGCTTTTGCAATTACTTTTCTCAAATTAATATCTCATAATCCGATAAATATCTGAAGTCCAACAGACGTAGGTCCCATGTTGGATTAAAATATCTCAATACTACTCTTGCAATTTCATAATCATATTATATTTAGTGTCCGATGGTAAAAGTTTAACTATGGTTCCCAATATTGCCATAATAATAATGTAAATAAATTCGTATTTAAATGTTGACAAACTTATTTTACGATCAATAAGTGATACGGGAGGCGATTCGATGGTTCATGTTGGATTAAACGGTTTCAATCATATTTGTGAAATTGGTAGAAATCTCAGAGAATTTATAACAGATATTTTAATTAATTTTTATAGAAAATCGACCACACTTGCATATCGTTTTGTCTCATAACACATTTGACATAATCTGGCTCACCTAACTGTGTGTCTGGATATGTAAAAATGTTGAATTGAGCAATGTGCATTTACAATCATGCTAGAAACAACTAAAAGTCAGTCCATGTTTTCAAATAAAATGTAAGTAAATAAAGTCATGAGTAAAACCTAGTAGACAATAACCATTTACCCCTATGACTCATGCAAAATGAAATTAAAAATATATTTCCGAATAAATTTAAAATATATTGTATAGGTGCTAGTATGGAATGCTATTAATATACTGTTTTATATCATCAAGATAGATGACTATATTAAAATAATGGTCTGCTAATGTAAAATATTCCTACAGTATCATTTTTATCCTCATACAAATATAATAAAGAAATCTGCAAACATGTGGAAAGCCTCATATCAAAATACTTTGCATAGTAAAGTAAGTTAAAAGACAAGAAGCGTTTCATAAATGATGTTATAACGAGCGCTTTTCATATAAAGAATAAAGATTAAAAATATAATTTTTACGAGAAATTACGCATTTAGTATTAATAATAAACAGTATATCCCATATATATGTTCTAAAATAGCTTTTCTTCTGGGCTTGCGGCAGGCAATATGTGTTGTCATAAAACTAATTACTAATATTATCAAGGCAAAAGCGAGCTTATGATGCTCTTATATAATTCATTAATTGTATGTTCGTAATACATTAGAAACTGTACCGTTGATTTCTAAAAAATATAACGTTTATTTCTCTCGAAGTTTTGATGGAAAGCAAAACTTTTTTAGCACATTGTCTCATATAACCCGTATGCAAATTCATCATCATCATTTGGGTACAGAAAACAAACTCTTACGTAAAGCATTAATACTCGGCACATTTCGCGCGGTGTTGTCGTCATCAACACTTTTCAAACATCATTAATTTTGTCTACATTTGAAAGTGGTATATAGTCATAAAATTTATCTGTTCAAATAATAAGCTATATATATAAAATGCTTATTCTATACAGAGGAAGAATGTCGAAAATAACTTTTAGTTTATAATTTAATACAACGCTTAACTTCAGATTCAATATAAAAGCAGACGCTTTTTTGGATATGGACATGGAATACTGATTTTCGTAAAATTGACATCTTTCGTATAGGATAATAAAATTTTAATGTAGTATAAAGGTAATAAATGTTTAATTTACTTAATTATCAAGCTTTAATATTTCAATCTGTCTGATGTTTTTTATTTATATTCCTATGATTTCCTATTCACTTAGCTCGAATATAAAATAAATATATTAATTTTTCTCGAATAAAAATCATTATTTTTTTATTCTTATACTTAATTCGTTTTCTGAAATTTTAACGAGTCCCCAAATAATTGTTTCATGTTTATATTGAGTTTGGTAACTTTTTGATATATAATTTCTTTAATAAACAAAAAACATATAGGGAATTAAGTTACTTGTTTTACGCCTGCGAACGATAAACTAATCAACATAAAATATCAACATCTATAAATAGTCAAATACAAATAGTATGTATTCTAATATTGTGTCAATTTTTAAAATTTTGTGTGTACCTAGAGCGAGTTCCATAATATTTTTGAATGGAAATAATTCTTAAAATAATAGTAACTTCATAATCTAGATTTCACTGGATTTGTAGGTCTAAATTAAAATAAATATCGATAAAAATGGTACCATCAATTAAAACGAGCCACCAGCAGCTCGCTTGAACATAGCACGTCTAATTTCCTCACCTCAGCCTCCTCTGATACGAGTCAAATATGGACAGATGATTAAAAATCAACGAGTTAATTTGCGCGTTAATTGACAAAGTTTTATTAAGAAACAGAGGTGTAATATTAATGGAAACGAAGAATAATTTTCAAATAAAAAAAAATTGAGATAAAATTTGAAATAAGATTTGAAACATTTTTATTTTTGACAATTTCTTTGGACAACTTTGAACAACACTTCGAAGTAAAAACTTATTCTGGGCAGTGAACGAAGCCGAGCGTTTACTTGGGTCGGTGACATTCCCTCTGGTCGGTGACGCTCAATCGGGTAAACTCGGCTTTATTTGGAATCGGCTAAGCATATTCTTTAATACAGAGTGCATCCTTTCAAGAAATACATTCTATTTCTGAATAATATTTTATTTGAGTGTAATTTATTAATAAGTTATTTTTTAAAGCGTATATAATTTTCCTGACTTCCCATCGGACCAGCTTCGTTGTTTAAGTAGCTCTTTCCGACTTAACTAGACCAGCTTGTCTATATCATATATATTGCATTAAACTGTCTTGAAATGTTAAACTTTAAAAAAATTACATAAATAGCCAGCTTGTTTATATCGCCTGTATTGTGTTAAACTGTCTTAAAACGTTAAACGTTAAAACATTTACATAAATATAGCTGAGTTCGTCCGGGATTAAAACTTTGGACCTCTCGCGTCCAAAGTAAAAATTATACCCCTAGACTGACGAGCGGTTGTAGTACTTCTCGAAATTTTGATACGTGTAAATAAGCATATTTTTAAAAATAAAATTATTTATAATTGTACAATATTTTTAGCAACATTTTTCGATAGATGGCGCTTTACTTATACATGGTTCAAACTTATGCTTACGATAAATCCTGTTTAATATTTTAATACAATACGCAATTGAAACGTTAAAAATTGTATATAAATATACACGGGTGCGTCCGCGATTTGAACCCGCGATCTCCCGCACCAAAAACAAAAACATACCTCTAAACCAATCGAACCATTGTAGTGGTCGTCAAACATTTTAGTGTACATAGGTAAGCATATTTTTTTTAAATAAAATTATTACTATGTATAAACGATTTTTGGCCGTGTTTGTCTATAGATGGCGCTATGCTAATGAATGGATAAAAACCCATGCCTTGCACTATTGTTTTCATTAATATAATACGAGAATGTTACTATATAAAATCGGTGTAAAAAATTATGTGTTTTCTGTTAACGTTTAATATTTTATTTGAGAATCGTTTTATATAATGTGTGTATGTTATTGTATTTGAAAATGATAATCTCCCATTGTTCCTAATTCACCGAACTTAATATACATCAATGTAAATATTAAAATTAAAACTTTTCACTTTATCCTGTAGTCATAAGCACATACCAGAATTTTTTTTGTGAAAGTTCATTTACATCGAGCTCTAACATTATGTAATTTATTTTTTGAGTAAACTTGCTATGAATTAATTAAAAAAAAATGCTAATCGGAGTGATTGTGGGAATAAACCAGATCTGTTAAACATGTATTATATATTTGAAAGACTATTACTCTATTTCACCATAACAATTAAAATTTTTAACGAATTTTTAAAAGTTTTAAACTACGTGTAAATAAGGCGCCATCTATCGATAAATATTGTCAAAAATGAAGGAATAGCAACACTTTATAAACGCTATGACATGTTGGGCGCTGCAATATTATTTATTTGCAACATCTTCAGGAATGTCTCTCTCTTGTTGATAATAGCTTCTTTCAAGAGGAATCTCCTATCGTACTATTTGCTTAATTCGCCTTGCCATAACTGGTTTCAGAAAAGGTACCACAAAACTATTATTAATCCGTATTGAACTAGGTCTACGCATGTTGATGTATTTTGGAAAGATGTATTTTGTATACCGCATTTTTTCAAAACTCATAAATTTAATAGATATTTCTTTGCATTTTATCAAGCAGAGATCGAACTTTATAAAATTTATCGTAATATTGATATATTTTATTAGGGGTAAGATTGTTGTAATTAAAATTGGAATTGTTTAGAAGCTTGCTAAATATGTTTAGCAATATAAAATTAATAAAATAAACGTAATTCAAATCGAAAACTGGAAGTCTAGTTTATTAAACTTAAAATATTTAGTGCTGTATACTGCTTTCTCTATATCACAAAATTCAAGAAATGAAAATAACCACCCAGAAGTAGCTATAAGGTTTTCTTTGATTACGAGTATAAATGATAATTTAGAAGCTAATTATTTTCTTCATATTATTTGTTCAAAATGTATCTAATACAGAGAGGTGTTTTACTCTCAATATCGAGTATATGATACAGCTTGCTCACAAATTCAACATAATTACTAAGTGTGTTCAAACTCTATTCCGTCAATTTTAGTGCAATATTCGCTCTAGAGATAGCATCGCGATTACCGTTATTGTTTTACACTTTAAAACAATCATTCTGATACAATAAAAATAACTTACATTGAATTTACAGATGGACTCAACAATTACAAGATGATATCGATCATTTCAACAGCATAATGTTAGCAGTGTTATAACAGTAAGTCATAAAATAACCTATCCTTGGTTTCAAGTCAACCAGTCCGATATTAACCAACAAATAGCATATTTAGCCGCGTTTCACTTAACATGCAAAGAAAGGGCATGAATTGGTACCAGATATATTTTTAGTTACATTATTTATTTTAATAAGTCAAACAAATAATAGCCCTACAAAATATGTGTTCATATACAGAAAAACTCTCTTTTTATTTTCGACATAGTTGTGTTTCACACAAATAAAAATGTTTTTCCGTGTAAAAATAAGTTTGTTTTTTTTTTATTTCTAGTTTGTTTAAATAGTTTTGTTTTTTTTAGAATAAATTGCATCATTATTATTAACCTATTTCACGTGAAAATCTCTTGGCTATTTCCACAAATAAATAATATTATGCATCTTCATTTAAACTAACCTTAAACGATGTTATACATTAATTTTTACTAAAATACTCGTTTGTCAATTTTTTATCCAAGGTCTTCAATACTTGTTAAATAATTATTACCGTCAAAATCAACACTATATTAATTTACTTACTTGTGAGATATTTGATTATGAAATTAGATGTGTAATTTAAAGTGTAGTTTACCATTTACGACGTATTTGTGAATAAAAGTAGGCTAATTATTTTGTAAATATATATTTTGTAATAATGAATGTTAATATTTGCGTCTATCCTATATTGAAAGGAAGAAGAGATTATTGGTTTTCTAAATATTTAACGATTTCATCTATGTCAGTGGTCAAAAAACTGTCGTGATATACATTACATAACTCATTAACTTATTTTTGAATCAACTTTCAAATCTTACTCTAACGTAGCCACGGACTGGTGATATTTAAAAAAATACATGCATCTTCCGATATTTACCAATATAGCTTTCTTCACCCAACTTTATTTTAAGAAAAATCGTCAGCAGTTTTTTTTTACATTAAATTGAAATAAATCAGTCATCGTGATTTTTGTTATCGCATGGAACGTGAAGACTTTCGTTTTCGTTCACACCCTTTCGTTTTTCACATATAAATTGGTTGCTAAAGATTAATTTAATTGGTAATTGACTATCATATTAAAATCAGACTTTTGGTAGAAATAAAAAAGAAACATTTGAATATTTCCCGATTACTCAGTACGACGCTAAGTGACAATTTGTTAAATCAGTAAAATTGGTAATAATGTACTACCACTCCGTAATATTCAAATTAAATCTAAATATATTATTTCTAAAAGGTGTTTTTTGGTCGAGCGGCTCGATCTCTTTACCTACTGCACCAAAAAAAATAAAAAAAATACCCACTTAAAGCTTATGTTTTCTACTTTGGGCGAAAAATATAAAAAAATTCGAAAGAAATCTTTTTGTTAATAAAAAAATTAATTTTTATAACAATTGGCATGAGCGCCATCTGTGGGCGACACATCAAATATCTTAGCCAAATTGTATACTTGGAACACGCTAGATGGCGATATAGTGCGAAGACTTCGCAATGGTCAGCTAGTATTACTATATTATATTTCTGAATATTCCGAATTTAATCAGTTCTATATTGAAGGTTGTTACTCCCCTCTATATATGCTTCGTCGATTTCAGAAAAGCCTTCGATACCGTGAAGTGGTGGAAACTGTGGCTGGTCCTGACGGAAATGGGTGTACCGCATCATCTTGTACAACTCATTAGGCGTCTATACGAAGATGGCACAGCCGCGGTCCGAGTAGACGGTGTTGACTCCGAATGCTTCAAAACGCAAGCAGATGTTAGACAGGGCTGTATATTATCTCCTCTTCTCTTTAACATATACACAGAATACCTAATGCGTATAGTTCTTGAAGATTGGAATAAGGGAATATCGGTGGGGAGTCGGAAGATATCAAACTTGAGATACGCAGATGATACCACCATCCTAGCGTCAACAAAAGATGAAATCGAGTCTCTCCTACAACGACTGGAGACCACAGCATTGGAGTTTGGGCTTACAATCAATCGCGATAGGACTAAAATGATGATTGTAGATGGTGCTAACAATAACCAACCGAACATCCAAAATATAGCAAGATGCCAGGTAGTGAAGAGCTACGTATATCTGGGCTCCACTATCGCTAATGTTGGAGGTTGCGAGGAAGAGTTTCGGAGACGTTGCTCCGTGACGAGATCATCAGTGGAAAAACTCACAAAGATCTGGAAAGACCGCAGAATAACCAGAAACACAAAGGTTCGTCTTATGAAATGCCTGATCTTTCCGATTTTTCTATATCGAGCTGACACGTGGACGCTGAGGATGCAAGACCGCCACAAAATTGACGCGCTGGAAATGTGGTGCTGGAGGCGTTTGCTTAGGATTCCATGGACCGCGCACCGAACCAACGTTTCGATCCTCAAGGAACTTAACATCAAAGAGAGATTATCGTCGACTGTGCAATTGCGAATCCTCAAATTCTTTGGACATGTCACCCGTAACGAGGACTCCATGGAACGACTGGTGGTGCAAGGCAAAGTCTAAGGCAAACGATCCCGCGGACGCTCTCCGACACAGTGGACAGACCTAATAAAATCTGCGACGCACTCCAGTGTAAATGACTGCTCTCACTCCGCAAAACACCGAACTACATGGCGTTATATGGCGAGGGCGGCAGTGGCGAAGGAACCGGCCGAATCATGATCACGACCACTCTGTTAAGAGTGCACGACTAAGAAGAAGAATATTGAAGGTATAGTTAACTTGGGTGAGGTCTGCCGAATACATTGGAAAATAATACCCGATACTTAGTAAAAAATTAAATTAGGGAATTCTGAAAGTTTCAAATATGTTCAACTTTTATTTGCACAGCCCAACATAATACCCCACATAATGAGGTACGCAAATTTATCTATGGAACTGTTTTTTTATAGATATTCTGAATATAAGAGAAAATTAAAATACATAATATCTACCCACACAGATAAAAATAATAAGTATATCATACAAGAAAAACTTTTGTAGAAAAGTGTTTTTTCAACGTATCATATATATATTACGCATGTCTTAGGACTGTGTGGGTTTTTAATGGAAGAGAACTAAGGAATAGGCATAAAAGCTACTATAATAATGATTGAACCATAAATATACTCAGAGTGGAAAGAGAAGTTTATAGGCGAATTCCGATTAATAGACTGGAAAATGAGATTCATTGTAAGTTATAAAACATATAGACGAGATTGAAAACTGGGATTCATTATTTTCCTACATGTAGCGCGAAAAAAATAGGAAAATACATTCCTAGAACTTGAGAGTATCTAAGAATAGAAAGAAATAATAAGGCATATTAACAATGTAGGAATTTTATATCAGAAAGTAGTAATAAAATCTTTGTATATATTACAATCTTCAGATTGACAAGTCAACTCGCAGATTCTAAACGAGTCAGTCAAGGTGCGAAGACGTTAATTCTCTTCGCAGATTGAATATTAAGCCTCAGTAAACGTGCGTGTAAAATATTATTTGCTCGAAAAAAAAACTTATTTACCAATAAAATCAAATTTAATTGGATACCTCCAAAGAAAAATCAACAGTTACTACAAAATTGTAAGAAAACGATTTAAACATTTTAATTAATAAGATCAAGTAAACATTCATAACTGAACCGTTAACCATGACACCAAAAAATGCTGAATATTTATTGTAAGAATAAAATTTAGGATAAACGTTTTTTGCTTCGAGGGAACATTATTTTATTGATTAAATTTACATTAATTAGGTACGATTTAAAAATTATTTAATATCAAGTAAACACTTATCAATAACTAAATTAACAACACCAATACACAATAACATAATTATTTATCTGTACAGTGTAAAGATTGGTGGCACTTAAAGTTCAAAGAATATTATTTTTACAACAAGTACACCTGCCCGTCATAAATTTTGCTTTACAATAACTTTTTTTGAAACCTTGATTAAACGAAGCGATTATTTTATTGCAATTTGTCGTAAAGAAATTTCTGTCTTTTATCATCTTCTGTCATCTTCATACACCGGTCTCTGGAAGTAGTTTTTCATGGCAAACAGCAATCTTGCATTTAATTGCTTTAAAATGGCAGTTTTATAGCCCAGTTTATAAAAACTATCATCTGTTTTGTTAAAAACTACAGCCAAAACAGAAAGGGTATCAGTCACTATTGGGTCGTTGGAATCAGAGATCACTACTATCCGTTTGGTTTTTTATCCAGGCCTTTCTTGATTTTTTCACGCCGAAAGGTTTTCAGCCGTATTTTTTTATAAATTTTGCAATATAACTTTTAGCCATAAACTTCTTCTTCAGATTTTATTTCACCACAAAATACATGAACAAACATATTACATTCAATACAGGTATGGGCACCTGTAGTTTTATGGGAGCAAACAAATAACACACTTTAATTTTTTTTTCCGGTGAGTAGTTCGTTCTCTTTAAAATATCTTCTTGATGTTATGATGTTAGTAATTTTGAAACTATGTGTAACAATTATTTCGTCATTAGTTCTAGAATTTACGAAAGGGATTCCTCTTGATGTAGGATTATTGAGCAGCTGTACGTTCTGTCCGATGTGACTATGTTTACTACAACCTTGGAGATTATTTTTTTATTTTATTTATAAGGTTCTATAGTTATTCTAAGTAATGAACACTCTAAGACTTTGGAAGTTCAGTTCAGATTATTTACCGGAGTTTAAAAGTAACTGGAAATAATGGATAGCTGAATTTTCATTCGGTATTTTATGGGATACTTTAATTGGATGTGTATCTTTGTTTTGGATGTTTTATTTTCTAAATTGTATATTTCTTCAAGATGCTCTTCATTGTTAAAGTGTGAAGAATTTCATGTACTGTACTAGTCGCAGTCAGACCTACTATTAAAGAACGCCAAACAAAACTTTTTAAGCACAATTCTTCATATTTTTTACGAAACGCAGATGTCTGCACCATTTATTAATTTTATTATCGGTCATCCAAGTAATGAGCATATTTGTAATGTTTCAATTTGCTCTTTTGACACTTCCTTGGCTTTGTCTGCGTCTAGGTTTGCCGTGAATCATTTACAGTTACCACATTGCAGTTTTTAATGAAGGAAACGCGGAGCATCAAATAAGAGAAAAATATCTAGCAGTTGATATGCTACTTCCTATGTCCATTTCGAAGCGAGAGGCCTCAACACTACAAATTTTGTCAAGTAATGTTAGTAAATGAGATGTATTTTTTACTTTCTGTGTAGCTGAGATTGATAATCAATGAGATGGACTTAGCATCTTATCAAAGTGATAATCATATTAAAATGAGTAAAATAATCCGCTTTACAACAATACCTTTCTTCCCACGTTTTTGTTTCTGTTATATGGTTCCAAAAATTCAAGCATGCTTCTATTTGAGCTCTTATTATATTTTTATACAGTTACAATAAATGTTAGTTCTTTTCAGTCTCTTCCACCGTGACCCTTTGACAAATGAGTCGAATGCAATATATCTAATATTTCGTCAGCATTAACAAATTTCTTCATACTAATTTGAGTATTTGATTAGTTTTTCACAGCCATATAAAATAAATACATTATACCTTTGAATGAACCGGTAATCTATCCTCTACCATGGAAACATATTTTTCTATTGTTAACAAAACAATCTCTTGTTTCGAATTTTCGTAATGTTTCGCGAAGGATCGACCTTCATTTTATTACGTAACTCTGTGTTTTTTTATATTTTTCAGGCACAAATTAACATGAATTATCCAAAAAACTCACTACATTTGTAAGTTTCTATTATTTCACACAAGAATAAATTTGAAAACTAAAGCAAATAATTCTATGGAGCAGTAATTAAATACGTAAGTTAGTTGACAAGAAGAAACTTCAATCTGTACTATGTGCAAGATGTCCGGTGGGACGACGGTTTGGGACGCGGAGGAGGCGAAAAATTGTAAACAAAAGTGGATGAAGCGCTTCAGTCACCTCTTTTATTAATTCCTTTGCACTTTTATGGGCCAGAATACGTAAATCTACATATTAACTAGGCAATGTTGAGAGAATTATAAAATAAAACATAATTTTGTACTTTGACTAGTCAATCCGCAGATTGACTGATTTCGCAGATTGACGGTAACATATACAAAGCGGCAGTTCTTAGATATTCTTGTAGATTAAAGGTATGTTGCGAAAGGGAATGATGATAATCGAAATGACGACAGCTAAATAGAAAAAAAAACCGACGGACTTAAAACGACTTCAGATGCCTGTGTTAAGACTAGTTCGATAATAATAAGTTAAATCTGTAACAAACTAGATGACAGGTTGTATACTGTAAAAAAGCAATTAAAATTAAAAGTTATTAAGGTATTTAAAAAACAACCAGAAATGTGGCAACATTTCAGTACGCATGCGGGAGTCTATTTATATTACACCTGACACACCGAATTTTTGCCTGTTTCAAATCCATAAAATGATATGCAATTCCGGGGTCAATATTATGACCTCGGCAAAACGCATCAATTTATCTTATATAGTTCTAGGAAGAAACAATTATAAAAACAATTTATAATTGATAAAATTATGAAAAATGTCTTAAAATAGCTTGTACTTGCACATGCAGGGGTTGCTTAGTTAGCTAGTTTGTTCTTTATACGGGTTTAAAACAAATATTACTTCCGCCTTTTTAAAATAGGTAAACCTTTAAAAGTATAAAAAATTCTATGTTTCTAAAGAATTATGAATCTATAGCATTATCTCCTGAACTGATATTAAAGATTAATAACCAATTTTCTTATTGATACTTAAAAGTGGTGTCTCTTATATATATTAACACCAAATAGTCACTTCGATAATATTTGCAACCTTTTGGATAGAGACGCTACTGCAATATATACAGTATGTAACAAGAATTTAAACCTAACAATAAGAAGATCCTTACAAAGTTTTCAATCTAAAAATATCAAGACTGAGTGGAACTCATACTACGAGAATTTCATACACATTTAGGTGCTACGAAACTATTCAAATATTTATAAATATTCTATTTTTCACGTAAATATATTGCCTACTATGTCTTTCATAGACCTAAAAAAATTGGGGCATATTTTAAAAATTACGTGACCGAGGATAATCAATATAGTTTTTCGGTGATCTCCTAGTCAAATTTTACCAACACTGTTTTTTTAAATGATTTCTGGCTCTGTAGTTTTGGAAACGAGGCGCGGAAATGCTGTATTTATGCATATTTTTTAGAATATCTTTTTAACAATTCATTTTAAAATTATCGAGCTAATTAAAAAAAGTATCGCATTTTTGGATTAGAAAATAAACACGCGTATGCATGGTGTGCCTAATTTTTAACAAAGCTTATATATATATATATATATATATATATATATATATAGACTTTGTGTCAAAGATTGATTATATAAAATTTGGCCATAGCACCAAGTCAACATCATAATCCTGAAACTTTCCTTAGGAGAAATATTCTCAGTCATAAAAGATGGTATTAATAACGTTAATTATTTTTTTATATTTTCTTAATTTCAATATATTCTCAAACTTTTTTAGCTAACTACGTAAGAGTTGTAAAACCTACGTACATAGAATATATGCACGTATATAGACACCTGCTTACATGTGCATTCAATTTATTGGCTTTGAAGTAATAAAATTATGTTCTCACACAAATTCATGATTGATTATTTTAGTTCAAGAATACTCTTATTAATAATTGTTTTGAAACTTGTCTCCAAGGGTTATTCATTTTAATTAAAATAATTTGAGAGTCTGTAATATAACCCACTATCAGAGAATCTTGAGTGTTTGGCGTGGATTTTGGGTATAAAATTTTGAAAGGTCAACCAGTTAATAATAAACAAAAGTCGAGCTTTAATTTCGCATGCTAAAAATTAAAGTTTACACTTTAGTTTTATTTTACTAAACTGTAACGGATCTTGTATAGTTTTGAAGAGAGAGATGTGTAACAAAAATTAACTTTATCAGTGGCTGATTGAAAAAGAGTGACTTAAAATCGTTACATAAAATCAAAATTTCTTTGCCGTCTGAACATTAATTTTATTTTCCGTCACATAGAAAGTGTATCAAAAATGGAAACTAACATTCAGCCGAAAACTATTTTGAAATATAAAAACCGTAACGTAAATTATGTTTAATTTTTACTTACCATCGGTACAAGAGAGCAAATTAATTTAAAATACTGAAATCCGGTAGTGGTTTAAATATTGAATATCTTTATCAATTTTATCCTCCTTTAGAGTAAGTTCTTTGTTGGCTATATCCAAAGCAATCACCTATTTTAAATAGACCATTATAAGCAAAAAAATCCTAAGTACGAATTCTAAAATGACTTGTTTACAAATTAATTGGCAGAGCTTGATTTAAAGTGAAATCTATTTTGGACATCAATTAATTTTATAATACCTTTTCCATCTCTCTGTTAAGTGAAATTTATAAATGCGCTTGCTTGAATTTTGGGAATTTACAGATGCGATCGGTATGATTATTTAATAATACCTCAATCTCCATTTTAAGTTAATTCTGCTATTTTTATTAGGTTCAACAAAATTATTACAATCGTAATTAGTGCAAATAAAACTATTCATTGAGGGTTGAAATGTATTATTATATTCAAGTTGGAACCTTCTATTCAATAGAGTGCATTAAAAAACGCCAAACACCATATTCAGACTGATCTTATTCATTTGATCTTAATAATTATGTGGTGTGCTGTAATGAAGATAAAATATTTATTTACTTAAAATACATTCGGAATACTTAATTACCAAAAAACTCTTATGACACGATCATTATCAAATTCAACATATAAAAAGAAATTTAAATACCCCACTCGTTATGTATTACTCTAAACACATTGATTTTGTGTCTATAACGTGGAGGGAGATACATATTAAATTTTTAGTGAAAAGATGTAAATTTTAATTTTTTTTTAATTTTCATTTTCGTTCCTTGAGAATAAGCATACTGAAATTACTGGAAATGTGTTCAATTCTTTCTTCGTTTCCTTCTAATATCCTTTCAGGTACATACTAAATTCAAAAACCTTTAAGCGCGGATATAACTCGCATTATGCACATTTAAGCACTTGTGCGTATTTAGAGGTACATAATATTTCTATTAAAATATTTACCATCATTACTTTTTCATAACGTAAATATATTTTGCAAGTTATTATATATACTATACTTTAACAGGTATGAAATAATCGTACCTTTTTCAAAAATTATAAGATTCAGGATAGTCGATAAAATTTTCTGTAACCTTCTAATTAGATTTATCCAGAACTGTTTACAGAATCAAAAGGCTTAATAGTATCGGAAATATGTGAAATTGAAGCATACTCCTCTTGTATGCTTCAATTTCACATATTTTTAAATGTTCTTTTGAACATATGATTTAAACTATGAAAATTTTTTTTTTTAATTCCAGTAATAAGACCTTTAAACTGATACATCCATTTGGCAAAAAATAAAAAAAAAATTATGACTCATTTATCCCCCTTTATTTTTTTTAGGAATATATTGAAAAAGTATTGCGAAATATGTGAATTAATAAGGGTTTTTGAGAAAATCGACTTTAAATACAAAAAAATATCTACTATATTTTCCGTGTATGAAAATTAAAAAAATATATTTTTTAATTTTCGTACACGGAAAATATAGAAAGTTATATTTTTTCATGATTTTCGGTGAACTACGGAACTTTCGGAAATAAGGGTGGATGAACTGTTTTGTATATTTTTCTGTATATAACTGGCGATAAAATACTTAAGAATCGGAAGAAATATTTTTAAATTATATATTTATATAAATATATATATATATATATATATATATATATATATATATATAAAACTGTGTAATTACGCTAAACAACAACGCACAAAATTCTTAATGTCAATTTTAGACGAAAGCATACAAATAACATATTGAAACAAAACTTTAACATGATTTAAAATTAAATACTAACCTAAATTATTTTTATTTTTATGCACTTTTTCGTGTACTGTGTGAGATATATATTTCGTGTACTGTGTGAGATATATATAATATTTTGAAGGTTTGAATATTTGTTCATTTTGAGGATATTTTTAATGCTCGAAGATAAAGTAACAGGAAATAAAGTAAGAGACGGAGAGATTGAGGAAGGAAAAATAGATTAAATTAAACGAGACCGTAACATTGTATGTACGTCTGTTGGGTGTGCGTGTGTGCAAGAAACATTCATATCTTGAAATTCCCATTTGTGTGATGACAAATTCAAGACAACGTATATTTACCCATATGAACATATTTATTTTTCTCTACAAAACTTTTACCAAAAACAATGGAAATATTCTTTAACAATTTTATTTGAAAATGGTTTATTATTATATAACGGTTAAGTGAAATTTGAGAGTAAATTTATGGGAAATTTTCAATGCCGTCTTATACAATTATTTACATGCTCGAAATATTACGTAAGCCTGTTTTTGTTTTCTTTACTATTATGTACTTTAAAAACGATATCGCCTTAAGTTGTAAAAATGATTATTTTAGCCTAAATATTTGAAGGTAATATTAAGTTGAATGCTTAAAAAGGGAAACATTAGAAATAATTATAATATTTACGTGCCGGAGAAAATCTTTCAGATATATATATATATATATATATATATATATATATATATATATATATATATATATATATATATATATATATAAAGACGCTGAGCCGACTTGACTTTTGTTCTCCTTAAACAATCTCTAGTACGGGGCGCGTTGTAATCATGGTTTGTTTCACACCGCTAGGCAACCTTAAAAGTTAGTCAAGAACATGTTTATCGAAAATAATATTTCTACGCTGTAAGAAATGTCTTATGTAATTTGCTCAACACGAGAGTGACGGTGAATAGTAAACATATTTGAAACAATTTCGCCTTCACGGAAAATTAGTTACGTTTGCTTACAAAGTTATTATTAAATTGGAAACGAGCAATAAACAACTTATATATGTTTAATATAAAGATTCAGGAATAGGTCCATCAAAAGATTTGGAAATGTCAAGTTACTAAATGTTCAGTGACATTTTTTTAGTTCGATCAATTATTCTTATTGTCTTGTACTAATTTTTAACGAACAATATACACAAGAACAATGTGTATGTGTGTTTATATGGGTGAGAGTGTGTGCGCGTGCGCAAGCGCTGAAGCATGCGCGAGCACATGCACGTGTGCGGGCGTGGGTACGATCGCGGGTTAGTGCGCAGGCGGGAGCGCGTCCCAACACTCTTATTATAATGACTGATAAGAACAAGTCTAAATCAATCCTGGACTCCCAGGATATAGCGTACTTTATAAATCCTGAAGCGAAAGTTTAAAATTGTTTTCAAAAATTAGTTTACATTGTAATAACATATAAACAATAACTAATAAACGCCTACCGCTACCCAACGCGTGGTAATTACACAAATATACCTCAATCGATGGCATTATGTGTATTTTAATTCGCGAAATGAAGTTTTGCTCCCACACTTTTACGAAATGTGCGTGGCTAGGGGTGAAGTGTGAAGAAGTGTAGAAGGTAAGGCGCTTGGGTAAGTAATCCGAAAGCAAGCAGACTCATGAGCCCATGACATTTTTTTAAATATTGTGTGTATTCATTACAAGCTTACTTTTTTCATCCGTTTGTTTAATATTTTATTCCGCTGTAATTCTTAATTGAAGTATTTCCTAAGATGTGTATTGACCTTTATAACTTTGAGGTTTATATATGTAATATAACAACAGTATTGGCCTACCTTTACAATGAAGATGATTACGAAAAAAAATATTTTGAAGAACGTAATAAAAGTGATGGGACACAATAATATAGTTTGAAATGTTTGCCCGTTTGTCTGTGAGTTTCTTAGTTCGTACATGATGCAAGAACAGATTCAATTTCAATAAAATTATTTTTTTGGTAAGTTGCTAGATAAGGGGTTATATATAGGCTATTTTCTATTACCAATAAAGTAAATAAAAAGATGATATAGGTATTTAACATTTAAATGCTTAGTGTACTTTCATAAAAATATTAGTTTTATAAATATTTTAATCGGTGGCACTACACGTAATGTATTAATCTGACAGTTATCTGAATAATACTTTCAAAAGATCCGTATGGGGATGAAGTCGAAGGCACAGAGTGAATTTATTTAGACTTTATTTTTACAACTTGCTCTATATAATAAAACGTAACTACGTATCCTATTATAAGTTCCTCAAATCCATGAGTTGATCCGTATATTGACTTTTTCATTTGGCTATTTTGCTTCCCGACCATGACAAACGGTTAACTATTTCGTGTTTTTTATTTTGAGGTACTCAATCTAAAAATTAACAAAAATAATTTAAACCCTCCTGTAAAATGTAATTAAAATATTTTTATTCATTTTTTTCTCCACATTCAGTTTTACCACCTATTGTATTTCATTATGCGATATGAAAAACAAATATCACAGCCCACTTTATCAGAACAAATTTAAATAAGATTATCTTGTTTTCGGCACTGTTCCTCGAATAATATTTGTAGAGTCAATTTTCCATAAATTTTCTTCAAATTTGTGACAACGTACAAGCAAATCTTTAAGAATATTTAAGTAATATTGCGCCTTAGGTGTGTTAATATCTCCTCTTTTTAATCTTTCTAGAAAAGATATGGATCACCATTGTACATATGCACTGATAAATTGCGTTTTAGGGTTTCATGATAACGCGTCATCATTTATGGCGTCATCTTGGCGTCCTCCTCCTCATACCCTCCTCATAGCCTCCCATTACCTATCCTTTGTAATCTGGGAATCTGAATTGATATAATCCGATTTTATATCATTTTAGAGTTTGATGACCGAATACAATTAAGGGAAAGAAATTAATCTATTTTACTGCTAAATTTATTTAAAGATGGGTAAAAAATTAATATCAACAGGTAACTTATCCTCGTGAATGAAAGTTTATGCAGAATTAATTTACATTCATCAAATGTTTCACAATTACTCTTTACACACTAGCCACAAATGTTAAGAGGGTAGCAATATAACCATTTCATCCCTTTATTTTTCAAAACTAAACAACATCAAATACTTAGCTAATGAACTAAGTAATGTGAAATCATATAATTCACGTGTCTTAAGTCAGGGGTAAAAGCAAATTTTTAATATAAAATTCCATAATTTTGTTTGCATTTAAATGAAAACTATTCCAATTATTCTGAGGATCGTTGAAACCCATTTTAATGTCGCCCAGAGAATTCTCTGAAATTTGCATGGAAAATGTACACACGAATATGATGAGACTATTCCTCGCATACGTACTCTCGGGTAATTTAATGAATACGTAATTTTTATATATGTGATTGTACGCTTTGTGACGAAATTATTTGTATTGTGAGAATTATTACTGGCCAAAGAGAAGAGTGCGTAATTAAAATAAATTAGTCTGGTTCAGAAATTTAGAAACTCGGATTGTTTGTCCTCCGGTGCCCATAATTTATGGTTTAAAAGGGTGTTTCATTTTAATGATAAATTTATTCAGAATAATTTCCTAGATTTTAGACGAAATATAGGATACTGTTAGTATTACATACGTACCAATTACGACTAAAAGAGACCGACTAACGATAACGATAAAAGAAAAACTAATTTTTGTAACAGACGTATGACATAAAAAAAAATTATAATTTTTCAATTTCAGTCAGTAATATGATAGCTTTTTGCACACTATTTTTTCATTGTCTGATACTGTATTTTTTTACGAATGGAGGAATTATTGACATGCACTATGTTGTCTTTAATTTGTCAATTTCTGTTTGATATGTACAAACTACTTACTATCTGCTACTAAACTAACTAGAATACATCTATTCAGTTTAAAATATTGTTGAAGTATAATAATGTTTTAATGACATGGCCAGATTCTTTATTCCAAAGTTGAACATTCTGAGTTCAAAACTAAGGAGCTGAAATGCAACATTATAAAATCAGATTTCAACGTTAAATATACTCAAGCAAATCCTCAATTAATTACAAATAAAATTAAGTTAAAATTTGTCTAAATTAAATTTAACTGTTACCGATATTATACTTACAGTTTATATATCCAATCGTTTTAATTCACCTTGACGTTTTATATTATTATTCCAGAAACAACACTTTATCGAAAAAAGCAAGTATTCGTAGGAAATAGTTTAAACTTAATTCAGTCGTTAGATAATTCTAATTTAAAATTAGAAGGGTGCGTACTATTTATGAGTTTAAATCTCATTTGGTTACATGTTTTATTCGAGTATTAAATTTAACTTGAACTTAGAAAGTTTATTTGATATTGAATTAAAGAACTTAAGTTTAAAAAAAGATGTCTTACTTTTATGACAATTTAAAGGCATTAAAAGTGGTTTATTTTTCCCATTGCGTATATCATTTATTATTCAATGTTATTTATATAAGTTTTGGTTCCAGGGTTGTAAGTTGGTATGTATTATTTTTCACATTTATTTGTGCTGTTATTTGCAGAGAACATATAGCTCTGTCGTTCTGGAGTTATATATTTTAGTCAATAATAACATTGATTTAAATGGAAAAACAACAGGGGAAAAATTAAGTAATGTTTAGATAATGAGAAAAAAAAAGATTCTTTCAATATGAAAAATAAATTGAATGTTATGAACTTATCACTGAACAGATTTGAAAATTTTTCGTAAATAGAAAATGAGACTAGAAAAAAGAAAACATAAAAACATGACCTTTCTCATAGTCATTAAAAATTACATTAAATGTAATTTTTCATTACACTATTTTTATGTATAAAATAATCAAGAATATTTTACAATTTCTTTTGATTCAAATTATTAAAATGTAAAATAGGAAGAAAGAAATATAAAATAAGACACTGAATAATTACATTAAATACAATAACAAGTCTCACCGCATAATGGAGTTAATTCAAAACTGTTATGTCAAATGTGATATGGAAATAACATCATCCGAAACGTTCATAATTTGCACCTTTACGATGTAGAGCAACACTTTCCTTTTATTATTTCTCAATCTCTTTCTAAAACATTTATACACATTGAAAAATTAATTCACTTCGTTTCCTGGTTTATTTGAACTAATTTGGTTGTTTGCAAAAATAATGGAATGCCAACCTGTAAAGGGAGATATTGAAAATATATTTGATTCATGAAGTTAAACCATTTTATGATAAAGTATATATAATTTTTATTAGGTAAAATGTTAAAAATTGTTTCGACTTACCAGCAAATACAAATATTATCCCCAAGAACTTTATTGGGAATTAAATAACGCCTCATCAGTCATCTCAGAGTATTTTTCATATTTGTAAAATTTATGTCAAGATTTTTAATTATTAGACCCAAATTATTATTTTAAGTTTAGGATAAATTCATTATTTTACTGATCATCGTATAGCAACTAAACAGCGAATAGCATAACAAATAACACTAGCATAACGATAAATTTTTGGTGTTGGTTTTAATATAATATATATTTCCTAAATGTTAATGATACTATACGTTCAGAAGTTAGGGTTTTTAAATAAACCACAATGAAAAGAAAACGTTTTGTCAAGGCAAACAATATATTTTACTTACATGTACATACATCTATCTAACACATATTCATTTCTTTACAGAATTGATAAATTAGTCGGTTTGATAAATGTAGTAATTAACCTTGAAAAAAAATAATTAGAAGCAGAAAATAAATAAAACCACATAGCATTTATTTTACTAAAGAAAATAAAAAAAACATCGTGCGTGTCAGCTCCGACGCGCCACTAGAGTTTAATCCCTAATTACTATTGCTTTCAGATGTACAAAATAGGTAACACTGTATATAAATATGAATATCATCTATCAATGTACCTCTCATTGTGAAGGCAGCGTTCATAAAAACGAATGCGTTTCTTATGTCTCTCTCTGATTTTTCGACTCTCTTTTCATTGACTTACGTTGTAAAACTGGTCTCCGCAAAAATAGAATATATAATATATAAACCGTTTCCATTCTGAAGATCCTTTCTAAATATTGAGGAAAGAATTTTTTAAACGGAGATTACCTCCTACTTCCAAACTTACAATCTGTCACATTTTTTTAACGGTCTGAACTTCGGATTTTACTCCTCATAAAACTTCATACGCTATATATGAAAATGGATCCTTAAGGAACAAACTTCAAAAAATTCAACCTTTACCAAAATTATAAAAACCATTTCTTTTAATTACAGGATCATTTTCTTTGCTTCGTTTAAAAATTTATCTTATTTCGCTGACATATTTAAGGTTTTGGAGTTAAAGGAGGAAACCCTATAATTTTCTAATATCTGTGCCATCGTATGATCGTCTATCCGTTTGTTATATACTTACAGTTTCTACAGTTTTATTTTTAGTTTCTACAGTTTATATACATATATATATATATATATATATATATATATATATATATATATATATATATAATATAAAAATCTTAAGTAATTTGTAAAATAATATTTCAAAAATGAGTAAAATACGAGAAGAAATTATTAAATACGCGTTATAGGAGTAAGATATTTTTTTCACACATCCCATCGAGTGGAATTTCATTGAACAGGTATTTTAAAAAGAACATGAGGTTCATTTACTATTCCTTTTTAATTTTTTAAGCTTTTTTTTTTAAAATATGGTTCACAGTGATATGCATTGTGTCGACCCACTGCAGTTTTTCAATCATGGGTTTCAAAATTTTCAAAAATTTCTTGTTACTTGTATTTAATTGGGACTTTGAAATTAAATTATTTTCGTTAACAATTAAACCGATATAGACAAAAATGGAACTTTACTTTATATATGTTTCGATACGCACTTATTCGGTTTTTATAAATTAAAATTATAAAAAGTGATCGAAATTTTTAATTAAATTGCTAAACGTATGACTGAACTCCTCGAAATAACGTTATTATAAATAGAAAGTGTAATTGTGAAAAACGCTTAGTCAGTTCTCTAGTAATACGTGAGCTTATGTAA
This sequence comes from Druceiella hillmani, assembly GCA_039881145.1. Classification (NCBI taxonomy): domain Eukaryota; kingdom Metazoa; phylum Arthropoda; class Insecta; order Lepidoptera; family Hepialidae; genus Druceiella; species Druceiella hillmani. Next base: position 17,738,429 of record JAYKKI010000043.1, read on the forward strand.
AGAGTTTCGTCCTATTTATTATTATTGGAAGAAATTTTATGGAGTAACAGACTCAGATTCCAAATTATAATTCTAACGTGTTTATTTTTTTTATTATTCCAAATTATATTCTATGTGCAGGCGAGCATTTATTGGATGGTTTAATAGTTGTATAAGTAAAAAGGAGAGCTTTTTGATGGCATGGCATTTATTTCATGGAAAATAGTAATTTAGTTATATTGATGAAATGTTTAATAGAGACATGAAAGTAAATAATTTAATGTACTTTTTATGAGCTAAGAAATAAGAGGTGTGTAAGGATTCTATGGAAGAGGATACATTGTTGAACATAAATATAATAACAGGCATACACTGAAATTATAAAAAAAATCATCTGAAAGTATTAAAAATACACACAAGTTTTAGTTTGCAAGAAAAAAATTAACAATGATACATTCAGTAACTTTTAGAAATACGTCAAAATAATTATTGTTGACATCTATTAATTATTTTGTATAAGTGCTTCTCATTACTTAGACGGGGTATGTATACAATTATTTGAATATAAATTTATTGACGAGTGTATATAATTATTATGATTAGTACGTGTATAATTATTTGAATATAAATTTATTGTCGAATAACTTTGATAGCGCTTCGCTGTAATGTACGGCATTATTTATGCGGATTAAATTTTATGAATAAATATCACATCAGCCGCACGGATTGTTGCGCAAGTTATGAAGGAACATCGACATGGATAATGTTGCTACTGAGATAAGATATTATATGTTTACTAAGCATTCAACTTCGTTCGCTCTCGATTGGCAGTAAGAAAAATTAAAAGAATTTTTTTCTCTTTTCCTCCTTTTTTCTTTCCCTCAAAATTCTATGAACATAAACTCTACTAAAAATGCTAACGCTAGCAGTACCAACATCCTAATAATCACCAAGTTAGGGTAGTTTTTAACATCTGTAATATTTATGTAAAAGGTATTCCATATGTTGCCCGAGGGTGGAATTTATTACCATACCAAATTTTGTAAACATGCGTCCACTAGATTTCGATTGATTGAAGAACAAATTAACAGAGGGACAGGGATATAAACAATTCTAAAATCAAGTTTTCTGGCTTCTATTACTATTCCTTACGCTAATCAACCATTGTTAAAAATATTTTTCATATACCAAATTCACTTTGTTTCAGTTCTATTATATGTATAGACCAACTGCGTACGCGAATCCGTTCCCACATAATTCGGAATAAGAAAAAATATTAGGAATTTTTTTGGGTCTTTGATTTTTTTTCTATTTTTTCCTTGCAGGATTCTATGAGCATAAAGTCTCCTAAAAACGTTAATAGAGTGGGCAGTAGTACCAATATTATTCACCAAGTCAGATTTTATCATTTTCTTTCAAACCGCTTTTTAAAATATTTTCCATCTACAGAATTCACTCTGTTACAATTTTGTTGTATGTAAATATTTTAGAAAACAGTTTAATATCTATGTACGTATATAAAAGCATGTCTAATTTGTTAACCCGAGCATGGCTTAACATTTTGAACTGAAGGAATCTAAATAAAGCCGAGATCTACAATAGTTCCGATTATTAATATTATCGTAGTCATCACTGGATTACATAACTATTAACGTATGAATGTTTAAATAAGGATATGATATTTTTACTATCAGTTTCAGCGGGTACAGTTGCAAAACTACCTGTATTACATTTTACTGAATTTTTAAATATTGCTGAAAATGTTTTTAATTTGTTAAGGTTTCTTATATAAATGAGAGAATTGTTCGCCAGAAGGCTCGTAGGTTACGTGACATATACGACGTTTACAATCATTTCGTTAAAAGCACTACATGAAAAATTGTCACACCTGAAATAATAATCATCCAAAGGTTTTCAAGAACTTTATCCTAGAAAATGCATCGTTTGGTGTGGAGAAATTAACGTTCCTTATTTCTCTATGATGAACAATGAGAGGCTATGTCTGTCAGGGATATATCAGGATCTGTCAGATACCTTTCGAGTATCGAAATTTGTAAACTTCTCTTGAAACTAGAACATATCGATTAACAAGATACTGCCTACAAAGTGTCAAAGAAGAAGTTCGAATTTATTAACATTATGCTTGCCGGTGATTTAAATTGGCCACGCAGATCATGTTACTTGAGGTTATTTTTACGAAAATATTTTATATTTCGTTTTCATGTTATTGCAGTTAATAAACCGCAAAACAATTCAGAACCCAAAGAGTATTTATCTATTTAATGATACTCAACCACTTTTTTCATAGGTCATTGAAAATTGAATATTGTGCATATGTGCTATCAAACGAAGCAACGATTATCATTTGCCTAATTTTTTTTCATACGTATAATACCGTCGAATGTACTATAATATAAAAAAAGGGAAAATGATATCATCGATTAATTTATCCAGATTCAAAGAGATAAACAGAAACCTATTAAAATATAGATTGTGCTAAAATCAAATCACTAATGGTAAAGCGATGTTGACTATCATACCGAAAGAACAACGGGGATTTCAAAAGAATAAAGAACTTAATAAACTACTAAAGTTGCCACAGACAAATCCGTGATCATATTAAAACTCGTTTGAAGCAAATATTAATTAAACCTAACTAAAATGTTTGTTATATTATTTAATAATAATGTGTTATTATGTATTATTTAATAATAATGTGTTATTATATATTTTAAAATTACTGTATAAATTTGAATTAAAAATTAAATATTAGTAATAGTAATAATACAGTCAAAATGATTCTGTTCTTATTATTTTTGAATTCTAAGCCCAATGTTAGTTTGATGTAGTTAATGTCAATAATATATTTTTAATATACCTTTTAATAATCACATAAGATTTGATAATAGAAATAATTCGTCGATTTTCCATTATGGAAACAAGAATTAAATGAATTAAATAAGTTTTGGATACAAACTTAAGATTTATTATTATATAGAAAGATTTATTTAAATTTCCCTTCACTACAATTTGTCCCTTTTTTTTGTGTGCTTTTCCAAACATAATTGTTAATCATTAATGTTTTCGGCGATCATAAATTAAAACTAACTTGAGTTTTACTCAAGTTACAGGTATCTCTATCCCTTTGTGGTCCTGAGTGTTTAAATTTAACTTGCATTTTTTCCTTTAATCTTTGTTAATTTTATCTCCTATGGTTATTTCTTGTTGCAAATTATGCCTATGTCTTTTTATACGACTACAAAGAAAATGCTTATTATGTTATGACGTAATTAAAAGAATAAATATTTTATCTAATTGCGATTAATAATTATGGTATTACGGTAAAACGACTTACTTATAATATTTAGATATTACGTTTTTCTATGGTACGAGCATAATTAAATGCCGAAGTTAAAGAGACTTATAGCCGCACTTACTGCTCTCTATCAAACGACGACACATTGTTAAGTGCGGAAGTCGATTTAAAATAATTACAAATAAGTAAATAGCTGAATAAATATTCCAGACAACAGCCAGAATGCGGTAAACAATGGCTGTAGCAACGCGGCAAACAATGGCCGCGCACGGCAGTCAACATTTTGTTGACTCTGTGGTGCGCGGCGCGGGGCTTGCGGGGGATGGGCTTTCTCGCTCGGTGATCGTACGTCCCTCACGCAACGCTCTGTTTCGGTTTTCATATATCGCTCTCTTTCGGTGTCATGTTGGTAGTGTATAAAGGTGCGTGTCGCAGAACTGAATACATTCAGCGTTCGCTACCTGGAAATGTATTATATTTCGTCGATTTCTTCATGTGGCAAGTACTGTCTTAGTACTTGCTTACGACTTATTTAGTAGTGTGAAATTAAAAAAAAGATACTTGACATTTACATAAAAATATTTTAACCGTAACGCGACGTAAAGAAGAAAATATATTTTTATTTATTTTCAAAATGTTGATCAAAAATCAAAATCGCTTGCAAATAATTTTCCTGTGAATCTACATTTTAACCAAACTGTTTCTCAATCTGTACCTACAGAGCTATAAACAAGAACGTGCCTATTATCCATACAGGTGTAATAGGCACGCTCTTTTTTAAACAAGTAGAACGTTTTAAGGAAGTTTGTCACTTGTCAAACGTTTCTGAAAATATCATTGTCAAAATTGCGATTCCAATGAAAAAAACAATTGATTTTTAATAGAAATTTCAAAAATATTCAGCTTGATGCACATAGTACTTGTATGTGTAGGTAAATTACATGTCTTTTATTAAATTCTTTTGTAAATTTGACTTAAGCGTAAATTTTGATTGTGTGGATTGTGATGTTACTCACATCGCATTTTGTTTAAAACATTTATATAGTATATTTACTATATCACCCTTATATCTAATTGTATAATTCGCTAATGATGTGGTTTAAAAATGTATATCTCTATTCTTTTGAAGCAAATCTTTACTTATTGAGCTTTGTTACGTTGGAGTCGTTTTTATAATTTTACCCCGAATAATCTTATCATTTTTAACTTGACTAAACTAATCTGTATAAATTTGAAGCGGTTAAATAGGGTTGATTAACACTATGTGTGCAAGTTTTTATATTTAACTATTCACTTATAGTTACTTTAAGATACGCACAATAACTTTTACGAAATAATTAAACAGTTCATCTTAAATATTAAAGAAACGACATGATTTGCCTTGAAGAGTAGCAAACATATTTGATAAAAGGTTTCTATATAGATATAAATAGAAACCCCTGTGAGATGTAGAGATGAATATTGATGATAAATTCTTCATCAGAGTTACAAATATTGGGTTGTGATTAATTTAGCACGTCGTGTTTCAAATAAATAATTATATTATACTTGTGTAAACAATCCATACAAAATATGTGTCATAACCTTAACATTGTTGAGATTTATTTGCATAATATGTTGCCTAAAATTGTATTACTCTTGAAATTAACGAATAGTTGTAAATAGTAGATAAGTACTTAAAACGTAAGTTCAAAAGGGAAATAACTCAAGGTGGTTTTCCATACACCATTTGAATTCGGAATATTTTGCTGCTAAATTAAATGTAATAATATTGAAAAGTAGGTTAAAAAAAACAGTGAGCCGTCACGGGACGCCTGGCAGATGTGAAACATCGTGTTCGTACAAGTAATATGCATAAAAGACAATATCATTACAGGAATTAAATATACCATGATGAAAAAATAAAATATTACGAATTTCTTATAGAGATGGTGACTTTATTTAATAAACATTTATTTACAATTAATACGAAAATAATAAAGCACAGGTTATGTGTACCGTAGTAAACAACCGCGTCGAACTGAGTGAGGAGGGGGTCGCGTAGTCGGTTGCGCATCGCGACACGTCGCCATACCGTACACTCTACTACATGTAGACTATATATGTATACCTTAGTATAGCGTGGCGACACGTCGCCACGGCAAGGTGAAAAAATGCATTTAAAAATAAAACAAAACGCTTTTGGGAACCGAATCCATAATTCGATAAATATATAAAACTATCAAACATATTAATATTTTTGTGGAATCTCAGTCACTGAAAAGTCCTTTCAGCTTCATTGAATTTTCCCTATGTGCAGTAATTGTTGTTAATATAGGTATTGATTTACTTATAAGTATATCATATATTTTTAATGTATTACTTTTGCTCACTTATTAAGCGCGATTACATGAAAAAGTCAATATATTTGATATATTTGCGTATTTACTTAATAATGGAAATATTACCAAAATGCGTATTGTTTTAATTTTTAAACGTATTTTTACAATTTAATTCCGTATTAAATTTAAAAATAATCTAAGTTTATTCATAATTTTGTTTGATTGCAAGGGACGTAAAAATAATTATTTTATTTTTTGTAGTATTATTCCATATTTATTCTTATTATTTAAACTAACCATGAAATGCTAATGAAAGAATAAATTTGTTCATGCGTCTTCTTCTTCCAGCGGCGCTTCAACTCTTTGTAGGTTGCCTCCTGTTAGCCTCTTTCACCGTTACTCTCCACCTAACTTAATCACTTGCCTCTCTTCTCCAACTAGTGAGTTTTCCCATCTTCCTGAAATCATCCTTAATATGATCGATCTATCGTTTCCTGAGCTATTTTCTTGGTTTTCTTTGTTACAGTATTCATTTCATTATAGTTTTTGCAAGCCTGCTGCGCGGCATTCTTTCCAGATGAGTCGGTCATCTTGGACTTAGTACACGTAATAATAGCTTCTTGCTCCATTAGTATTTCGAGTTACTGGTTCCTTTGAATACTATATGCGTCATTCACTTCTCTTACAAACCCAAGTATTTTCCTTTCAAAAATGGCAAGTTTTTGTTCATATCTCTGAGTTAAGGGCCAAGTCTTGCACGAGAAGTTACGACAGGTTTTATGATAGTCCCGTTAATTTAACCTAGAACTAAAATTCTCAATCACGCGCTTAAGCATTGCTCTTGGAATGGCGTCTATTTCGTCTGTGATTCTTCGCTCTAAAACATTCAGATTGGGTGGCGGTAGGTTGTAGACTTTACTTTTTAAGTAGCCCTATAAGAAATAATTATCAGGCGTTAACCACAACCACGACCATCCTCAAAAAAGTAAGGGCTGATAATTCCTTAACTTGATGTGGCAACCCAAACGATAACTTTCGGCGAGTGTAATGGTTTCTGATGCAATTCTTGCATCAATTTAATCAAACATTGATAATGTCCTTTGTCATTACTAAAAGTATAGTGATACTAATTAGTGTGTAATACTAATTAAGTTTTGCTTAATTAGTATCACAAATAAATTTATATTTCACTTCTGTTAATTAGTTATAGCAATGTTTTCCTCCCTACAGGTATCACACGTGTGTTTAACGTAATCAGGGAGCAATCTTGAATAGTTCTGTAAATCATAGTGGAAAGTTCCATGAAGCCAGTCTTCGATTTTGAAGGGAAGAGTCCTAACCACTATAATATTTTTAACATATTTACAGAACCCATACTTGGAGTTAACTTTCAAAATATGTGAATAAAGCATATACAGTTTGAGCGAAAGACTAATAACACTAGACTTTGTCAGTTTGATATGAATATGTTAAATTATTCGTTGCTATAATCTGAACTGTTTTTGAGGTCGTTGCCAAGTTAATATAATTCAATGAAACTACGTGATGTAGTATTATTTCTACTTTCTTTAAGTTCTTTACCACTATCTAGGTTTCGTTGTATTACAACATCTTCAGGTGGACTATTAGCAAAGATATAGCCAAGTTAATATTTCGGATAGTATGGTTTCATCAGTGTTCTTCTTTGTAAATCATGCAATACAAGACTGTATTTTTTCTTTAACCAAATTCGTAGTTATTGTTTAAAACACTGCCATCAATTAAATTTTATTTTAATTTCCAATTTATAATCAATTTAATTTTAATTTCCAGCAATCTCCACTTTATAATTTTTTCTTGAAGTTTGTTAGCGTTTTACTTATATTCGTATTTCATTTTTTATTTGTATGCAGATTATCTACATGTTTGTAAAAATATGGATTAAACTATTATATTGTATGAAGATAAAATGTTTGGTTTTTACCCAACCATCATCATGCAATTTTGTTATTAAATTTTCTACATCTGTAAAAGATTTTGGTGTAATAACTGTTCAAAATCTCAGCAAGTTTCTTCAGATAAATTATTTTAGTCGTCATTACTTTGGAAGAAAACATACTCCATAACACGTTCCACTACATATGCCATTTAAAATTAAGACCAACTCTGCCACTAAAATGTTAAAAATATTAAAATGTTATTTAAAAATAAAGTCTAAAGTTTTTATTGCATCAAGATGACCCAGAAGATATAAGTTATTTAGATTTTACCGGCCGATTACTTTACAAATAACAAAGTTTCCTATATTTATGTATTTGTTATATATTTCTCTTCAAAATATAACAACTTTTTGAATATAGATCACCGTCTCGTAAGGTAGTACTTCATATTATTTTGATCTTTGTGATATTTTAAATAATCTTTACGTACATTTCACCTGGCTACAAGTTCAAGTCTTAGTCTTCAATCTCATCTATCATTAACCTGAATCTACATATAGAAAATCTAAGCATGCTTCTCATTCCTGAACATCATGAAAGCAAAGGAATGATATCTCCGTCAACTCATGATTTTTATCGGGTTCCATCGTCAGAATGCACCGTTTAATATGTTCTGTACTTAAGATAATGTAAAATAATAGAAAATATTTAGATAATAAATAATTTTATTTTTTATTATCTAAAAAGTGAAAGTAATGAGCTGGAAATACATTACGGGGATACTAATAATGAGTCTTTTTTTTTAGAAATATAGTCATAATCATTATCACCTTTATCTTATCTGACAGCTGTTTTAATATAACACTTTCGCTAACACAACAGTTTTCACAATATAATAAAATTGTTAGTGTTTAGTGCATTGAAAAATAGATTACGAAATATAAGGAATTAGATTTAATGTTGGCCTTGGACGATTCCAGCAGAGATCACATTAAGAGCAAAAATATTATTGCACTGAGATAAACTCAAAATTCAGGGATCAAAAGACGATTATGTGTAATTCGCTGTACAGCTCCGATATGACATCATACAAATTTTATTTATTTTCAAGAATAATAGATAAACTGGGAGAAATACGATTCTCGGATGCTGAAGGAGCGGGGACTGGAGAAGGTCGTGAAAAAGACGACTGAGTGCTCGTGGTTCCACGGAAACAATTAAAAAAAACAATAAATAAATTATAAACTCGCCAGCTGGTTCTATTTTTGATATACTAAAAATTGTCGGTGTGGCCTGAGTATTCCTAATACACTCTTTTTTTAGTGTAACTCTTGACTATATTTCTGAATTGGCTTTATTTTAAATTTTTACTTGAAAATATATTCTTAACTCAATACGTTTCATAGTTTAGTTAATTTTTCCACCTAATTCAAAACTGATAGTTTTTAGACTTTCGTACTTTAATCTGGAAAACAAAATTCGTATACGATCACTCATATGTCAATGAGATGAAATCATAGGCACAGAAACTTGAAATTTGGCATAGTAATAGATCTTATTAAACGACCTATTTAATGTAGGTTAACTATTTAAAAACACATATCTAAGAATTAGTAAATTAATAGTTTAAAAAATTTTAAAAACCGCACCTTTACAAAATACTACGCTAAAAACAAAAAAATCATTATCGAACCTATTTTTTTGTCAACTGAGTAAGGACATTAGTGTAGTTTGTTATGGAGTGTAAGTGTGTATTTAAATTAAACTACTAATAATTTTTTTTAGTTTTATGTTTTTGTTTTAAAACTGTAATGTATTGTACTGTCATAGTTTCTTGACGCGTGTGCAAATTGTTTAATAATTCGGACATGTGGAAGTGGTTTGAAAATTTAATTTAATTATTCCATTACTAGCGTGACCCGTGCGAAGTCTTCGCATTATTTATTCCATTATGAAGCTCAGATGACAGATCAAACAAATATTTTACTAAAATTGACATATAGAGGCGCAAGTATCAAAAGCATTGAGCTAAAGCGATACTTTATTTATACGTGAGTGGATTTGAAATTAAACAAAAATTTTACCGACCGTCAATCATATTGACGTTGAGCCGTTAGATGGCAGCATTGCTGTTTTGTGTGTATAATTTTAGTAATTAATTAATTTGCAAAAACAATAGCAATAATAGATTTTTTAGTTGTGGATGCCGGTAGAGCAAGCAATTATCTATAAAATGATATATAATTTATGTGGATTAGTTGTGAGGTTTTTTCTAAAAAGGGAGAGTAACATCTTAACCTTAGCGTATTAATATATATGATGATGATGATGATGATGATGATTCCGCTTTCCGTTTTTGTTTATTTTGTTTTTGTTTTAAACTTAAAAATTTTTCTTTCCTTTATGCAAGTATTGCATTGTCTTTGGTTTTTGACAGGCGGACAAAATTTTAAATAATTGGGATATCTGAGAGTAGATGAAAATGTAACTTAAACATTTTGTTATTTTTTAGGCTTTTTTTTTTAAGACTAAAATTTTTTTAATTTTATAAAATTATTGTATTGTCATCAGAACTACCAAAACTGCTATGGTTTATGATTATTGTTAGATCCAAGTCGACCTGATAATAACGTTTTGAAAAGGGTGTAAATAAAGCATTTGAATATTTTGTTTTATTTTATATATTATATGCAATATACTATTTAAAAATATTATGAGGAAAACAAAACATTTTTAAATATATACGAAGATATTCCTTCCATATTTTTCTTCGAAAGTACCGGGCCAAAAATTACGAAAAATTAAGTTGATAAAATCTGACTTTAGATTTCATAAGAAGTTTGTCCATTGTTTAGTAGAAATACTATGCATCCTTAAATATTAATAACCGCCTAAATGTTTACAGACCCTCGTGGTGCGAGTTCTACTCTTATTTGACATATATTTTAGAACCATTTGGTCCGAAGCCCTACGTTTTTGACCTGAGTTCTGCTTTGAATTGAAATTTAATTAGAATTCTAATAAATACAAATTTGACATCTTTACACTTAGATGTATAGCTATTTTAGACATACTTCGTTTAATATATGATACCGAATATAACAATAAATGTAAGTTGTATTAAGTGGATATTTATATCTGTGATCTAAACATATTTAAAGTATTGGCATTGGAAAAATTTATAATAGTACGATAACTATATAGATAACAGTACTCCATTTATCTTTTCCTTACCTGTTAGTTTCGATATTCGTGTAATTTATAGTCATATCCATAGTTTGTTGTGAATGCTACTCTATGGTAAACATTTACTTACGTCAAACAAAAGAAAAAAGAAATGAGACACGTACATATGTAAAGTTACATAAAATAATCAATGACGACTGAAATCAATGCAAAATTACGATTGTAATAAATATAATCACATGTAAATGTTTTTAGCAATGTTTTTTTATGGTCAGCGAGGATTACAACAAAAATATGCACAGATACAAAATATATTTTAAGTCTGTCAAAATACCTAATTATTTGACAACTTATAGACCCATCATTTCATTTCCTCGATGTTTTACCCGTGTGGTAGCAAAATTATATTTACAATTATTATATTTCCGCATCTTACATAAACGAGATGTAGTGCTTCTATTGCAGTATGAGTGCATTAGGGTAGTTCTGTTAGTTAACTAGCTTAACGTGGAATTTGTTCGAATAAGGCTTTTTAACTAGGCTTTCTAAACTACTTCTAATCATTGTTCTAAAAAAATCCGAGTTATTGGTTTAAAATTTAATAGCGACAGCATTGTGCAAAATTATACAAATTAAATTTAATATAATATCAAGGTTGGTAAACATAAAGTCAAATGTAGGAAAAATAGAAATTAAGTAATTTGGAAAAGAGCTTTGTGGGACTTATATTTCTCTTAAATTTTCTGCTCAACGAAACTGATACAACTAAGCCAAGAATTTTACATTCGCTTCATGACATAAATTATCCCACGAACCAAAGATATTTGTTAGTTAATATGTATTGTAAGATTTTTGGCAGTCAGCACGATTAAAATGTTTATATGAAATATTTAAATATGACTAAGAAAACTAAATAACGATTCGATAAGCTCACAATGCTCCTTAAAATTCCTTATTCCTGTAAATATTGAAAGCTTTAGAGAAATAACTAAATTTATGTCGATAATGATTTCGTCCAAAACAGAAAATGTAAATTGATAGAGGAAAGAGATAAAGAGAAGAGAAGAGAAAGCTTAAGAGATTCCTTATTACAATTTACTCGTCAGATATTCATTATTTCATGAGACGTAAATTGTTCCTATATTGACTAACTTATGAAGAAAAAAATATGGAAACATTACTTATATATCAATCGAAAAAATGTAGCTTTCTAACGAATTACATTATACACACGTTTCACATCCAACGATATTTATTTTAAAATTAATAAATTCATAAACGAATTTCTGTTCCCATATTAGTATTTGCATTATTATCACTACCTGTCAAACTCTCTGATACCTTTGAATACTTTAGATCATAGGAGTGTACGTAGTTTAAACGTATAGAAATTTATAATAGCACAATTTTTCTTATTCGCAGAGTGGGTAGAATGCCAGTAATCCATATCATTTTAAAACGCTGGCTCGTCTATTTCATGTCTGATTTTTATTTTGTGTAGACTATTTTCATGGATCAAATATATTAACCAAACTTAAACTTGCATTTGATAAAACCAAAAACATTTTTTTTTATTTATACGTAAAATGAAAAAAAAAAATACAATGACATCTTTTATAGCAATTACAGCAATTGCTATAAAAGAGATCAATGTATTTTTTTTTCATTTTACGTATAAATAAAAAAAATGTTTTTGGTTTTATCAAATGCAAGTTTAAGTTTGGTTAATATATTATGTCAAATCATTTTATTAGGTAGTTAAATAAGGGTAGTTGTAACGAGCCTCAAAGGTTATATCGTAAATACTTTCTACATATACATATATTATACTGTTTTATATCCTTCAAATGAAAAGTTTTGCAAGACCTAAATCTTTAATATAAAAATATTTTGCTTTAAGTTTCTGAACGATTTTTTATGCAAAGAAAAACATTGTTGGAATGTGTGCATAATCACGTGCTTCTTAAATGGATAAAGTAATAGGTCGAAGAATAAGAATCACGTGGAATATGTAAGTAGTGGAGAAAATATTTAGCGACTTTATACTAGTGATGACAGAATTATAACGTAACAGGTATGAATAATATAATACAGATTGAAATGAATATATTATGTTATTGCGATTTACAGATACTATGTTATTAAATAACGATACGCTTGGCTAACATGTTAAAATATTATGTTACGGCGGTATTGTCAAGCAGCGCCCGTACAATGGCCGTCACTCGCTGAGTAAGTGAGAGCGAGACAGCACGTTTCTTTTCGTCTTACCCTTCGTTTCATATTTACCGAGCATCACCGAATGACACCGAACGTTACCGAAAGATTAATAATCTGTTATTAGAACGTTCTCAAATTCATACCTGTTATGTGATCCATACCTATTACCGATTGGAAAGAACGCATTATGTTATTAAGAACATTACGCTTGGTAACATGTTAAAATATTATATTGCGTTATTGTCAAGGAGCGGATGTCATTCGTCGTCTGAATAAAAGGAGCAAGAAATAGGGTATTCTTTTTCTTAATGTAATTCATTGATATATTATTTGTTTTAAGCTTTATTCTTTTGTTTCGTATTGACGGAACATTACCGAATGACATGAAATTTTTACCGAATGATAATAAACAATTAATTACTACAAAGTTCAAATTTATAGTTGTTATTTGAATTTTGTTTATGTTATATTCATTCAGAATTCACTATTGATCGCTAACTAACTGCAATTTCTATGCGTTATTATTTCATTTTGTTTAAATTATCGAACTAGGAAAATACTATGTGGTTCGAAATGTAATTTTTCACCGTATTGGCCATTGCCTGACTTTCTTTTAACATAATTTAATAAAATGTACATTAAAACCGTCCACAAAAAAATACCTATAATCTATCAAAAACCAAATTAAAATTTAACTAGCGTTTTTCCAGTAGTATTTAATATAGATATCGATTATAGTACGCATGTACTATACATATTTTGTATACACGCGCAAAAGGAAAATTAATTTCATGGAACATATCGTTCAAGAACGTATTGAACAAATGTCAATAATGTCCAATAACATGTTATTTTTTAACAGGTATGATACTATGTTATTGAATAATGATGTTATTCATTATAATAGGTATGGGGAAATAACAGTTATTTCCATCTCTAATAGAGATGACAGAATTATAACGTAACAGGTATGAATAACATAATATTGATGGAAATGAATATATTATGTTATTGCGATTTACAGATACTATGTTATTAAATAACGATACGCTTGGCTAACATGTTAAAATATTATGTTACGGCGGTATTGTCAAGCAGCGCCCGTACAATGGCCGTGACTCGCTGAGTAAGTGAGAGCGAGACAGCACGTTTCTTTTCGTCTTACCCTTCGTTTCATATTTACCGAGCATTACCGAATGACACCGAACGTTACCGAAAGATTAATAATCTGTTATTAGAACGTTCTCAAATTCATACCTGTTATGTGATCCATACCTATTACCGATTGGAAAGAACGCATTATGTTATTAAGAACATTACGCTTGGTAACATGTTAAAATATTATATTGCGTTATTGTCAAGGAGCGGATGTCATTCGTCGTTTGAATAAAAGGAGCAAGAAATAGGGTATTCCTTTTCTTAATGCAAGTCATTGTTTTACACATTATTTGTTTTATGCTTTATTCTTTTGTTTCGTATTGACGGAACATTACGGAATGACATGGAATTTTTACCGAATAATAAACAATTAATTACTACAAAGTTCAAATCTAGACTTGTTATTTGAATTTTGTTTATGTTATATTCATTCAGAATTCACTGTTGATCGCTAACTAACTGCAATTTCTATGCGTTATTATTTCATTTTGGTTAAATTATCGCACTAGGAGAATACTATGTGGTTCGAAATGTAATTTTTCACCGTATTGGCCATTGCCTGATTTTCTTTTAACATAATTTAATCAAATGTAGATTGAAACCGTCCACAAAAAATACCTATATTCTATCAAAAACCAAATTAAAATTTAACAGCGTTTCTCCAGTAGTATTTAATATAGATATCGATTATAGTACGCATGTATACATATTTTGTATACACACGCAAAAGGAAAATTAATTTCATGGAACATATCGTTCAAGAATGTATTGAACAAATGTCAATAATGTCCAATAACATGTTATTTTTTAACAGGTATGATACTATGTTATTGAATAATGATGTTATTCATTATAATAGGTATGGGGAAATAACAGTTATTTCCATCTCTACATCTCTATGTTAAACTTTAAATCTGGAGGTTCTATAATATTATTTCTAAAATTATACCATAAAACTGCGGGTTGTTGCATAGAGTTACAGCTCGCTTTGCTCGCCAAAACAATGCGTCATTTTTCAATTATCTTATACTCTACATCAACAGTTCATAGTTCGACGTGTTAAAAGTGCCGTGGCGCCATCTCACATTGCAAACTATAACTATACAACGCACTGCAAACCTTAACGCTGTACTATGACGTTTAAGATGACAGTTATTAAATATTGGAATACGACTTCATACAACTTTAGAAAATATATTTTAATTAAAAATTAGTTACGTATTAAAGAGAAGTTTCGGTTTGTTTTTACTTATTGTTTATTTTGTTTTTCAGAAATTCTGATACTTTTTGAATAATTAAAAACAAGATATATACTGTCGCGGACTTTTTTGTAGAACTAGTAAATAACAATTTATCTTTAATTCATTATAAATGCATCCAAGAATAATAAATTGATAAAATACATTATTTGCCCCAAGTATTAATTGTTAGACTAAATTCCAAAAAAAAATTATAATTCTGGCAGAGTTTTAATACCACGAAATAATTTATTTTTAGTGAAGAATCTCATGGAGGCATGTGCTCTATATTTTAAATTAGGTTATTTTATGGGTATCAAAATTTATCAATTCAAACTTAAAAGTAATGAAGTAATTTTATAAATGAATAATTTTTTCGCTGCTTCTTATTTCGTCCTTTTGTTATTATATCTATCGTACTGCTTTATAATAATAGATTACAGAGAAAATATGTATCAGTTTCACATATAGCTCCAAAATAGATACAACAAATTATTGTAAGTTATATTGAGGTGTATATTTATATTTCCCGTGTTGTTACCTCTATATTTGCGGCGTAAAAAATTGTCTCTTCTCATACTTTCAATTCAACATGTCGACAGACATCTAATGGTTCTCGGCGAAACATGTCAACTTCAGTAGACTAAAGGACATTCTCGTAATCAATTTTATTATGTATGCTGTTTTATTCTACCCTCGTTTTTTACCTTATAATAGTAATGTTACTATGTAACAATTTGCAGAACTCCTAAAAAAATAATTAGACATTTTGAAATATTTTGCAAAAAAATTTAAATTTTTTTTGCAATTAATAATAATATAAGGAATCCTCGAACAATCGAAACCTCGAATGAAGTTTATAAAAAAAAGTGATATCAACACTGTAGATCATCAGCTGATTTTATTGACTTTTGTCAAATATTTATTTTCTGTCTGGTCTGGTGTGTTTTCAAATAATGTGTTTTTGGACATGGTGAAGTGTAATGTAGTAAAAGAAGTCAATCATTTGAAAAAAATTATCTTTTTAAATTTCAAGACAATTATTTCGGAAACTGTAGGCTTTTTAAGTATTAATCAAAAACATTTTACAATCAGAATAATAAGAGAAATCTGCTCTGTAAAAGTATGTCGTTAAAATACAATCTGAAGAAACTGTACTGTTATTTTTCCAGAGAGCGTCATTATGATTATGATTAAGATTTGAGCATGCGTTTATAATGACAGATTTCTGTCATTATAAACGCATGCTCAAATCTTAATAATATTAGATTTTGTATTTGACTGCAGTGACAAACACTTTGAAGCTTAATCAGCGTTGAGGAAATTTACTAATTTGCATTTAACGTTTATCATAGATCCGTAAATATATTAGCTCGTCAGGTTTCATAGCACCAATATAGCAAATCATCTCTGGGAACCTAGTAAACAACTCAACGCCTGTTTACGTGTTATGGAATGATGGTTTGGAGGAGTGTATTCGAATGATTAAGCCAAGTTTAAGACTAAGCTTCATTCATTTCAGATCAAGGAATAATTTGGTAAATTTCCATTCAATACTTATTGCGTTAGAAACCCAAATTTTAGTATAATCCCACTTAATATATATAGGTTATTAATTTTTTAATAAATAAATTGAAAGTAGAAATAAGGTTGATTAAAAAACTTTTCATAGTAAAGTTTCGGAGAATTATATTTTTGTATATATATGTATATATACATATATATATATATATATATATATATATATATATATATATATATTTCACAAATCTAACGTCCGCGTATTCTTGAACTATCACCATTTGCGGGTGTCTGTGACAGATGTCACGAACACGGAATTCAAAAACAGTGTAGGAAAATTATTCCAAAACTATTCCAAGGGTTAATAGAATGTTTGCCACCGAATTAAATCACCCTTAATTAAAAATGGAAAACGAAAATTACTTCGAAATTAACGTATCATTTATACAATAAAAGACGTCTAGCTGTGAAAATAAGTTTTAAATTAAAACGAGAGGTAGCCGAACGACGTTGGTATATATGTACGAGTATGTTGTGCATATATTCAGAAAATTATGTAAAAATGTTTCGCAATAATTTAATAACATTTTTTAAAAAATTTATTGTGGCAAATAATTACAATTGTGAGTTTAAAATGTAGACAGTATTCGTTATTTAGTAATACTTATATATGGACACATAGTGGGGAACATGCATGAAACCTATAATTCATTATTGTTTTATTAACAAAGCAGAAAAGCATGCAAAAAATCTACAGCGAAATGTCCGTTTAAAAAGTTTTGACATAAATCGCCATATCTTTGTTATGAATTATTCAAAATGAATGCTGTTTTCAAACACTAATCAGAACAGAGTGACGTCAATGCTGTTATTCCTCCTGTCATTCGTCGGTAGTGGTATATTAAGTTTATATTGGGCGAGTAAAAAATTTTTGTATAAAGTAAACAATTTTTATATATTGAAAATTTAAATTATTGTAAAAAACATAAAAGTTCTTCCTAACAAGGGCAATTTATTTAAAACGAGTTTTAATTGACCTTATTCTATTTGAAAGAAAACTTACAATTAATAAAATTTGGTTAGTTATAAGCACCGCTCACGAAATAATTTGTTAAATGTATAATTTTTGAAGGAATTTAAGAAACCAATTATAAAGTTTTCACTTAGAAACGCTGTGAAATTACATTTGAAATTTGACAGCTCCGTTTTTAACATAGCGCCCGGTAGTAAAACGGTTTTTAAATATAATTTAAAAAAAAATAATGTAACGTTTTTATTTATCAAATATATTGTATGTTATAACTTTTCTCTCGACTAAAAAAGAACAAAGGAAAAATTATCTTTCGCCAATTTCCATTGAAACCTAATTTATTATTAACTTACATCGAAGTGATTTTCACACCACCGAATGAATATATTTTGGGTAATAATTTTAGAAGGAACCTCAACAGAGCTTTGAAATATTTCCTTTTTAATTTTTTTATTAGCGGACAGAGTTAAAGCACTTGATCCGTACGCCCTGTTGACGTGGATTCACCAAAGGGCAAAAAACAAGAATTTATACGATTCGCATTACATGTTGAATTCCATGTAAGGTAGTACTAGGTCATATTTTGTGGTTGAAAAACGGTCAATGTTGACCATTTTCAGTGTGAAAAAAGTGTATTCAACTTTAAAAACATTTAAAACATTGACAATTGTTATACGTCAGTGAAAGTAGCACGAGTGACGTCACAGTAATTCGTGGTGTGTTTCGGCATGAAATTCTAAACTCAATTTTCCAAACTACATTTTCTCTGCAGCAACTGAAAATCTTTAGTTTGTTTAAATAACAATACTTAAGTTAGATTTATTTCTGTCAAATAAATATAAAAGTAAATATATTCACGTTTCCCCTCATAAAATGATGAGCATTACCTCAACTGATATGAAACACTAAATAAAATTTGTGCAGAAGGTACTTATCCTATATTAAGGCAGTGTTATAATTTACCAATATTTCATGGGTCCTATAATTAAACGAAATCAAATTCAATTGATTAATAAATTCAAATTAGTTTTTAGATTGCGATTTTAATAGAGTTGTATCATAATAAAAGAAAATACAAAATATGAACGAATTTTTATATTTGATAATTCGCAACGTTTCATATATTTATTAAAACTAACCTTTACATGCAACTCTTTTTTATGAGCATATAAATGTAAACCGATAAAATGATATTGAATTTTCCACCAACAAGCTTTGTATTAGCTAAAATACTGTTTTATAAAAATTTCAATGCTATAATGAATGGAATACATAATGGGAAGTTTAAATTTTTTCATATATTATATAGAATAGAATTCCATTGTAATGAACTCTGTTGCACAAAACTGATGATTGTAATGAACTGGTAATTTACGTAACAGTAAAAAAGTGTAATGAACTGGTGAAATCCATGACGAAAATTCCGTAACAATAACAGTGGGAACAATTTTCCACCGCGAGTCAAAATAAACATCCTATGTTCACTGTCATAATATTTTTCCTTTACGCTCAATGCTTTTAATGAAATGGTAAACGTGTGTATGATTGCATGTACGTGGTAATGGACATGCAATCATACACTTTTACCAAAAGAACTTTCATCAATTTCATTTAAATGGTCCTAAAAAATTCAGTTTTGAATCTATTTGTTCAAAAATGTAAAAAAATAAAACAAAAACAGTATTACCGAGCTAATAAAATCAGATCTTGAAAGCGTTCTAGAATACATATTTTAAGAGACAACCTTGATACTCGTCAAGTAATTAAAAAACTAATTTAATAATGAATAATTCACAAGAAAAAAATTCACATCACAAAATTAGCATCAGCATTAGTTTTTTGAATTGTACTTAATTGTAAACCCCAAAATGTTTCTTTTATTACGACAGGTAATTTTGTTAGTTATTAATTACTTCTCTAATATCTTTACAACAAGATATATAATGTCTCTAAAACATAATGCTGACGGTTTACTAAACAATTTCATGGATTTCCCTGGAAATTATCACATTTTGTTAATTTATTTTAATTTATTACCAACGACATAATAAATATATTTAGAACTGATTACTAGCTACTTTTATTAAAAATAATTTATACCTAAATTTATTAACTTTAGTCTAAATACGACCGTGAAATAACTATGCAGTAAAACACTGCTTCAGACCGAAAATATCCTGGAATCCATTGAAGGAGTCATATGTTCATGTGCTGAGAAAACTAATCAAGCAAACAGACAACGATAGATTCATAGAATAGCAAGGACCAAACTCATATTAAATTCTTAAAATGCAGGCAAACAATTAAACTTCTCCATAAACCCTTTTAGTCTATGAATTGTCAACAAGACGGTGAATTTACGCACATGTAAAAAACTTACCTACATATAAATCTATTCACGTTAAGGACTATAACAGATATAGATGAACAACATTTTTAATGTGGAATGACAATTATATAATGAATCGATGAGAAAAATGTAAATTACTATCACTCGATTAAAAGCTTTGTAGCTGCCGAATAAAGAAGGGTTATAATTATTTACTCTTAATATTGTAAGTCATTATAAAAAACACGTCAAGCACGAGCAGACTGCGCTACGAGGGTTCCCTATAAATATAGGAATTCATAAATATTACTATACATTTCCATTAAATATTTATTACGTTTTAATTGTTTATAACGCGAATATATGGCTACCATATCTATCGTAGACCTATCGTAGAGAACGTGGAAGTATGTATACTCTTTAGTCCACGTAGAATTAGAAATCATACTCTAAGACTTCACATTATTTACAGACTTTAAATATTTTAGGTCAACCCAATAGGTTTTATGACGGTATAAGTAAAAAAAACACGCTTTAAGGGTCCATATCTATTTGTCGCTTGAACTGAAAACTTAAAATATTTACAGCAATATAAGGCAGTAGGCTTTAGTATATAATATTAAGTTCAACTCGATATCTCAAGTCTTTTTCGAGAAAAAGAGGTTTGACAGATAAACGAACGGATGGACAACAAAGTATTTCATTTTTTTTATTTTGTGGGACGGAACCCTAAAAATATAGAACCTTATTTATAATATCCTAACTATTCCTAAACGTAATTAATAATATAATAAATGCTAAAGCGAACAGGCTAATTTCTTTGTTTTGTTCCCACGCTTGAACTGCTCAATTGGTCAACCCCATAAAAGTATGTATGTATACTTGCACAATAAGTGGATAGTACACTCTCTAGTCACCAGTGGATTGTACACATAGTACAATTTTATAAATAATAATTTTAGTTGCAACACAAGTTTTTGGGAATTACACCATCATTTTCCCTTTCCCACGCAAGCGAAACAGCGAATAAAAGCTAGCTTTCATTATACCCATTCATATATCAATTATTTGAAATGCATATATTTGACTAAACCTCTGCATGCCAAATCTAATATGTAATAAATGACTTTGAAACTATTTCTACACATTTGCGCGCAATCATTTTAGGGCCAAAATAGTGTCTCATTACTGAATCGTGGAAGAAAATAACTGTTCTTATTAAAACAATGTTTAATTGAGTTGTAACATTGAAAACATAGCATTTAAATATATCTACAATTAAAACAGTTCAGACTAGCCTCTTTATTAACGATTTTTAATAAAAAAATGAATGAAACGGTAACGTTCTCATATATTATTTGCTAGAAGTATAAAGATGTGCTGGTGTAACAATCAGCTTGATCACAAACACGGCTAGAAAAGACTCAAAGTGATCTTGAAACTATCAAATCGTTGTTCTCTGTAAAATATGTACTTTGCCAATTTTCGAGATGTACTGCCAGGTGCATAACAGGAGGATACTTCCATGAGTAGGGACCCAGAAATTGCGAGAAGCTGCCTCAGAGATGCTATTACATTGTCTTCTGATACACCTGAACTCTAGTCTTGTCATGCACCTCAACGCTGGATCTGAATTTATCGGTCAGGTCAAAAACATTTTGTGATCAAGATCCTTTTGACTGCCTGTAGTATCTCGCCAAAGGTTGCGGGAAGTGTGTCGTTTTAAGAGGGTCGAAACTAAAACGGAAATATTTCTCCAGCCGCTTTGAGTTTGTAGGTAGTACATAAGTACTACTTATATCTTACAGCGGTCTACATATTTCGTAAGGTAAAGTTGTTTAGTACCATAAGGAGCTCAAGATCTGTTCATAGTAAAGCACTTAAACCTCTATCACTCGTTACACACGTGTCGCATAATGTCGTGTGCGAATTTGTCGTGCTCGAATTTGAGGAGCCGTTGTGATGTCGTCATACACAATATAAAATAAAAATGGGATAACGACACAACACAACCAGGGTTCTCAACCATTCGGTAAAATATATATAATCCAATGATGATTATAATTAGTTCAAAAAATCATTTCGATATGAAATTTGTGAAGTTATCTTAAAAAGCTTTTTAATTTTTTTAATAAATTTAAATATGAACTATCTTTTTTGTAACCGTTTTTGACCTTTGTTTTGAAGTAGACATAATTTTTCCTAACGGTAGGATTTCTCCTAACAGTAGGCAAGAGACTAAATAAATTAAAGTAAAGTAATATTTACCCTTACAATTTTTATTAACTTGATTTTTATGTACAGGTTTAATCAGGAGTCCTTTAATATAACTTAGTTGTTTTATTTTCATAAAGGAACGATCCAAGAGACAACCTGAATCCACAACTAAACCTGACAACAACAACCTAAGATACAAACGACCATACGAAAGAACGAGAAAAAAAGATACCAAAAATGAAATTCAAAATTCATAGCCAACAAATATACAATCTGTTTATAAAATCGACATATATCGCAAATATGCGATATCTGTCGATTTTAATATACAACAATCGTCACGAAAAATTATGGTTAAAGTATTATACGGACTTATATAAATTTTTGTTGTTCCTATTGAACAATTTATTACAAGTTTATTACGAAATTGATTACTTTCATGACGTTTTTTTGGAATTCTCTTTTCTTAAATATTAAGGAGGTTTCCCATACAAACAATTAAATGAAAACGTAAATGTAAACTTTTATTCTATGCTTTTGTTTGACTCTAACTTTTTGTCGTGCGATATCCGGCTCGTTGTATAGAAAAAGGTTACATCATTTATATGGAGGAATGAATAATTTGGGAATGACACATTCCTGACTTCAAAAATGATGAATGAGCTTCAATTTACATGTATATATATATATATATATATATGTATATATATATATATATATATATATATATATATATATATATATATATATATATATACACTTACATACATATACAAGTATTTTCCGCTAACGTAAATGGTTAGGGTAAACATTCATTTCATGTTTATTTTTTAAATTCGTACGAATTATTCCAAAACTTTTTGTTTCCAAATAAATAGGTATAACTCGAGTAGACCAGTTAGTTAATTAGTTTATAAAAAAATCAAGTTTCTACCAAAATTATTCATTTCACACAAAAAACATTTTGTCTTTAATCCATGAGTTTGGTTAAAGGACGCAAACAAATTGATAGCCCAAAAACTACCAAAAATCAAAACACATAGGGGGATTTCGAAGAGCCCTTAAGAATTTCTGACTTTATACTTACGCTTGACACTCTGTTTGAGATAACTTGCATCGATGCATATATATATATATATATATATATATGTGTGTGTGTGTGTGTGTGTGTGTGTGTGTGTGAGTGTGTGTGTGTGTATATATGTATATATGCATGAAAAATTTGATAGAAAGGAATTCATTGTGATCTCCGTGCGAAAAGTAAATAAACCTTAAAATTAAAGAAGACCTTATTCCTTTAACAAATAGAATGAGCTATCAATATCGATAACAGCATCGAGCTAAAGGATAATGGATTTAGTAGAAATCGTTTTTAGGGTTTCACCTTCAAAGACGAAAAGAACGTTATTGTTATCAGAATTATGTCCATCCACCCGTCTCTCATAGACTTTTAGCTCTTTAACGGAATACGTGAAAGCTTTTACGTATCCAACATTTGCGTGGTGTGTTCATGTTAATAGCTATGACACCAACATTTGCGTGGTGTGTTCATGTTAATAGCTATTATTTGATGCACACAAACTGTCCACATTTTAAAAAGATGATACCCATATTCGAATTTTCGAATAATGGAGATGCATTTCACTTCAACATTTGCGTTTGCTAATATCTCAAATTCAAGATTTGTTAACTCACTATCGTGACATAAGAAAAAGATTGTTGAGCAGTTGGTCCATTCTCAAAAAACTTCCATATGAAAGATTTTGAATCTTAACTATTAAGATATATGCGGTTTAATATACGTTATTGCCATACCAAATTTCATATTTTTATGTTAAATAGTTTCTAAGGGAAACAATTGTGGCAGACAGACAGACGAACAAATATGTTAGTGTTTATATAAGAGTTTCATTTTTCTTTGAGGCATGGAATACGAAGAATCGTTTTAATCACTTCATTTACTTTAATAGTGCTGGTTATTTTGATTCCACAGTCCCAGTCATAATGGCAGGTTGAACAAATTAAATATAAATGTATATTCCATTCACCTTGTGAATCATTTCGCCCTCTGACTTATAAGTTTTCAATCTATTGCCACGAAAAGTATAAAAAAAATAATTTAAAAATGGATGCAAGACAAAATTGATAAGGCTGCCATACGTTTTTAAATGTTTTTCTTCACACACCATCGGGAAGGTATCGTTGAATATTTAATATGCAATAAATTATATAATGTACAACATTGATTGTTTAACTTGTAACTAATAAAACAATTGAAATTTTAGCAGTTTTGAAACAATTTTAACGAAAATTTGTATATTCAGATTACGTTCAATAACTGAAGAGAAACAAAAAACATTTAAAATTTTATTTGTGGTATTCTATTATGCCTCTTGCAAAAAAGGCAATAGATTAATTGTATTTAATTAACATTTTAGGTAAAATTGTAATAATTATAAGAGAAAGATTAGTAAAGTAATTAAATACAGCTACAAAATTATGATTCGCCAATTCTATGATAGTTTTATTTGCTTTTCACTATCTCAAGTGGAAACGGTTCTAACATGTGCAAAACTTCAATTGCTATGAAATTCTAAGTTAATGTGTATACAGCAAGAGTAATCCACTTCAGATTTCTTTATAATTTATTTAATATCATTATTTGCCTCATCAGTAGCGGCTGTACCGTATTCTTAGCTTACATAAAAATAATTGGATTACTTAAAGTTCCGCCCGCGATTTCGTCCGCGTAAAATTCACATTAAATGAACTAAGATTTTTCCTTCTGCTACGTATAAATTTAATATAAAAAGAAAGAATTAAGTGTGAAACGAAATACGAAAAACATAGTAATTTTTGACACCATATTTAAACATATCTTAATTTACTTCCGTTTTATCCACTTACTGTTTTTTTTAATTTTTTTTAATCCGTAATATATTTTACATCTACCTCTATTTTATTACAGTTCCCAATACCCTATTTCTCTTTTAACTATTTTCGAGTAGTCACAGTTTTCATTGTTTTACTCAATTTAAAAATTAATTTATTTTTTTGTTCTTTGCATATAGATATGTCAAAGTATATTTTTTTCAAATATTTGCCTCCACCTATTTAGTTAACTATCATAAAAAATAGATTAGTTTTTTATCATAATGAAAGCTTTCCTTAAATGTATTTCGAAGAATAGAGAAAAAATAATTTACATAGACAGTTTCAAAACAGTTCAGTTATGACACTATTTTTCGAATGTAAATTTTTCTGTACTCTGCATTAACTGGTAAGGGAAAGCTGGAGTTTTTGGTTGAATACACAAAAAACTAAATTTCGGTAAAAATCACCAAAACAGAGTATTCATTTCTTTAATCGACACAAAGTAATTGTTTTAATTTGTTTGATGCATCGCTCTATGCAACGTATTGTATAAGTATAATCTATTGTTGACTGGCAAACAAATTCCTAAATTCCTGAAAACATTTCTCAGGTAAAAAAAATTATGTTTTAGTAGGTGAAAAGGTAAAGGTAGTAATATAATTCACCACTATAAATGACATTTCAATGTTCCTATCAATTTAAAAGTATATGCGATTCTTACGACCGTATCGAATATTTCAATCAAACGACCGTTAGTAAACAAGAAGTTAGATATACACTCATTACTCTAGGTAAGAATATGAAATATATAGCAATTACACTCGTTTAACATTACTTTTTTTAGTCTAATAATTATTAAAAAAACACTGGAGGACAGTTGAACGTCAGACTCTCCGTGCCATCTTTATGACTGTCCACTAATTATCCCATACAAAAAATATTCCATAAATTATGCAAAAAGAGGATCATAAAATTTTAAGTAAATCCTTTTAATAATTCCATAAATTACCTAAAATAAAATTTTCGTATGAACGGTTTTCTGTCAACCGATATCACATAGGAACTTGTCGGTTTAATACTAACAGTTGCTAGTTCAATGATGGCTACTCAACCGGAATCTAAAACAGTAAAAGCACTTTAATTCTATCTTTGAAAGAATTACATAAGGAATTCAAATAACAAATTGGTACCAAGTAACAGAGTTATCTAGTATTTCTGTGTTCAATATTATGGTCGTCGGTATAACATGAAAGGAATACTTTTAGTTGAATTTGAGAAATCGCCATTCGTAAATAAAGAACCCAACCCATAATTATCAATAAAACTTGAAAATTATACGCATCTAATTCATTCATAACATCGAGAAATTGTACTTTAGTAGAAAATGAAAAGCAATTATTATTCCACTGCTCGATTATCGTAGGAAGCACAACGCTGTTGTTCGAGCATTTTCCGGATGTAAGTAAAACTTTAAATCATCGACCTCAATTAAAAGTTGTTGGGTCGTTACGGACCTAATCATTTCAATGTAAAATGGTTTAATGTTTAATGCCTCAAGGGTCCGATTTATTCCGTATGCTTATGAAGTAGTTAATAAATTATCACGAAGTAGGACCGGAACTTATTTGGTACTGAGAAATTCATCGGAATTGCAGCATGTTTTGCAGTTAAGTAGTTTACTGTTACGCACTTTGAACCTTGTATAACTGCTATCAATATTTACTTACAACGAAAGAATTGTAAAGCTCACCTTTTTGCCAAAATATTATTAATTTTCTTCCAATAATTAAATGTTATTATTATATAGATATTTATGCCTCGCTGCCAATGTTGAGTCTTTATCTGACTATCCTTTCGGAAATGTTTAGAAAATAATTCAACGTTATGTTAATATTTTTAAAAGAAAATATCTCGCTGACGTGCTATTCAGTCAGATATCCCGAAATAATATTTTTTGTTATTTCATTTAAGTCACTAAATCTCATTAAAGTTCAAGCTTGAAAATTTAATGTTTATTACATTTCTAAAGATCATATCATTTTACTTTTGCAAAAGTGTAAATCATGACACAAAGGGTGAAAATATATTTTTTATAAAATTCTTACGCAGCAATTAGCAAAATATAATTTATGGAAAATAAACCTAAGTATATTGATTTAGAAAATAAAGCAGGAAGTGAAAATTAGGGACAAGTTAAAAATAATTAAAAATATTAAAACAGATGAACATGCTAAGTAGTCACACGAAACAGATAATATTAAAAAAAATAATTGAATTAGGAAATTGTGAAAAAAAACATATAGTGAACCTCAAAAATATTTCACATTGACATTTGTGGTGGCGTAAATAAAGAGGAATAAATAAATATGTTATATTTGACATGTCTCCCGACAGGTTAATTCACAGCAGGAGAATCGAAAAATAACTAGGGGTCGCCCAGTGATACAATTCAATTAATTAAATTATTAAGTTTGAACATTATTGAGATTCTTTTGTCAAAGAGTGTACTTCATCATCACTGCATATTATTTTGTTCAATTACGTCAGTTGAGAAACACGTCATTATCGTATGTTGTTTTAAATATGCCAAATCTCACATTCCCCCGTCCGCGCAGTATGCTAAAAAGGGATAAATAGTTTTTTCTTCACGTATTAATACACACACACATATACATATATATATATATATATATATATATATATATACACATATATATATATACATATATATATATATATATATATATATATATATATATATATATACACACAAATACAGTCGACTCTCGTTAGTTCAAACCTGCGATAATTCGAACCTCTCTATAATTCAAAGTTATCACGAGTTTCCTAGAAAATCTCTTTATATTTCGAACTAAATCAATACATTTTTATACACTTGGTAATTCGAACAAAAAAATCATTGCTACGTAACAAAACAACGCGTTAATTCGAACTCCTCGGTGCCAGACACTCGACAATACAAAGTTGATTCAAAGAGACCGAAAGATTGCCGAACTAGCAGAGGTAAGTACATTTCGAGACAAGTTCAAACGTGTATCATCGTACATGAGTCTTTGTTTTTGTTATGATTAGTTTGACACACACTTCCGCACGAATTGGTTTGTTTACTTAAGTTTCAGTTACTGTTACTCTTTCGTTGGTTGTATATAGATCAAAAGTTTGTGTTAGTTATGAGTCCTAAAAAATATAAATGCTTGACGATTACTGATAAGAAGAAGTTAATCGAAAAAGTCGAGGGAGGTGAGAAGAAATGTGATGTTGCAAAAGAATTTAAGATTCCTCTGAGTACTCTCTCAACCATAATAAAGCACAAGGAGAAAATTTCTGCTGCTCAAACTGCTGGAGTACGGAAAAAACTACTAAAGATGAATTTCCTCGTCTGGAAGAAAGCCTGGTAATTTGGCTAAGACAGTTTAGACGACAAAAAGTGTCTATTAGCGGAAACTTGTTAAAGGAGAAAGCAAAAGAATTCGCGTCTACTCTAAACATCAAAAACTTTGCGGCAAGTGAAGGGTGGCTTACAAATTTCAAGAAGAGAAATGGAGTTGTGTTTAAAAAAGTTTGTGGGGAAAGTGGAAGTGTGAATGATGCAGTTTGTTTAGATTGACATGGTAAATTGAAGACTTTGAAAACTATGATGCCCGAAAAATGTTTCATACTGATGAAACTGGTCTATTTTTTAAATGTTTACCGGACAAGACGCTAACTTTTAAAGATAAAAAATGTCATGGGAGAAAGCACAGTACAGAGAGGTTGACAGTTTTACTTGCAGTAAATATGGACGGATCGGAAAAACTTAAACCCTTAGTGATAGGAAAAGCAATGAAACCACGATGTTTCAAAGGAGTGAAATCGTTTCCTACTGATTATCGTGCTAACAAAAAAGCTTGGATGACGGCAGAACTTTTTAATAATTGGCTTTTAACAGTTAATGGGGATATGAAACGACAAAAGCGGAAAATTTTACTATTTTTAGATAATTGTACTGTCCACAACAGTCCTCCTAAATTGTCTAATGTAGAACTTTACTTCTTTCCGCCGAATACAACTTCCAAATTACAACCATTGAACCAAGGAATCATCCATAATTTTAAGACGTTCTATCGCAAATAAACTGCTAAGATCATTTTAGAATCTCTCGACAAGCAGCTAACTGCGAATATCACGGTTCTGACAGCTATTTTACTGATTGACAAGGCATGAGAGCTGTAACACCCCTAACGATTCTCAACTGCTTCAAAAAATCCGGCTTCGTAAAAGAAGATCAGATAAATGTTCCAATAATTTTGGATGATGAAGAAACAGCAATAGTTGGCATCAGCGGTGTGAATTTTTGTGACTTTGTTCAAGTGGATGAAGATGTTGCTGTCTCAGGTTCACTAACCGATGATGAAATTTTACCTGCGACAGATACGAATGAAAAAATCAAAGATGAAGATGAGGACGATACATCAGAATCTTTGGCAGAGGTGCCAGTTAAGGAAGCGAGAGCCTCATTCGATTCCTTACAAAGTTTCTGTCTACAAAACGAAAGTGATGAAAAATCATTTCAGGCACTTTTTCTCTTAAAAAAAGTTATTGAGCAGTCTGAGCAGCAGCAATGTGCTTTGAAGCAAACCAATATAACAGAGTTCTTTCGAAAGATTAATTAATTCGCATTATGAATATGTACTCGTTTGTTAAAGAATAGGTTAATAAATGATCAATAATTTGAAATTTTATTTATTTTCTCTCAAAAATTTCGGACCATTTGATACAAACACTCGATAATTCGTAATATTTAATAATAATGTATTTCAAACACTCGATAATTCGTAATATTTTAAGAGTTCCGTACTAACGAGAGTCGAATTAATCGAGAGTTTCGAATTAACGAGAGTCGACTGTATATATATATATATATATATATATATATATATATATATATACATATATATATATATATATATATATATATATATATATATATATATATATATATATATGTATATATATATTTACGTTTATGCATTTTTAAATTAACTGTAAAGGCAGGCAACTGTCAACCGTCAGAATCCTTTTGCGGGTTTTCCGTCTATCGGTCTGTCGAGACCCTTTTGGTCAGGAACGAGTGGAGGTATCAAATTAACATAAAACACTTAGGTTTATGGTCCTATGGAGTTATAAAAAAAGTAACACTTCTGCGTCAAAGCAATTGAAAAAAACCGTAAAATAAGGCCTTTTAAATGAAAATCTATAGGGTACTTCCCCTTGACCTAGAATCATGCATTTTGGCAAGAAGCAAGGTCGCATAGCACAAATAAAGTAAAAAACGAAAATCGTTAATTTGCATTTATATCACATGAATAACATTTTTTAATTATGCGCTTGTCAAAGATGTAGTAGGTTTATTTTCGTTTTAACAATTAAATTTTTGTATTTTAGTAGGAATATTGTGTGCAATTACATATTTGTAAATACCTTAATGTGTACGGAACCCTCGAAGTGCGAGTTCCATTCGTCCTTGACAGGATTTATTTCAACATTATGAAACCATAACTTTCCTAAGATATGCGCCCTTAAAATTTAAACGATATTCTATACAAAAACTCGAGGAAAACCTGTTGAATCCAATTGTTGATATATCTGTTACTTTGATTAAAATCCGTAAAGCAGTTTTGGATATTGGCGATCTAAATATTATAAAAATACCATACTGCTGGTTTTTAATAAAATATTTGGTATACCTTATAAACAAATACTGGTGATCAAAGTGAATGGGTTAAACTACATAATATCGAAAACAAATATGACGTAGTTACCAAGACAATATCCTTCTTGGTGTTCACAGCAATTAGGTGGAATACTTGTTAATACTTGTTAATGCATATGTTTCTTTAAATATATGGAAATGAACGATAGAACTCCTTGACGAATGGCAGTATACCAATTATGATTCAAGATATTGGCTACGCATACTGATTATTTTGCAAAATAACTACACCGTCGACCCGGTAAGGATCTGATGATAAGTTTTATGGAGATGAACAATGGAACTCCTTAACGGATGGTAGTAAATTGAAAGTAATTCAAGATATTTGCTACTGGTAGTTTTTACTTTGCAAAATAACTACACTATCGATTTTGTTATAGTCTGATGATCCCTTCTAGAGATGGATAATGGAAATCCTTATTGGACAGTAGTAAGTCAAACATACTTTGCAAAATAAGTGCACCACCAACAAGGTCAGTGTATGATGATGAGTTCTAAAGATGAAAAATTGTAGTAAAGCGATCGTGATTCAATACATCTGCTACTGGTTAATTATTACCTTGCAAAATCCGGTGTTTTATTTCCGGTATGGAGAACAGAAATCTTCAAATGGTAGTTTTAATTTGCAAAATCTGACATGGATTTCGGATAAGGAGAACCGAATTCCTTAACCACTAACTGCTATCCACTACTATTGTTTCATTTCTATGTGTTGTTGTCGACAGTGCGGGCACCTACCTCAAAAATAAGTAATTTAGTTGTATAGTTGTGTAGTATGTATTGCAAATAAATGAAATAGCATAATTCTTTAAGATGGGACTTGGTGTTTTTTATTCAATATTAAAATATTAAATAAAAATTTAGTAATATAACATGTACATATGAAGTGTATAATTTGGGATTATTTATAGAGAGATGTTGTCATGATAGTCTTATTATGTTAGGATATCATGAATCTTAAAGGAAATTTCTGTAAAGGCGATGCTGCGGGTAAAACCTGGTAATACCATAAATTTAAACATTGTTCCTTAAAAACAAAACGTACCTCTGAAAAGTTATATGAATTTAATGGTTCCCCGCATTTTTACAAATATTTTTGAACATCTTCGCTTTATTTTATTAAATTTTTTTATACACATATATAAAATTTATATTGATCACGAAAGTTTCAAATAAATAAATTAGTCAATATTATATTAAAAACAATGAAATTTTGATGCCAATAATTGTATTTCCACTCACACTTTGTTTTAAAATCAATAGTTCTCTGAGCACATAGTTGTGCTGTTTATTAGAATTTTATATTTTTACAATTTATATCCTTCCGTAACTCAATTGTTCGTAAATATTATTTCACTAATAGTCTAAATGTTGACGAAAAATAATATTAATTTAAATACCGAAATCCACTTCGCGTACATAAATCGACAAATTGGTCTAAA
The DNA here is from genome assembly GCA_039881145.1 of Druceiella hillmani. Lineage (NCBI taxonomy): Eukaryota > Metazoa > Arthropoda > Insecta > Lepidoptera > Hepialidae > Druceiella > Druceiella hillmani. The sequence continues at coordinate 17,770,952 of JAYKKI010000043.1, forward strand.
AAACATCAAAATGTACGTCAGATGGTGAATAACGGATTATAAAAAAAATACATTTTCCATCACTCGTGGACAGTTTTTGATGTCGTGTACGCCATTTAACTCATATTTTTAATTACGTGGATATTCTGAAACAGAGCAATCAACTAGGAAAATTACAGTGATCCATATATTTAATGGAGAAAAATATTAAAACTCTATTACGATACATTACGCAAATTTTATTGAAATTTATTAATAAACATGTTTGTTGCTTTCTATATTCAATGAAAGCGATAGTTTTTTGGTGTAATTATTTTAATTTGTTGATAAAAACATTCATTCTAAAAGTAAAGCCGAAGTTTCTAACAAGATGATTATAATATTATACCCAAAAACTTTTCTTGATTTTGGACTATGAAAGGTATTTGGTTATAAATTAAACACCACTTCAGAAACCTACAACCATATTTGCCACTATATAACAAAACTGTCTCCGTATTCCTTAGCTTCGAGTTAAGTTTATAGAAGAAATGCTATCTGATACTTGGGTATACAAGGTTACATTTCGATGAGTGACCAAATTTTAAGAAACGATTAAGAATCGGCAACTAATTAATATAACGAAAAAAGAATGTTTTTGTAACTTTTTCAACTTGTCCGATAGCAATGAAAGTAACAAATGGACATAATATAATTAGTAACTCTAAAGAATTTCGCCGCCCGTGCGGGTGGAAAGACGAAAAATGCGGCGGTGTAAGTGAATAAGTAAATAAAAATCCCCCCGCGCGCCTGCACATATCTTATTATTACCCCGCTACATTCTCTTATAAGAGTGTGTCAGTATGATTTTTGACCTATGTAATTGCGTATTCACGTGGTATAACACTTTGTATAACGACCCATAGGTTATCAATTGAGATAATATTTGTTTAAAATCAGCAGACAGTAATAATTTTTGGGCTTACACTAACGACAACAAATTTATTTACAATAATTGAAAATTATTGTAAATAAATTTGTTCCAATATTCAAGTACGTTTTAATAAAGTTAGTGATTTCAATATAAAATTAAGAACAATGTCAATATGACTTTCCTAAATTCATAGAAATATGAAATTAATATTGGGCTCTTATTTCACAAAGTCCAGTACACTTATTTCACAAAATGAAAATAGAGCTATAGTAGTATATAGCTTACGTAAAATAAAAACCTTTTTGAGACGCATTCTTAATAAGTAATAACATTTCAAACATTCGTCACGACTTTTTCATTACAATCCGGGGAGAATGTTCAAGGTGAAGTTTTAGTTACGTTTTTTAAATATTCGAACGCCCGCGGGTGCCCGCATTTGACCTTGGGTGGGCGAATAAATATTTAATGTATTTTCCGGTAGCTGAAACGGTTAGGGTGAGTATTCATTTCATTTTTTTTTTAATCAAACGAATGCTTCCAACACTTTTTCTTTCCGGTAAGTCCTGAAATAAGACGAATATTTTTTTTTATTTGAACTCTGAAATATAATTTTCAATTTTAGTCACTGATTGAGAATTTTTACTGATTGAGATATTTTCCGGCATATTACATGAATATTTGCTAGCTATTATTACTTCCAAATGTACATATATACATGTACATAGTACAAATATATGTACACACGCACGCATGTACATCTATATATAGGTATATACATATATATGAAACGTAGGGTCAAGCACAGAAATACAAAATACCAAGGCCTATTCGAAATATCCCCATATACGTATAGTGATTTTTAATACTTTCTGAGTTAAGGTGTATATATTTTTACCCCGAGTAGGCCAGTTAGCTAATTTAGTTGATAAAAAAATCAAGTTTCTATCACAATTATTCACGTCATAAAGAAACATTTTGTCTTTAATCCTTGTGTTTGGTTAAAAGGCGCAAACAAATTGATAACCCAAAGACTATCAAAAATCAAAACGCATTGGGGATTTTCGAAACGGTCTTACGAATTTCTAATTTTATATACATAACATACATATATACATAACATATATATATATATATATATATGTATACATATACATAAATATATATATATATATATATATATATATATATATATATATATATATATACATACATTTGATGGAAAGGAATTCATTGTGGTCTCCGTGTGAAAATTAAATAAACTTTAAAATTAAAAAAGACCTCATGTCTTTAATAAACAGAATAAGCGATCAATATCGATAACAATCTTGAGCTGAAAGATAATGAATTCAGTAAAAACCGTTTTTAGGGTTCCACCTTCAAAAAGTTCGAACGGAACGTTATTGTTATCTGAATGATGTCTATCCGCCCGTCTCTCATATACTTTTAGCTCTTTAGTGCAACACGTGTATACTTTTAGATCCTAAACCGAACATTCGCGTGGTGTGTTCATGTTAATAGCTATTATTCTATGCACACAAACGGTCTACACTTAAAAATATGATAACCAAATTCGAATTTTAGAATATTGAAAATGTATTTTCACTTCAGTATTTGCGTTCACGAATATCTCAAATTTAGTATTTGTTAAATCACTATCGCGATGTATCAAACAATTTTTGACTTGTTATTCCATTCCCCATAAACGTCCATATTGAAGTTTTTGAATATTAACTATTTAGATATATTTGGACTAATATATGTTATAGCCGTAATAAATTTTACATTTCTACCTCAATTCGTTTTTAAATGAAACAACTGTGACAGACGGACAGACGAACGATTATGTTAGTGATCTTTTAAGAGTTTAATCTTTTCTCTGAAATATGAAACGCTAAGAATGGTTTTATTGATTTTATCTAATTTGGTCGTACGGTCCTTCGGTTCATAATGCTGGTCATTTTGATTCCATAGTCCCAGTTATATATTGAGAAAATTAAGTATGAACGTATATTTCATTTACTTCGTAAGATTCCGTAAAAATGCTTATAATTTCGTCATGTTCATTCGTCTGTATATCACTGATTTATAACTTTTCAATCTATTGCCATGAAAAGTATAAAATAAAAGTAATTTCAGACATTTGCTTTCAGTTAAGGCAAAATCTACTTTTGTAAGCAAAATTAACGAGGCTGTCATACGTTTTAAGTTGGGGTTAATTTTTTTCTTACACTCCATATTATCGTTGAATTCTAAACATGCAATAATTTATATAAGGTAAAACGTTTATTATTTAAATACAATATTCATCATCTATTAGCTTCCTCTCCTTGTAACTATTCAAAAGAACATTCATAAACAAATTTAAATTGTAGCAATTATGAAACACTTTCAATGAGAATTTAGGCATTCAAATTACGTTCATTACTTGAGGGGAAACAAAAAACATTTAACATTTGATATCGAGTATTCTATTATGTTTTTTGCAAAAAAGTCAGTAGATTCATTATATTTATTTAACACTTTAGGTAAAATTCAGATATTATAAAAAATAAATTAGTAAAGTAATTAAATACAACTAGAAAATTACGATTCGCCAATTCTACGGTAGTTTTATTTCCTTTTTACTATCTAAGGTGGGAACGATTCTAACATGTGCAAAATTTCAATTGCTATGATATTCTAAGTTACTGCATATAGAGCAAGAGGTATCCGCTTCAAGTTTCTTTATAATTTATTTAATATCATTATTTATCTCTTCAGTTGTAGCTGTACCGTATTCTTCAACATTTGGATCATTTAAAGTTCTGTAGCTAAAAGTGAGAACGTCATGAACTGTTTGGTTTCATGACATAAAGTTTTATTCAAAGCCTATATTTATATTAATTATTTCTGCCCCCCCCCCCGGCTACGTCTGCATAGAATTCATAGTACGACTAAAGGTAAATGAACTAAAATTTTTCCTTCTGCTGCGTATACATTTAATATAAAAAAAGATAAAATGTAAAATTAAATAATAATGTTATGCCTACTTTTACGAAAGGCCTTCTTCATAAATTACGTCCTCGTCTTGATATCTGCGGTACAAATGAAGAGGCGTGAGCATCCATTCACCCTGGAGAAGCACGCTTTCCTCAGATCAACGCCCAGAATCGTTAGAGTCTGACCTTGCGACTTATTAATAGTCATCGCTAAGTAAAGAAACGCAGAATATTGTGGACGCTTGAACGGGAACGGGAAGTTGGAAAATATTTTCACCGTATGAACAAATCTTTTCATATCCAAACCCGGACCGAAGAGAAACCTCGTTGATGTTCTCTTGCAAAGTTTTGTTGTGTTGCGTAATAGAAATATACTTTAGCGATTTGAATCAAAATGTTGTAGCTGATACTGATACCTTATGTATGTAGGTACGAAAATGTTATTAATATCAGTTTAGTGTTTTTTGGCGTGAAACTAGAATAAGTTATTTTTGAGTTAATGCCTCAAGAAGCACTTTGTACACGTTTTAATATTAAAACTATTATTTTTAAAATTTTGAGGTATTTTAACATTATTTCATGATTAGTAGCTCATCAATAAAAATACCCTATGCCATATTTTTCTTCTGGTTAATTGGCATTACATTTTCGAATGTAAATTTTATGAAGGTGTCAATATTATAATATTAATGAATTCAAAGCTAATTAACGTTTCAAAATATGACATTCTTGATAACACTTGGATTTGATGTAAGGTCTCTTTATTTCTCGTCAATTAAGTATCGTGTAGTGTTTTGGGAAGAGCTAGCTACGAAAGGACAGACATATATACAATTATAGAGATATACAAAAACGTGCGTAAGCGTCCTCCTACCGCCCCTGATAGCGCTGGAAACAGCATTAAAAGTGTAATAGATTGAAAATATGTCTCAATAAATGAATTGTAAGGACTCGAAAACAATAAATTCTCGATGTAATTACCCGGACTTATCGAACTATGACCTTAATCGTGACCATGAAAAGCTAATGATTACTTACCTAAAAGTACAGTAATATATATTAACCTTTTTTTAAATATTTATATTTCTATGTCATTATGTTAGTTGTCCCTCGGTACAAATTTTTATACACGAAGAGCTAAAATTTTATAGTTTTACTGTGCACGATAAATGTTTTTTTAGGATCAGCTCAATTTTTATCACAATTTGTCAAATTACCTGAGATTATAAAAGTATTTATTACATTTACTATATTCACTGTCGAATAATAAACAAGGCCAGCAAAACATTTAATTTAAAATGCAACTTCCGATTGACCTCCAATACTAATCATAAAAATTACTGTAAAAATGCCGTAATAAAGATTTATTACGAAAGTATAATTTCCAAATTAGCTTCCACCTACTATCCTCAATTATATCATTTTTTTCACTAAAAGAAAAATTTAAAAATCCTACCTTAATCATGTAAAAAACTGCAACATTTGATTGTCCTCATTGTTTACTTTTGCGATGAAAATGTACGTCAAAAAGTAATCTAGTAAAATATAAATTTTAATGCGCAGAGAAAACTTCACTGCTAAAATACATTTCACAGAGAAAATATAAAAGGTGTTTTCAAAAAAAAAGTTATTTTTGAAAAAGACGATAAACTGGTAGCGAGCTCGTTACAACACAATGATTCATTTCTTATATGCAAATATCATAATTACGGCATTGTTTCGGTCTGAATATAACCGATAATCTAACAAACTTCTGTATTCCTTGAAATTATGAACTTACATTTTGACGTGAGGTAATCAATTTTAATTAACCATTTCTGATTCGAGAACTTTTTGTGATTTCACACAATATACGAATTAAGTTTTTACGTTTTATCTAAAATCCCAACAACAGGAACGTTCGCGTTGTGTGTGCGAACTTCAAATCATATACCGAAGTATGGGTTTCCCTCGAATAGCACAATTTAAATATTAAATTTACTTAAATATGTACATATGCTGAATATTCAGGGCAAGCTACTTGTAATTGCTTATAAGGTACTGCGCGCCACTGTTTCAATTCAGATGTATGAGTTCCACTTGGAGAGATTCAATTTCATTTTACTTGTAAAAATATTACATGATTTTTGCTTTCCATCAAACTAACGGAAACCGGAAAATTACAGGTAAAGGCTCGAACTCGTTGCGAAAAATGTCGCTAGCTTTCCCTTAAGCAAATCAATGATTTTTTCCGTCCTCATTCATTTTTTTCATTTCCACACGGCTGTATATATTAAAGAAGACGTAAGTAATAAAAGTGTTCTACGAGAAAATGGAAATTAAATTAGTTCTAAGATCATCAACATTATTGACTTATTTTTTAATGCAAATACATATAATTTTTAATGCAAATACATATAATTTTTAATGCAAATACAAATATTTTTTAATGCAAATACATATAATTAAATAAACTCTATTAAAAGTAAGTAATACTAAAATGTCAGTGGGTAAAGAGAAGAAATTGATATAAAGAAATGGAATATAGAGAACAAAGTAATTTTTGACACCATTTATAAACTCGATTTAATTTGCATCCGTTATATCTACTTAATGTTTCCTTCAACGGTTTTTTTTAATCCACTCATGTATCTCATGCATCTCTATTTTGTTTTAATTCCAAACACCTTATTTCTCATTTAAACATTTTCGAGTAATTATAGTTTTCGTTGTTTTACTCAGTTTAATTTTTGTTGTTTACATATAAATATACCGAAGTAAATTTTTATGTTTCCAAATACTTGCTATTGTCTATTTAGTTAAATACCATAGAATAAATAGTTAATTTTTCATTATTATGATGGATTTTTTTACTAGATTATGAAGAAAAGAGAAAAATGTATGTACATAGAGTAGTGTCACTTGAGACATACAACATTTTTTTCTATTCTGTATGATCTGGTAGGGGAAAGCTAGAGTTTTTGCTTGAATTCACAAAAAACTAAATTTCGGGCAAAAATCACAAAACAGAGTTGGCGTTAATTTTGTAGAAATTCATTATTCACAATTAAATGAAACTACGTGATGTAGTATTACTTCTACTTTCTTTAATTTCTTTACCGCGACCTAGGTTTCATTGTATTATATCTTCAGGTGGGCTATTAGCAAAGATTTGAAGAAGAGATAAAGAAAGATCTTTGCTAATAGCTCACCTGAAGATATTGTAATCCAACGAAACCTAGGTCGTGGTAAAGAAATTAAAGAAAGTAGAAATAATACTACATCACGTAGTTTCATTTAATTGTGGACAAAACAGAGTATTATTTTTTTAAATAAACATAACATTATCGTTTTAAATAATTTGTTTCACGCATCACTCTATTCAACGCACTATTGACATATAACCATTAGTTAGCCTGCAATTAAATGCGTAAATTCTTGTAAATATTTCTGGACAAAAGAATTTCTCAGGCAATAAAATAAGTTCTATTTCAAGAATATAAAAAGGGATAAGTAGCAATAGAAAGCACAATTAAATCTCCCGATCGCTTAAGAAGTGTACGCGAATGTGATTCACCACTCTCTTCTTTTTCTTACAGCCGTATGGAATATATCAATGTACCGTAACATTAGTGAACAGGAAGACAAATAAACATTCATTACTTTAATTAGGGATATGAAATAAATGGCAATTTCACTCGTATAACGTTACTTTTAAATCCAATATTTATTAAAAAGAACACTGGACAATAACTGAAAGGTCGAACTGCGAATGTCACGCTTATGGTTGTCCATAAATCTTGCATATAAAAATATTCCATAAACTATGCAAAAGATAATCGTAACATTTTAATTAAACGCTTCAAATAATGCCAAAAATAACTTAAAATAAAATAGCTGTATGAACTGTCATCTATCAACCAAATCACATAGGAACTGATCGGTTTTTATTCATCCGAACATGATACTTGAATCGTGATATTAGTTTATATTATAATAGTAATCTTAGTTCAATTATAGCTACTGAACAAGAATTTAAAATAGTAAAAACACTTTTATTTCTATCATTGAAGGATTACAACCTAATGAGAGCGTTCCCTAGTATTTCTATCTGCAATATATATGGTCGTCGGTATAACATAAAATAAATACATTTTTTATTTGCAAATTTAAGAAATCGCAATTCATACATAAAGAGCCCAACCACAATTACCTATAATTTATAATATATTCTAATATTATATAAATATACCTATATAAACTACTGACAATTTGCACTTGGCACAAAATGTAAAGTAATTATTCACACCCTCGGTTATCACAGGAAACAGGACGCTATTGTTCGGGTCTTTCCGGGTATAAGTAAAACTTTAAATTATAGCGGTCTCAATTATAACTTGTTGGGTCGTCACGGTCCCTACTAGTTCCCTGTAAATATTAAGGGCTTAATTATGCCTCAAGTGACCAATTTATTCTCAAGTATTTAACGATTTATCATAATAAGCTCGGGCGCTGAGTTTATTGACACTGAGAAATTTACCTGAATTATCGCGTGTCTTAGAATTGAGTAGTTTACATTTAGTATATTTGTACTGTTAAGTACTTTTTGTTTTGTGTAACTGCCGTCAATATTTATCTAGAACGACAAAATAATAAAGTTTAATTTGCAAGCAAATTTCTAATACGAAATGTTTCCAAAATATTATTGCTTCTCTTCTAATAGCCAAATATTATTGTTATATCGATATTTATGAAGGTTTAAATCCTTATTGCCTTATTGCCTTGTTATTGAGTCGTTATCTCAATATTTCTAAAAGAAAACATCTTGCTGACTTGTTGTTTAGTCAAATATCCTGAAACAATAGCTTTCTTTATTATAATTAGATTCATTCCATCATATAAAATCTCTAAATTCCATCATATAAATTCACTAAATCATATGAAATTAAGAAAAATCGTAACATTGCACCTATTGCAAAAGTTAATATAATTCATAACAAAAAGGGTGTTAAATAATTTTTTTTTAAATACCTGCAAAGAAATTAGCAGAATATCATATACGGAAAATAAACGAATGTATATTTATTGATTTAAGTTTAAAAAAATTACGAATATTAAAAGAGATAAAAATGCTAAGTATATAGATATGTATATACATGAAAATATATGTGTGTGTATGTATGTATATATATATATATATATATATATATATATATATATATATATATATATATATATATATATATATATATAAGTTTGTGGGCTTTTAAATAAACTTTTGCTTTAATATAAGGTTGGTATATATTATTTTTCATTAAAATCTGTAAAGCGATTTCGGAGATTTGGCTAGCTAAATATTATATTAAAAATTATACTGCCGGTGTTAATAAAATATTTGATATATTTTATAAAGAAATGCTCGTGATTAAAATGAATGAACTAAACTATATAATATTGAAAATGTACATGACTGAGCTACCAAAACGATATTCTTCTCGGTGTTCACAGCAATTAGGTAGACAATTTGTTTGTCTATTCCGAGCATAACCTTTCTCATGTTAAAATAAGAGTCAATTTAGAGTCTTGTATTTATAATTTATAGTCTTGTTTCTACTTACCTTTCTTTTCACAATAGGTTTTATCATCCATGCCTCATGGTATCTAGTAGTAATCGTAAAGAAATTGCAACATTTTTAATAGGGGTTTTTTGGATCATTATTCCAGAATTTTTTTTTTAAAGACAATATTTTTAGTAAACTCATTGTGACATTTTCCTATTCATAATTATGTTACAAACCATAACTGCAATGAAGATTATGGATAAAAAGTCTATGGATTATGGATAAAAGTTAACACTGAGAATCATCAGTTGATATTGTAAATGATATTTCATTTTGAAAAAAGTTTATCTAATAATCTTCAAGATTGTATTATTCTGGGAGTAGTTGCTTCTGACGTAGTAAATATGTTGAAGGGTTTTCATCGTAATAAATTGAAATTTTCTTCATATTTTGAATTTTGAAAACGATTTTCTTACCACCATGAATATTATAAATTCAGAATAATGAGAGGGAACGATAAATTAAGGGATAAACATAGGAAATAATTTCCTTTCATTTCAATTATGGCGAATTTTTTTCCAGTAATTTATCAAATTTGTTTATTCAAATAATACGACAGTGGCTTAAAAAATATTATATGAACGTTGAATCTAAAATATACATATGTCACCTAAACGTATTGAAAAATAAAGTAAACTATAACCTTAATTTCATTATTTTGATATATTAATGCCGGTTGCGGCTAATGAAATTTGTTTGTTAAAATGAAAACCTAAAAGAAAAAGAAATTATTTAAAATATTAAGTCAATCCTCACAAGTTGAGCACCTCCATAGTTGAGTAAGCAATCAAATAGCAAAATAATATTTTAAGAAACATTGCTTTAATATTATGGTCGTAGTTAAATAAATGCAGTAAATTCATTTCTGATTTAATAAATGTAGTAAAAAACCAAGAATTATGAAATGATTGCGTCCGTAATTAGTTTGTGATACTAGTGATTACTTGTGGCAATAAATAGCTATAATGTACAATAATAGTGATAGCCAACTCAAAACAATTAAAATGTAATAATTTATAAAATATACATAAGAACTTGGAGAGATAAAAATATAAATATATATATATATATATATATATATATATATATATATATATATACATACATACATATATATATATATATATATATATATATATATATATATATATACATACATACATATATATATATATATATATATATATATATATATATATATATATATATATATATATATCTGCAAAACGAGTAAAAGGTATCACATATATATGTAACTTTTTTCAGATAGTTTTATGTGGTAAATACATAAATCTTGAAATAATCGTCCGGCCCAGAACACAAAATAAATAAGGCAATACTTAGTCAACACGTGCAATCAAAGTCACGGTTTTGCTTATGTGGATGAGCAAAAGATTGATTAAATCATGAGTGTTTTAGCGCTTGCAAATTTTCCACACGTGTTGCAAAGAATAAGTATTTTTAAAAAAAATAAATGTTAATTCTAAGAAAACTGTGTAAACTTATATGTAAAATAAAATTGCAATTAAATCAGTATGGTACGAATGGCGGTATGGAAACAATTGTACAACAAAACTTAAATTTTTATCTGAAGTATCACTATTTAAACATTAATATCAATATAAAATTAATGTAACACACTACAATGTAAGCAAAATGCCAATATCATAATCTTCCTAGCGAGCGGAATCGTGGGTAAAATTAGTTTTTTTAGAAAATTATCTTAATCAATAAAATATAATAATTATCCTCCTTAAAATTTTATCTAACAAGAAGCCAGCTGATTTAATAAAGGATACGGTTCTAAGATACGCTCACAATATTATAACCACCTCTAAATATCCATTCCACCACCACTTAGTGTACTATTGTTAATCTTTGTAGCATATATTACATTTTTATTCCTCTTTTCACCCGACTTATGTACAACTAAAATTCCACTAAGTGCCGTCCGTAATCCAATTATCTGAGAACTATCCTGTCCTTTTGCATTTCGCGAAGTGTCCATCTGGTAAAGCGAGATGCGCGCATATGGCCTTCAATTCACTTGTCGTTATATACGTACATGTATTTATGAGTGTAAATATATTATAAGTAAATTATAAAAATTTAACGAATATAAGTTTTGATTTATTAAATTGTAAAACTAGCAAACATAAATAACATGACACAGAACATTCGTGGCATTCTATTTTTATTTCTACAAGAAATAGCAATGTGCTATTTAGTGCTATTAATTTATGGGAGTTTACATAGGTGTAGAGATAGAACAATATTTAACTCGCATTCAAGTTTAAGTCTTGGGTTTACCAGGGGTGTAATAAACTATATAACGCTAGACGAAAGGGGTTTATTATTAACATTAAAAATATGCCCTTAAATGGCTTGAATCTTTTGACCTTACTTACATTGACCACCATCTGATCATAGTTGCAAAATTTATTACTCTTGAGGTAAATTTTCTTTTTAATATGCTATTATGATGAAATACTTAGTCACATTCATATTAAATTAATTGAACATTAACATATGACAACACGCTACATCTTGTTAACATTAATATATTCACGTAGTTATTGTGACCAAAAATGGAATGTTTTAAACAAAATGAAATATTTCAAGAAAAAATTACATTAAATAGCTATATTTAGGAAATAGTATAGTCGGGCTGCTTCAACGCATATAAACTTTACATTTCAACTTTACAGATAAACTATGTGAAGATAAAAGCCGTGTTGCAGAAAACACTTAGGTACTCCTTTAACCACCTATAATAAATGGAAATATAAAGATAAGCAGAAAACACAAATTTTCTTTTGTAAATTATTTTCCCCTATTTTTCTCTTACGTCATAGTAGGACAGACATATTATTATTTTTGATTTATACCATTTAACATTATGTTTTGCAACATTGTAACAAATATTTTCACGAAAATATAATTAGATGTAAATGTAATATCTTATTTTGTTAAGATTGATTATAATGACTACCAATTCATTTTGAATTGTTAATACGAAAAATTGGACCATAATATTTTATACAATTTTTTGAATTCCATCTTATACAGTATCTCATAAACTTATACATTTTGCTATATATGTTTATACTACACTTTGAATATATGTTGAAATAAATAAAAGTAGTAATGAGTAAAGTAATGAATTAAAAATTTATCAGTCTCTCTTTTCTTACTGAATCACTACTCCATAGATTATTTTATACAATTTTTTGAATTCCATCTTACACAGTATCTCATAAACTTATACATTTTGCTGTATATGTTTATACTACACTTTGAATATATGTTGAAATAAATAACAGTAGTAATGAGTAAAGTAATGAATTAAAAATTTATCAGTCTCTCTTTTCTTACTGAATCACTACTCCATTGATTATTTTATACAATTTTTTGAATTTCATCTTACACAGTATCTCATAAACTTAGATATTTTGCTGTATATGTTTATACTACACTTTGAATATATGTTGAAATAAATAAAAGTAGTAATGAGTAAAGTAATGAATTAAACATTTATCAGTCTCTCTTTTCTTACTGAATCACTACTGCATTGATTATAAAAATATATCAATCTATTTACCTATTTTTTACAGGAACTTTGTGTTTTAAAATTAATATTATGCAAACGCGATGTGCGCATGAAAACTAAATAATACCAAAGAAAAGAAAATATTTACAAAAATATCGGAATTGACTCTGAACCGTATCACACTGAAGTGTATTTAAATGTAACAGAACTTCAAAAGTTTTAGATAAATTTACAATGGTACTACGTAGTAATTTAAAGGTAATAAATAATAATAAAAAATAATTAATAATCAATCATTTATTTTAATACCTCAACGGATTCTCATCACTCATTTGTGATGAATAAAATTAAAATTTCAGTTGCTGTGAATTGAAACCACAAGATTAACGAAAACCTTATACTGAACATGTATACGTAACAGTAATATAGTAGAAACAAAACCCGTAAAGAGATGTTTTTCAAAAGAACATAGATAAATTATTCCACAGTAAAGTTTTGCAAAGATATAGGCAAATATATTTGTCATGAATTATTTCTTTACGTTACATAATTAATACCACCTTCATGCAGATGATGGACTGTATTATAAAGCTTTATAATGGTTAAAAAAACCTTAAATTCAATAATTAAATGAATTATTTTGTGCTATTTATTGTTAAGTCATCATTAATGTTGATCATAATCTGGCAGCATCAAGCCATACTTTCCAATGAAGTTACGATATAAATTATCAAAAATAATACCAGATGTTGTAACTGTGACAAGGTATAACTTTAGAGTTCCATACTTTTGCTTATCTTTTCTACAAGTTTTCCCTTCTTGGTTAAGCAATATTTCATGTTATCTACACATGGCTCATGTGATTCAGATCATTATTCTACGAAAGTACCTTGTTATTGATCACACTCTCTAATTACTTTTGGTAGATTTATATCACTCTTTCGATATTAATAATATTTGTAAAATAAACAATCCAAATAGAAAATGACATCTGGCTAAATATTTTATTAATAAAGTCTTCATTTTGTTTTTGTTACATCTTTTAGATGTCATTTTAAGATCTATTGATATTAAGATCTATTGATATAAAAATACGCCCGTATTGCACAGTAAATAATAGGATCAAATATGCCGAGATAGAACAATATTTAACTTTGAAATCATTTGACAATATCAAGTCTGTAGGTTATTTAATCGATTTACGGTGCCCTGAGAGACGGGTTAAATTATATAGCGCTGAGATAGTAAAAATCTCCGACCAATCCTCACTTAGAGAGTATTGAAATCTGAACATAATAATATACTGAATTGAAGTGTACGCACCGAGTAAAAACGTAAAGAATACGATAAAACGTTGAAAGTAAATCGAAAACCATTTTTACATTTGGGATAAAAGAGATTCACCCTTATTTCCAAACGTTTGACAATTTTTATCTTCTGTGGGACTAAACTTTCTGCAACTAATTTTATAGTTTATTTTTCATTCAGTAATTGAAATAATAAATATTGGTTGTTTAACTCAGTAGCCGTAGAACAATAGTAGGAATTGGAAAAAGTGTTCCCTCCAATTTTACCTTAAACTTTTAATTGAAAAGATATCTGAAGACCTTTTTTTAACACAGTTTTTGCTTGAAATTAATATTTAGGTTAAATAAATATTTTTAATATTAAAATTAACATTAGATTTTGGAATGCACCCACTACCTTTAAAATACCAAATAATTATAGATTTAACAAAATTAATTTTGCAATAACAAAATTACAAACTTTTTAATTATTGATCGACTATAGTAAACTTAACGTTCAAATCTAATAGTTCAGATAATAACGTCGTTAAATGAACGGCATCCAAATTTCTGACTAAACAAATAACTTACATTTTGGGGGAGAGAAAAGGTTAACATAGATTAAACTTGAAATTTGTGCGACAACATGGATAATTCCTAAGTTGGGAAGTAATGGAAATTATCATGTAATTTGGAAAACCCTTTCAGGTTTAATTTAATTTTAAATTAATTCCGATGACGCAGGAAACCGGTTTACAAGTGAATAACGTTTCCTAAACATATTACATTAAGTTCTCGCTTCACTTTCATCTATACCACGAAAGTAGAAGGCTTAGGTATTCCCTGGGTTTTCATTTGCATACATTTGCCAGCACTCTAGTTTAATGGCATACGAGGACTTTTACATTCAGTTAGTTAAACAACTTAAGGTATGTTTACTGTTGCCATATTGCCGGAAGTGTACCACTCACCGTTCTTTAAGTGGAAAGCAAATATCTTTATGGTCTTTGTTCAGTTATCTAAATCCAGGTGTGAGGTTTGAGGCGCGCAGTTTAGAAACATTTAAAGAAAGGATGCTGGGTTCACTAAATTAAAAAATTGCATGAAAATTGCTAGACGTTTGTAGTGTTTGCTAGAAAAGTTTTGGGCGCCTAATTGTCGAATTGTTTTTGGTTGACTTTTTAATAGTTAATAATTTAATTGTTCCGTCTTGGAGTCTATTTGTATCTGTTATAATCGCAGAGCATTAAAACACTTTTCACTTTCGGTCAGCATCGTCTGAAGAAAAATAAGATAATCCCGACTTATACTGCTATTAGTATAAGCATCGATATTCAAAATAGATTATTTCGACTGTCTATAATATACTAATGGCTCAGTATTTAATATAAAAATATTTGTGTTTAAATAGCCTTTTTATTTTTTAACATGAAAAAAGGGACACATGAGAATATCTCTATTGACGTGTTTGTTTTTTTTTAAATGATATGAAGTTATCGTTCTTTATATACGATATTGCGAGTAGCATGTGTCATAAGAGATTTATTTTTTCTTGTGTAACTAATGTGCATAGTAGTGTAAATATTTTCTGGGAAACGAGGAGACAGATTGGTTATATTAATAATATTCTGAGAAACACTCAATTTATAAGCACGAGTCATTTCTAAAATTAACAAAATCCTGGCTATTTATTACGGACATAGTTCGAGAGCAGTTTGATGTTACAAATATTTCGTTTTTAGGACTTCGTAGCCAAATTTTACATATTGTACATATTTATAACGCCGAGAATGTAATAAAGTGAAGATAATTTTTTTCTTCGCGTACCCCATTGTTCAAGGTGTGGTTAAATAGGTCTTTCAAAAATTTTGGGGTTACGCTATAAACACTTTTTCGATACAGGGATCCACTTTCAATTTATTTTTAGTTTCAGATTAACGTTCCTTCACCCCTAACAGTTACCACTATTTTCAAATATCTGTTTTCACACTAAATTAAAAGCAAAATTATCACAGTTAAGTTTGGTTTTATTAGTTTACAAGTAATTATTGACCAACTTAAGGCAACCAACCGCAACAACCAACTAGATCCGCAAAATTTGCATGGGAGATGATGTAACTAGCTGCATAAAAACTTTCAAATTTAAAATGTATATTTATTGTGCTTATGAAACATTGTACTAGGCAGTGTATTTATATGTTCACATGGTGGAAACTGATAGAAATATTTGTGATAAGCTTAATAAAAATATTACGTACGCTTAAGTGATTAATAAGTTGCTTAAGTGCTTATCGTAATTAATACATTTTTAATTTTTTTTTGTCTTAAGGGACACAATTGTTAACGTACGTTTGTTGTAAGGAATGTATAATACATTCTGTAACACATATTTTATGAATGTCAATTATAACTTTCGTAAGCGGAGCGGCTTTTACGATTGCACATTAGAAGAATTTAACGAAAATTCGGCAATCTGATAGAAAATGAATCGATAAGTTTTTCTTCAAAATGGAAATAAAAAAGGCTTTCAAAAAAGTAAAAGCGCCTCCACTTTAAATATACAATACAACCCAGTGAATACATGACCTAAAACTTATGTCGCACGTAGATCATATGTATGTCACGACAATTTACATAACTTTGACGTAAAACTGTTATTTCTTATGATTTTGTTATGAGGTCATGGTGTTTGATATAATTGTTATATAATATTGGCATACAATTTGACAAGTGTGAAATAATGATTCTCCTATTACTCAGGTATGACCAATATATTATGTAATTTGTGTCCTGGCATGACGTCATTTTGATGTTGTCTTACGTCAAATTACCTGTTTTACGTCATATTCTTTATGTGCGTTTTTACTCATTTCAAAATAATTTTTCTATCCCGTACTATATTGCTTTTTTTTTATTTAGCACTTTGCAAAAAATTGGTATATTAACCATTGGAAACATTTTCCTTATGTTTAAATGAAATAAAAAAATAAAATGGACAAAACTGGTTCATTAGTTTAAATTGCTAATCATAATTTTTGTAAGTTTAACTGAATTGATATGTTTAATTTTAAAGTCGAGGAAAATGTTATAAAATATATTTTTCAATATATCTTTCGTTTTGATTAGGTAAATTTCACAGAAATATATCTATAGTGGATATCACGACTTTAGAATTCCAAGGTCATTTCAATATCTTCATTCATTATAGTCCCTAGAAACCAAATTTTAGGTCACCTTATATTTCGAATAAACAGGAAATTAATATCCATGATTTCTTTCTCAAAGTGTCAAGAGGTGTTTTGGATAACTTTTATGTAATTGTTTTTCAATTTGCCTCTCGTATAAAATTTCTTGTTGTCATATTTTTATTGATAACACAAAAAACATAAGTAATCGAGAAAAAGAGTGTGAAATATGATAATTTCGATGGTACAAACTATTTTTAGTTACTTTTACTCTTTTGCATACCTACTCTTTAAATGGTACTATTGAATAAGAACAAAAAATATTATTTAAAGCCTAATGGAATAAACAAGCATATAAATATGTATGACGACATCGTAGGAAAAAGGTGTTTTCTTTAATATTCCATTATTATTAGTTGTTTCGTAAGATTCTAATACTCAACGTTTTCATTAAACAATATTTAATATATATATATATATATATATATATATACATATATATACATATATATATATATATATGTATATATATATATATATATATATATATACTCCCGTTGAGTCTCAAAATTTTCCAATCATAATTATTTTTCTTTAAGTAAATTCATAATTAAAATTAAAACAATTGCTATTAGCGTTTTAGGTAAGCTATACCACGTTACCAAATCTTGCCCGAAGTGAAGTCAATCATAACTGGGAACGCCAATTCAAAAAGGAAAATTCCGGGGAGAAGAAGAAACTTGAACAAGATTTTCCTTCCAGTAAAATATCATATTTAAAAAAAAATTAAAATACAGATTAGACTTTAAAGTAAATAATTTTTCTCTCTTATATTAATTTTTATTACATGATATGGGGTGAAATAATTGAAAGGCAGATATTTTTTACGAATTATGATACACGAGGATGTACGTCATACATTATAGTTTCCCAGGAGCCCAAGAAGTTTAAAGTCGGTTTAGTGCGTTTCAAACACATGGTCGAAAAATCTGTCGTGCACGAGTAGAATTTGTTCAAACAAAGATGACGTATATGTTTAAAGTTACACCGTATTTCTATTACACTATTTACATACATTCACTTTTCGCAACGTAATTATATTGCATATTACATCATTCACAGGCGTAATTAACATAATGTATTTCAAAAATTAAAATAATAAGATAATTGCTCTAGGTTTTGCACAATTCTTGCATAGGCTGTTTTCAAACCTTTTTTTTATAATTTTAGTTTGAGTAGTTTCAGAAAAAGGGGTAAATTTTTTGCACATTTTTCGGTGTATCCCGAGAAGAGATGCTATCTCAAATTAAAATAAATGATGTTGGCACTTTATATTTTTATTTTTGGTACTATTATAAGCCATTTCAAACGATACGTCCCAGTAATTATGGGATTAAAAAAAGTTACGAGTACGTAATCTGAACCCCGTCCACTTAAACTTGTACATAAATATTTTAGGGTATTAGCTATTAAGACATGTGCGGGTTAATATATTTCATTGGTATAAAACATTTCTAGTCTACATGAAGTTTCATGGGTCTAGATCTAAAACTATAGAAACTATGAGGCTGTGTCAAATGGACGGACTGACGAACTTTAAAAATGAATTGGAACTTCTATGCGATATTTATTATTGACTAAAATCTAGCAATGTGTACATTTAAAGTCTATGGCTTCTTTGGTTTATATGTGATTCAGGTGTTTTATGTCTTTTATAAACAATTAAACAGGGAGACTGAAAATTCGACTAAACGAAGTTTTGTTGTTTTCCTTTTAATAGAACTGTAAAAAATATCTTCATTAAGTATACCTAGTGAAGTTGAATTGACACAAACAAATTGTTTGAAGATGGTGCTAGCAAATTGAATGCCCGCCTTTGGAGACAGAATCTAATTTCTTACTGACATTTTTTTCCATGCCATATTATTGTAGTAAAACTAACCGAATAGAGTAAATTGAGTTTAGCAAACTCTATTGATTTATTTTTAAATACTTTGAAAATGCGACTATAAAATCTGAATAATATACAGATCGTTTCTTATGGAATAAATGTTACTTAGGTCTAGAAACAAAATATGTTAAAACATAACTTTCCTATTTCGAACCTTTTACTTAGAATCCTTGCATCTTTGCGAGTCTTTGATATCACTTAAGGCAGACGTTGAGATAACTTTGCGACCGTTACTTCAGGGGGATTACGATCGCAAGTACCTAAAAAGTTTCATATTATGAGGTATATCGACTCTCGCAGACGGATTTGTTCTCGTTATTTTTCCCAGACGAAAAATAAATGTCTTATCGGTCCGGTTTAAAGAGTACACAATACAATACTCTTAAATGTAAAAAAATGTTAATTTTCTGTTCCCTTTACGCAATAATCATTGCTAAATTGGCGATAATTGTAAATCGGTATGAAATATATTCGAAAACAAATAGACTCGCAGATTTCATACTCTTAGTAAACATGAAATCTACAAGTCTATTCTAAGCCTTTAAAACGATATACTGATTTTACAGAAAGGTTTTATATTTACTTCTGACTTCGTGTTATCTTTTACCCAGAAAAAAATATTTGCTGTACCAAGTCCTACTAGTCTGTTTTAATATTTATACGTGCTTATTTTCGTTCACTGCTCGTTGCACATTTCCATAATATTCACTACTTTTGCTAATATGAATCAAAATAATCTATTTATATCCTGTGTGTTATCCGCTCATGTGAACATTTATCTACGCTTTCTTTCTTCGCCTTTTTCTACAAGCTTTTGATTAATTGGTGAAGCGCATTTTTTCGTATTTCTTTCGAAAATATAAAATGAAAATAATCTAGGAGAAATACTTCATTTTTCAATTATCATCATTTTCAACTTTTTCTCAACATCAGTTATATTTAAACATAGCTTTATAGCTAATAGTAACTCTGAAAATATCGAAAGGCACAGGTCGGGTCCACGTCGGGATAAAATCATAACAAGTGTTTGCATATGGTGAAACAGCGTACGATAACAAGAACTGTCGCATGACGTTGTATGCCCGATGGGTCAGCTGCATATATACTCTGCATCGTTTTTTTTCATATTCGCATTAATAGTCGCATTTGCTTGATGCTGGACTTTTTGGATTTCTTAGATTTATTTTGCGCGAGCTTTCCTCTGATTCACGTCTTAACAATGCTGAGTACATTTACAATTAATATTAAATGATATCTTTAAGTTTGTTTGTAAGTTTCCATTTAATACCTATTTTTACTTATATTACGGCGGATACTTTATTGTATCACTTTGTAGTACTCTGCATGCTCTTTACAACGATACCGACCAAAGTAACATCCTAATTAAATGTGTTTTCACGCTACACTAATTTATAAATTTACACAACGCCAATTCGCAATAATCAGGTGCATGCACCTACACTAGTCCAGTCACGTCACAGGTAAAACAATACTGCATGACAAATACGTGTAAATATGATGTATTTGTTGTGGACTTTGTTAACTATTGTTATCGCATGTTTAGTCTCGTAATTATTCGCGATTGAAATCTAACGGTATATTCGACCGGCTATCACTGCTAACGAGCACTACTTAACGAACGAATAAACGTTTTCGCGTCAAAAACTTGATTTTTTATGTAGATTAATACTCGTTTCACTCTTCATTCAAAGTTTAATAAGGTGTTCATTGCATTGGGTCACGTATCGCTTTAATGATGCCGTACATCCCCAAATACGACGTCTGGTATCTATGCACTATAAGGCGCGCATGATCCTTGCGTTGACGTTAAAATAGTTTATCTCGAGAACAGGATGAGATCCGGAGAAAAATTATTAATTATAATAACATGTTTTTTTGTATTTTATTTTTGAACCTACCTATACTGGATTGTTATACCAGTTTGACAATGACCTATAAATTAAAGTTTTTTATTAAAAACTAGTATTCATACGTTCTATAGAAAATAATGCCATCAAACTTTGATTTTAGTTATGACCTTTTAAAAACGCAGACTTTAAGAAAAGAAGTCACATTAAACTTTAAAGTGAAAAATTAATCAACATAAACTTTTGATCTTCTATGTAATGTAACGGCTGCAATAATAAGCATATCAATGGATTCATTACTTGCTAAAAATAAAATTCAGAAATACGATATTACAATACCCAGTTGAAATGACACTTGGCAGTAACATCCCTCAGTAAAAATGTTAATTTTACATTCACTTGCAATGAGTAATTGAGCTTATAATTATCATATAACATATCGATGGCAGCTAATGGGTTATCATTAGCAAAAGACCGACCTCTATACAATCACCCCATCATCTAACAGAGAGAAGATTTCATTTCATCTACCGTTTATGTCTGCGTATGGTAACTAACTTTAAAACTCATTCGTAGGAAAAGGGATTTATATAATCTACAATATAGCGTCGATTTGATTAATCTATATTCCGTTGAAGGTGATTTGAAAATAAGCATAGTTCAATACATGCTATTTCCACTATTTTGTTTTAACGAATTCGATAATATTTTACTTTTGGTTCTGCATATCATACTCGTTATATTAGTTTACCGCTTTTAAATGTATTCATTTGAAATGCAAAAAATAATGAAATTCGGTATTTCTCTTTAAAAATAAGTTGGCATATATTTATATTCAGAAAAATTAGCTTTTTTATCTTTGATGTATATAGACTATTCTGGTACAGCCTAAACTAGTAATTGAATTCTTTAAAGGCACAGTTGTCTAGAGATTAAGACCTTAAACAACTGCGTGGGCAGCTTTACAT
This sequence comes from Druceiella hillmani, assembly GCA_039881145.1. Classification (NCBI taxonomy): domain Eukaryota; kingdom Metazoa; phylum Arthropoda; class Insecta; order Lepidoptera; family Hepialidae; genus Druceiella; species Druceiella hillmani. Next base: position 17,793,230 of record JAYKKI010000043.1, read on the forward strand.
TTATTTATACCAACCAACTTGTGCCAATTTCACAACTTTCATAAACCGTTTCGAAATGAAACTTTAGTACAATTTTCATTCAAAATTACTTTCAAAATAAACTAATATGAAACTGTTGGTTCACTTAACTTAGTTCGACTTGTGTCAAAGGAGAAATGGGCGGGAGTGGAAGTGGGGATGATAGAAATGAGCGGGCAAGCTGATATTGATGAGAGCTCGAACTCGCGGGTTTCACGAGTGTCTTAATGCTATGCAGTTGTGCTTAAAATTTCTTATAATGTTAATTATTCAGTAAATATTTCAACGTTCTAAGTAAATCTTAATTTTTCAAGAATTTTTTTTTAACTTTATTTTTATGTTATTTTGTTAACATGGTAATAATATTAAGAACTTAAATTGTTTTTAATCCCATTTTATTTTGTAAAAATAATAAAAATATTTAATAATATTTTGTAACTTATATAATATTTTGTAATTTTTATATTTTTTTGTAATTTTTATAATTTGTTGTAACATTTAAAATATTTTGTATTCTATAAAATTAGCAAAAATATAAAACTGGAAATTGTCTCAAATTCTCTTTCACTATTTTATTTCAGCCACTAAAATTAAAGGTTCATAATGGTGACCAGTTTTTTTTTTTTTTTTTTTTTTTTTTTCTGTTTGTATCCTGCGATCAGTCATTAGAACTATAAGCAGGTAGGTTGTGGTATGTATCTTGTTTGGGCGAATATAGGGCCAGTGCCCTTAATCGCTCTAATTATGAAGCACGTCAGCTCTCTTGAGTCTCTTTATCGAGTTGGGCTGCAACAGCATGTGCGAAAGTGGGTTAGGATGGAATGTCAGACGATCTTTGTATGTGGCTGTGTAGCGTTTTGCTTCGTCTACGATGGTTGAAATTTGTAGGTATTCGTGGATTTCCGAATTGCGGGAGTACCATGGTGCACCTGATATGACCCTAAGTATATTGTTTTGGGCTCTTTGTAGGCAGAGTATGTTCGAATTACTGGCCGATGACCACAGTTGAATCCCATATGTCCAAATGGGTTTTATTACGGAGCAGTATACTCTTAGTTTGTTGCTTAGGGATAGTGCTGACTGTCTTCCTAGAAGCCATAGCAAATTTCTAAATCGAAAATTGATTTCGTTACGCTTATTTTTGATGTGGTCTTTCCATGTCATCCTTCGGTCCAGATGAAACCCCAGGTATTTGACGCAGGACGATTGCGGTAAGGTGTTGGTACCTAAGTTGACTGCAGGACAAGTTGCACGTCTCAGAGTGAACGTGATGTGGTGAGATTTTTGGGCACTAGCTCTTATACGCCATTTGTTCAACCATTTATTTGTGTCATCGAGTTGTGCCTGCAGCAATTTACTTGCCTCTTCTGGACTGCTATTACATGCGAGAAATGCAGCATCGTCAGCATAGGTTGCTACTGTAATATTAGGTGTCTGGGGTAAGTCATTCGTGAAGATGTTATAAAGCACCGGACCGAGTACCGATCCCTGGGGTACTCCTGCGTGGCAACTATACAAGGAAGACCTGGCGTCACGGTGTTTTACTCGAAACATTCTGTCTCTAAGGTAAGAATCCATCAAGGGGCAGAAAGAGTGTGGAAGTGCTTGCTTTATTTTGCATAGTAACCCTTTGTGCCAGACCCGATCGAATGCCTGTTGGATGTCCAGGAAAGCAGCAGAACAATATTCTTTCCTTTCCAAACAGTCTCGTATAGTACGATAGACTCTGTGTACTTGTTCTAAGGTCGAATGTTGCTTGCGAAACCCGAACTGATGATCTGGTATGACGTGATTGATATCTAGGTATGCATGTATCCTAGTAAGGATTATTTTTTCCCACAATTTGCTTAGAACTGGAGTTAAGCTGACAGGACGGTGTGAGGATGCATCGTTGACTGGTTTACCGGGTTTATGGATCATAACTACCTCGGATATTTTCCAAATAGCAGGGACATGTTTTGTTCTGAAGGTTGCATTAACGAGGGTTACCAGGAAGACAATACATTTTCTAGGAAGCTCTTTGAGTACCTTCGGGGTGATCAGGTCAAATCCTGGAGCTTTCTTCGAGTCCAAGCTGGCTATTTCTTTGGACAGCTCCTTTGGGGAAGTAGGTCTTATCGGCAGACACAGCTGCAGGTCCTGATTTAGGATCAGATTTATTTCAGGGTCCTCAGGGTTATCAGATCCGTTAGGTTTGAAAACATTAGCAAGATGACTGGCGAAGGTCTCAGCTTTTTCTGGGTCTGTCCGTGCCCATGTATTGCCATTCCAGATTGGCGGTGAACATTGTTGGGGCTGTGGCATATTCCTGGTAGCTTTCCATAAAGAATGGGTCCCATGGCCATTGGGTGACATCTTTTCCAGTCTTTGTTTAACTGCAGCGTTAGTGACATCAGCAAGAAGAATCTTTAGCTCTTTTATTGCTTTGTTCAGTCGCGTTTTGTCTTCGCTGTTACGGGAAAGTTGCCAAACTCTACGAAGGCGGCGTTTTTCATAAATTTTTTGACGGATTTCAAACGGGAGCGGTGTATTCGCAAATGAATGCTTCAGTGTGGGTGTGCTTGTCCACGCTGCCACTTGGATCAGGTTTGTAATGTATAGACATGCATCGTCTACATCTTCAGCAGTTTTTAACGGAAGTTTGAGAGTGATATTTTCGTCGAGATATTCTCGGAAACCATTCCAATCGGTTTTAGCGTTAGTTAGATAGGAGCTATGGGTATCACGGGGTATCGCAATAGGGCTTACAGTAAGAAGTATTGGTGTGTGATCAGAAGATCCATCTAGGTTTGACTCGATTAGGAGATTTTGATGACAAATGCCTTTTGTGATAAAAAAGTCTATAAGATCAGGAGTTCTCTCGGTATCTGTAGGCCAATATGTAGGTTCTCCGGTTGAAATAGTCGCTAGATTGTTGATCTCAGTACTACATTTTAATTCTCTACCTCTCGTAGTTGTTAACCTAGATCCCCAATGTGTGTGCTTAGCATTCCAATCACCACCGGCTATGAATCGGTTTCCTAAAGCTTTGAAAAACTCCGTAAACATATTCTCCTTAATGGTGTGACGCGGTGGACAGTATATTGCTGAGAGGATGAGGGGTCCGGCACGATCATCGATCCGTACAGTTGTAGCTTGCAGGTACTTGGTTTCCCAAGACTCGAGTAGGCAATGCTTAATGTTCTCCTTAATTACTATTGCCGCACCACCATGAGCTTCCCCTTCGGGGTGTGAAGTTGTGTAAACGCAGAATCCACGAATGCATATGCGTGATCTTGATGTAGTGTGAGATTCTGATATAAGGCAGGCGTCAAGCTTATTGATTCTCAAAAACATCTCAAGTTCTTTAGTGTTGGGAGCAAGTCCGTTTATGTTCCACGTGGCGATGTGTAGAGAAGTCATTTTGTCAGATTAGATATCAGGGTAGTTATAAGTCCCAGTAGGGAGCCTATTTGTTGAATTAAGAGATCCATTTTCTCACTTTGTTTGGCAAGTATATCTTCTAATTTATTAGATTGTTGGTGAGTAGATTGCTGTGTTGTTGGTTGCCTACCTTTGGCAATATCGGCATAAGTTTTGTGGGTGTTACTATGACCCTTAGTGTCAAAGTTGGTGGTAGTTGGTATGTTGATAATAGGTGTTTGAGAGGGTAGTCTAGCGCGAGAGGCGAGATTCTTGGTCCTTCGAGCTAGTATTTCTTTGTATATTTGGCATCCTTTATAATTAGCAGGGTGGTCGCAGCAGCATAAAGCACACTTGGCTGGAGTTGTCCTATTCTTTTTGCACTCTGAGGTTTTATGGTCTTCACCGCATTTCACGCATCTAAATGGTCTCATGCAGTTATTTTTGGTATGACCATATTGTTGACAGCGTTGGCATTGTACAATGAATTTTGATTTCCGTGGATCCTCAATCTTAATTTTTTGCTGTGCGATAAATGCAATGTTTTTAACGTCAGGATTGTTAATGCTAGGCTCGATATTGACGAAGAACGTTGAAGTCGGTTTCTTTTCGGGGCCGTATCGTGCATTAATTATTTCACCTCTGACTTTGTTGTTGGTCGCTTGAACTGCCTCAACAATAGCTTCATGAGGTGTGAGGTGATGCAAGTTCTTAATGACAATTCGGTAGCATTTGGAGTCCTTAGGCGTAAAAGTATACCCTATAAGCCCGTTATCTCTGAGGAGATTGATAATTTTCTTATATTCTTCTGGAGTTTTCATTAGCACGTGAAGGATATTTTTGGTAATCATTTTGAGCTTATAATTATCTTTTTGGCTAACAGTTTCAATTAGTTTTATTAACTCGTTGACGTCTTCTATACCACTCAGAACTATTGGTGGTGGTTTATTGGGGTTCTGAGTTTTTGAAAGGGCAATGTCATCATTTGGATCAAGCGGTAAGTTGCTAAACCGGTTCTTATTTACAATTCCATTAGACGGTGGTGGAGAATCGTACATTTTCCTTTTCTTATTGCCACGAGGAAGTGGTACATGTTGCCATATGGGTGGGGCAGGATGTTGAGAGATATCTTTAATTGCTGTAGTTTCAACAGGCAACAGGTCTGATTCAGGTTGTTTTTTTGAAGTTGTTGACTGTCCTCTGCTTATATCAGAGAGGGATGATGATCTTTGCCTAGAGAAGTAGCTTTGATGAAGTACTTGTTGTTTAAGTAATTTCTGTTGTGGTTGTGATATTGTTTCTTGTTTGGAATGCATATTGTTCCCACGAGTAGGGTCGATATAATAGGTCACTCACAGGGTAACGCCCATTCCTGTGAGAGGGCACTTTTCAACGATGTGAGCCAGTTTCATCGAGGTTTGCGCTAGAGACTGACTACCTGCAGCCATTCATCCTATCGGCACGGTCACACCTTAGGATTAGGGTTATTTTTTCAGGTTAAGAGGTTGTCTTCCTCGCGACCCAGGCGACCAAGCCCAGGTCTCCGTTCTTGCGAGACATGACCACAAGATTACGGGTGTGGAGATCATTTCCTACCTCCAACATAAGAAGCTGTTAGGCTTGCTTAGTAGGTTAGTTGACCGCCGCCTACGACTCGGCGTTTGTTGTTCAATTGGCACCACCCGAGGGGCACGTGTAGGGTTATGGTTAGGTAGCTCCTACGGACGCGAACAACATTACCCCTCAATGGTGACGAGTACAAAATAAAATGAAGTCGGAAGTTTAGTTCTAAAATAATTTTATTATATTTCAAGGCTTGTTACATAGCGAATTTCATGTTGGGAGGGTTTATCGATTAAAAAAAGAGTTGGAAGAGTTTTTGGTTCATTACATTTACGTTTTTGATTGATCCTTAAAGCACAAGATCTATATTTCAAGTCATATATAATATCGATAGAGAATAATATTTTTGTAATAGGTTTGGAAGCTTCAATCCACAATTTCGAGTATAACTTGGGGGGAAAGGGAAGAAAATAGAACGTTTTTTTTATGTGTAATGTGTATTTATGTTTTGTAAGTTTTTGTAACCAATTTTATTTGTTTTGTAATATTAAAATGATGTAGATAAAAATTATTCCAATTTTCATTTAAATTTTATCAGTTGACCAGGTCAGCCGACCAGAACAGCTGTGTACAATAATTTTATCTTCCGCAAGCGACTTTATCAGACTTTAGCAACAATAACTCAAGAATACTAATAAATATCTACTATTATTCTGCCTTTCGACATACACTTTGGTTAATCTAATTAGTTTCTGTCTATAAATTGAAGTAAGGTGTAAAAATATATAACAATATAATAGCTAAATGTTATACTTTCACGTGAATTAGAATTTAAATACACAAAAAAGCGACTTCTCTAATAATTTTAACCTGCTGACGCGCTTGGTTCCTCCTTATTTGCAAAATACGTGGAGTCTTAAAGTAAATGATCTAGGATATATTAAATACAAAGAATTGAGTTGAGTACCAATGATAAATATGATAATTAAGGATTTGGTGAATTTAGAATCAGTCTCTTACAAATTAACTTCATCCTTTTAATGAATCGTGGCAAACTATCTAAATAAACTTAATGTAGGTAGTTAGGGACAAATACGACATTTGTTGCTTTTGTATTGATATAAAGTCAAGTATAACGTAAACTTTAACTATCTAAAATAATACGACATAATATATCGAATATTAAAAAAAATTCATTTTATTTATTAACTAGCCTTAAATAATAAAACCTACAATAAAATATGCTTATACCTTTAGACTTTTTCTATTCCTTTTTCATAGTTGAAAAAGCCACAACTTAATGATCTGCAAGTGAAACGGAACAGGTAACGATTTATTTTATAAGGAGCTTTGCCCTCTTTAGAAAATATTGTTAAGTAAATTGTAAGATAAATACACGTGAAGTCATCTAATATAAAAAATATGAAAGTAACTTTTTAAATAAGTATACTTTATATTGAAACGTCAAATTGCCACTTTTTTGTTTTAGTTAGTTGATTGTTATAAAACATAGCCTTATAGATAAAACGGATTTTCTTTTAGACATATGCTGAACAAAATTTAAATAAAATAGTGTTGTTCTGGAATATTATCTTGGGTTGAAGTTACGTATATTTTTTCTTTTTCTCTTCTGCTATTGCGTCAATCAAAATTGTTTTTTCATCAAATTAAAAAAGAGGAAATGAGCTTTTTACCTCGTTTTTGCATTTGAAATTAAGGCAAATTTTTTTGGAACGATAATTTGCCTTCCTTTAGCGGTTTTGGCGAGGAATGAGTTGCATAAAGTCAATTTTCATGAAACAAATGATTGTTCATTTGTTAACTAATAAAAAGTATTCTGCTTATTATAGATAGATAGAATTTTAATATAGATAAAGGTTTGGTAAATTTCTCCATATCAAAATCATTGAACGCCCAGAATTTATAAATAACATTCCTAAAAAAGGGATTTTTCTTTCAAAAGGTAAGTACTCTCTTAATATTTATTTTTTATATTCAAACCAGTTATTTGCTTCAAAAATACAAGAGAAAACTTTTAAATGAGTATGTGTACCTTTCAGTACAAGTTCCATAATTAAACTCTTTTGGTGGTATGGTATTATATCATTTTAACGAAGGCCTAACATTGATAATTCTGGTTGTATATTTTAGTAATATAATTTTACTGGAATGAAGGTTATTAATTGTATAATGTTCTTCTATAATATTTTTTATATTTACACAACGAATTCTACGTATAATATATATGATTATTTCGGAAATGGTCACCATTAAGTGCATACATGTTATTTACGAAATAAACCAATTGATATCTGAAATTGAGAAATGCTCTACAGTACAAATACGTTACTATATAACATATTTGAGGTAACAGAATATAGAATATATTGTGCAAAAAGTGATATTATGAAATCTTAGTTAAAGGTTTTGATCATATTCTTTTAATAAGGTCACAGCGTATTATCAATTTTTATTTAAAAATTTCTTTCATGAACTGATTGCTATTTTATTCGACCATTAACTTTGATTCGCATAGAAGTGACTGTTCCCATATAAATGTATTATTTTGCTTATAAATATAAGTTATTTTATAAGAAAGTATAAGAATATTCTGTTTATTTATTCTGCTTGAAAACTAAATAGGTAAACAAGTATTTGCGCAGACGACAAAGCTTATTTTCTGAAATAGAAAAAAAAAATTATAAAGCTTTGGAAACTTTAGGAATATTTTGCCTTGTTAGATTTAATCTTGTCAGCGCTGGCAATGTTATAGTTTTTTAAGCCATGCAGAAAAAAGACTGAAGGCTCAGTGTAAGTTTTCTAAAGTATTAAGAAAGTTATAATGTTATAAGAGGCAAGATCGGAATTTGGTAAGAGTATCCTGTAAATTACGTAAAGATCTAACTCGTATTTTTTTTAACGATTTTATCTCAGTTATATTAGAACTGACATTATAATTATCCTGCTGATATAATAAAATTGTAGCATTTACATGTAAAATATTTTTTGCCGTAACATTTAGAGGACTGATGAATTGCAGGTTTCTAGCACGAAATAAAATACGATTTTTACAATTTTTGTCTATCTAAAACACACATAAAAGCTGTCGAGTTTTTTTTTTAATACAGTTAATTGTCCAGTTTGTATGAAGTTGTGCATAAAGTACGGTTTGTAAGAATTATCTTGCACATTGTTTCATAAAACCAGAAGAAGTATAAGTTTGTATTTAACTTTATTTTGAAGCTAAAATAATGTCAATTGAACAAGAGTCTATATGAAAACGGACCGACTGATGTTCGTAGGTGTATCTTGGTTCATTCGCTTATAAAAGGAGTCTGCACTAATCTTACAAAGCATCTTCGGTGTTATATGTATGTCCACAGATTATTTCGTATGGAATTAATTTAATCACGTAGGATAGGTTGTTGATTGTTACACTCTATTGTTTGTGATTGTTTTAACTTGATTCACCGTTGGTGTTTTAACAATTGCATGCTAACGCCATTTAAAAAGAATTAAATATTTTACGTTTTTATTCAGCAGATACTTATTTTTTTCAATTGAATTTAATCTCAGTAAGCATAATTCTATTTCAGCAAATAATTCTATAGTTTTAATTCAATGTATCTGTTAATACCGAAATTTAAGTGTGCGAAGGCACTAAATAATGGACGATGGACATTTCGTCTTGCATTGTATTTATGGAACTGAACAGCAAGGAGCTATTACTAAAGAATATTTTGAAATGTTTTAAATTAAAATATGTCTGAAACTACACTTGACTATAGGATAGATGGTATTTGAAAAGCGAAGTGTCGCTGAACTACGACGAATTGTAGGAAGGACAGTAATTCAAATTAAAAATTAGTGATTAAAATCCATTTTATTCGGAACAGAAATGCGCCTCACTCAGCGAACCCACGTGGGAAAGAGAATATATATTTGCCATACATTTCTATTAATTTGAAATGGCAGGAACTCATACGATTTTTTAAAATCGTTCTCAATATTTTTGATATCCACGATTGTAGATGAGTGAAATTAATAAATATGCAAGATGTTATCAAGTTTATAGCAAAGCCACTGATTGATTTCGGATCAAGGAAGAAATATTTAATTTTAGAATTTCTTAATATTAGTCTGCATTTATTTACAAATTATAATTTAATTTATGTTTTTTAAGTGTATGAAGCAAAAGAAATGATAGGACAGTTGTGAAAAATAATTTCATGCCAGACATGCCATCAAACTGTAGGTGGCCTAGAAATTTTAATTTTGCATCAGGGTGGGGATGAATATTCAATCATTTCCTAAACGTAGAATATGGGATATGTGTGCTTCAGCTGTCCATGAAGTTATTCTCTCTCGAAACATAATCGACCAAGTTAAGAACATGTACTTCAAAATTACTATGACAACCTCATTATGTCGTCAACGTGGTGTATAGGGTTGATCACAAGGTATACGGCCTTTGATTGCGAGGCGCACCGCGAGGACCCGTGTTCGATTCCCGGCCGCTCGTCGAGCGGGGCTGGACTGGTGTTCTGGTTGGTTGTAAGAGATTGCTCTCGTAGCAATAAGCCCGTCATGTGTATCAATTAGATACATTAAAGTATAGAAAAAAAAATTATTAAAAAAACGGTGCCCGTATTCTATTAGAGCAGAGGGTGGAAAAAGATTTGCTTTGATTAGCCTGTTGCCATAGCGTATTGGAAATAACGTTGTAGGATAATGTTTTGAAGATTTAAGAACTACTTGGTTGCCCCAAGCGGTTTAAAAATCGATCATTGGCCACAAATCGTTCAGCATAGTCTCTTAAGTTCCAAACGTTTTTCGGTGAGTAAAAAATGTGGAATAGCAATAATTTTGCGTTGATTAAAAGAAGTTTTTAAAACCCACAATTGTATTCTTGGGAGGCGTACCTAGCAAAGAAATAGCATTAATCGTGGGACATGGGATATGTGTGCTTGTTTAGGCCATTGAGCCTTCCAGGATACTGTACGCTGAATGGTAAAGACAATTAACTGCCTTGAACTTTCATGTTTAAAGATCAGTTCAAAATGACCAAATGAGAACTCTAAGCATTTGCAGAAATTTGTGTTTTATGGTGTTTTTTATAAGCTAGTTTAAAGGTCCTATGGCATGTTCTTCACCAAGAATTAATTTATAGCTTTGAAAGGAGCTTAAAAGCTTTGAAAATATAAACAAAATTACAGCAAAAGTAACATTAAATAAGAGGGCCATGCGAAGAGCTGTTGCACTCGTTTTTTTTGACGAACAAGTTACTTCAAAAGTTAAACTGCAAATTTTGACGGTGCTGAATCAAAAAGTTCAAACTATTATCTCAAACGCCTCAGCTTGTATGCGAGTCACATAATTGAGAAAAACATTAAAGACTTTGTTTCCATCAGAATTTTGAGATATTTTAATATCCTAAAAATTTCATCAACTTTTTGGAAAAGGAATCTTGCCTTTGGGAAGAATACGGATCTTGCCTTTGGGAAGAATACTAATAGGCTGCCAGAGACGTAATACCGTTTTATTTGAGTTGTCAATGACATCACAGAGCATACATTTAATAACTTAAGCTAGTAAGTTTTATAATTTTCGTACCATAATTTCTTTTTAGAATTATTGTATCAAAATCAATATTTTGAAAATAAAAAAATAAATGTGTTAAAGGACATTAAAGTGACCAGCTATATTGGGTTGTAAAATCAGAATGTAAAAACCGATATTGGTTTTATTTTTTATTGTCCTTGTTTTATGTACGTGTGGGTTTTTACTTCACTAATTATTCAATTTAGTACATTAGTTCTCAATAAACTGACTGATTCCGTTGTTTTGATTGTGTCCCGCGTAAGCCGACATTAAACAAGAGCATTATTATGTTTTTTGTATGAGTCATAAACTCATTTTTATTTATAAATTAGACCGAAAAACTTCGGAAAAAATGTCGACATTAAACAGACATATTTAAAAAAGGTCCTTATATCAATTTTGCCACGTATTCCCGCTCACTAATGCATTACGTTGATAGCAACGTGGCAGAACATCATCAAAGTATAGTAGCTAAACTGTTTGGTAGATATAGAATCAGTTTCAGCTAAAGAAATCAATATGAATTGAAATGTAAAGCGGTTACGATGTATATAAACAGATTAGAAGAAAAAGTCCGCAATGGGAAATAAAAAAAATTGAAACAAAAAATTATCCAGGTTTAAAAAATGCCATTTGAAACGAAAACGTCTTATTTACATATATAATACAAACAAAGAAAATTTTTAAAAAATATGGCAAAAATTGTGAAAAACTTGATTTGAACGACAAAATATTATCGAAATCAAAACAAATTTTTCTACAAAATTTGTTAAATGAACAAGAATAAAATGAAACAATATTACAAAATACTACACTGAAAAATATCTGTCTGGTCTGGTCTGTCTGGTATGTTTGGTCTGGTCTGTATCGGGTCTGTTGAATGGCTAGATTAGAAAAGAATTCATTAATTATATCTAATTGTGTTAGGATTAGAGAGAGAAGAGCTTACACGAGGTTACAAATGTGGTAAAAGACTAATTATGTGAAGAATATATATTATTTAAATAGGAGGAATATGATTTTTCCTTATCGTATATCTATATTGATGCATAATTATAAAATTTAAACGCTTCCCCGGATGGAATCGTGAAGGGTAAATAAATACTTGTAGAAATAAAATTCTCTATTACTGCATTTAAGTTTGATTTGATAAAGTATTTAAATAAAAAAAAATTCTTATTATCAAAAAAAATCGTCAGCGTACATTAAAATAAAATATCAAAATAAAATATGAATGAATTTGGCAATAAAACATAAAAGAAATTGAATTATTGTACTCAAATTGCCTTTTACCAGAATTTGTTGCCTAGACATACAAGATACATATTTATTAGAGATCCTGATTATGTCGAAATGGTGTCATAAAATAAAATATATGAAAAAATTATGACAAAGGAAAAACAAATTATAAAAAAATGCCCTTAGAAGAGATAATAACATACCATTACATATAGAAATGCATTTATATCTTTAGCATCAACATCCAACATTCGTACAAAAAATTGTTAAAAAAGTGGAAAACAATGCACTTGATGACTGCCTATCCTCATCCTATTATAAAAAATAAGTACTGAGATTTTTAGAATTATTAATCATTAAAATCCATGTAGTTAATTTTGTAAGGTGATATTATACGTATTCAAAAACCAACATTAGACCATTCATAGGGCAATGTCGCTACTTCCTGTGCGTTACTCATATATTATGATAGGGGATGTGAAAACCATGGCTCGGTCATCGTACTTCCATTTTCTGCTCAATGACATCAAGAGTTCCGTTGAGTATTTGTCCGTCTTTCATGAATTTAAGTTAACTCTCAATGAGTTCGCCGATTAAAATTATGAGTAACAAAAGTGTTAAAAAATAACGTAAAACGTACACTTTTCAAACTAAGAATATGTACGAACAGTTAAAACGGTTGGATGACATCAAATAAATCTTTGACATTGAGAAATTAACCGGTTGATATAAATATGCCGCTTAGGGATTTGTCGTTAAAATTTATCAAAAAGAAAAGGCCAAGTGCATGATATTAGATGTCAATATACCAAAACAAAAACAGTGATAAAAAGCAGAAATCTACCCTTTATTAATAAAGGGTAGAAGTTCTGCTTTGGCATCAAATAGTGTCTGTCCTTACGTAACGACCGTCCCAAATAAAATTATTAAATTTTCATTACTACTTCATTAGTTATTGGACATTTTCGAAATCACCTCTAGTACCGCTATGCTTTCTATGCTAGATATTAAATAACCCATGAAGTAGAACTAATTGAAGCCAAATTACACAAAATTCCTTGAATTTAGTACACGTGTACAAATTCAAATATCGTCCATGATAATAAACAGTTTAATTATTTAGGAAAAAAATTATTAAACATATTTATTTAAAGTCACCAAAACTTAATATCTGCAGAAAAATTTGGGCGAATATAAACTTAATATTGTATATCCGGTGAAACAACATCACAAATACTGAAATTTATTTTTAGGTAGCCCCAGGATACCGCCAACCATTAGGTCAATGTCGCCGTCCGTCCCGTAAACTTTTTTCAGAACAGCGATGATCTATGAGATGTCAAATAAATTACAATCAATCTTTTTGTTCGGGAATTTAAAGTCGATATATAATCTGAATGCGCAAAACTAGTGAAAGAAATTGAATACGTCTTTTAAAATTGTAAATATCGATCGTCATCTAAGTACAGTCTTTTTATAATTTAACACATCAAATACTAACCTTATTTACTTAACGATTGTAAATATTTCAAAACTTTAAAATTAAATTTGTAGTTCGGTAAAATAAAATGAAAGTGTCCTATGAAAATTTAAAACTGCTTAAATGCGTACACGCAATTATCATACACGCTATATGTTAATACCATATTGCACGTTAGACAAAAATTATCCAGGTTATGAAAATACTTTGCATTTTTCTGTAATAATATTAAAAGGATGGAAATATATTTATGAGGGTATAAAAGAAGTAAGAAATATATTTTTCAGTACTAATTACCTATTCCACTCACCAAGCAAGAAATTAAATATTTCAGTTTTAAGAAAGGTTCTTTTTATATATGGTATACACCAATATGTATATATCATAGAGATATATTGAGCAGTGATTACGTGTTGCAGTTAAATTAGAAAAAAAAATCATTTTTAGAGTATGAACTACAGAAATTAGTTTACCTAACAGTCGGACTATAAAAATGTATATACCTAGTTGTAGTATATGCTTCAACTTAACATTAAAACTATCCTTTTTTCTAAATTTCTTTCTGATGGTGTTTCAGCTAGGTCTATATTTTGTTTTATATCCCGTTTTTATTTATCATTATAACGTACTAAAGTAATTAGGAAGGATGTTTCTATCTAGCGGTATTTTTTAAGATCATTCATACTAAGTTTTTGGTCTTACCTCAGTTAACATGAAAATGTTAAGATCCTTGAAATTTCTACCAAAAGGCACACCACAGGCGGCCCGCTGCTGCTTCAAACTTGGCAGTCCAAAATCGCGGCCGCGTTGCAAGTAATTGCTTCCTGAACGATTGTCCCTGGATTCATGCAATTAGGCAATGAATCAATATCAATGTGAGTCATAGAGAATAATATAAACCGAAAACCTTCAAGGTTATTCCTATTCTATAATATTATAAATGCAAAAGTTGTTTGTCACCTAATAACGCTAAATCGTTATCAGACTTGGCATGCGGATTGCGAATAGTTTTTTCATGCAAACTAAAAGGAAGTGTTATTTATAAGATTATTACCCGAGGATTTGCCAACGCGATACAACAATATCACGAAAAATGTATGTGTGTAACTCAATCAAATCTAAATGGGCTTCTCATGAAATGCCAAATTTTCATCGAAATATGGTAAAGATGTAATTTACGATTCAAATTAAAATATAAGTTTCAATAAACTTTAATAATTATCAGTATCATAATTCCTATGGAGTCAAACTCCGTGGTTTCAGTCGAAAATAACAATTTTGTCCTTTACGTCATTTGATATGTATTCATAGGGCTGAGTGTTCATAGGGAATTATTATTACAGAACCTTAGTGCAGTTTTGAAATGTTTTTACTTAATTTTATATTAACAGATACAGTTAAAAACATTTGGTATGGCCACCTTGTTTATATGGGTTCTTTCATAGGTAAAAAACAGTAACAAATATATATTTTTTTGAAAGATTACGTGTTGAAGTTAGAGAAAACTCCATTTTGCCTATTTTCGATATGAAAAGAATACATTTGACTTTAGAAACATTTAAAATATTAATAAGTGTTGTTGATGAATTTTGGCGAGAAATTTAAAAAATTACTTTTTAAACCGCATTTTTTCAGCAATAAGTGAAAATCAAAAATAAAAGTAACAAAATTAAATATAATTCTATCGAAAAAACCCTGAAAGTGAAATTCCCTAATCTTAAAAGAAATTATTATTACCTAACTAAGGTTGAAATTGCCATTTATTCAACGAAATTTGAGATCTTAACTCACTGTTAAGATGTAAAATTTATTTTTAATCTATTCAAGCTTAGAATATAATTTGCATAGCTTTATAATTTATTTTAAAAAAAGACCAAATTGGATATGAAATTGATATCTAGCATGTCCTTGGAAATGTAAGTGAATATATTAATAAATATGTTAATATAAGTTTCATATCATCGTAAATAAGAAATAATAACAGTTTAAATTCGCTTTAATTTAGAATTAAAGAGATAACTCATAAACTAAAACTTAGTCATTTATTTTTGATATAATAATGATCAAAAATAGTTTAATAAAATCTCCAACGATCCAAAATCCTTTTGCTTACTTTTCTTTTAGAAGAGTTTGCACA
This sequence comes from Druceiella hillmani, assembly GCA_039881145.1. NCBI lineage: Eukaryota > Metazoa > Arthropoda > Insecta > Lepidoptera > Hepialidae > Druceiella > Druceiella hillmani. The sequence continues at coordinate 17,808,670 of JAYKKI010000043.1, forward strand.
CAAGAATAGAGGTGATAAAAATAATAGTATGGAATTCATTTATATACCAAATTTTATCGACTGACATGAGTGAATTAAAGGGAGATAGCTGTACTTTTCGTTACAAATGATGTCTTATATTAACTATAGCAATATCTCATAGTATAAAAATTATGGTTTATTAAAGGATCAACATATAAACATGTTTAAAATTTACAAGGATTCAAACTGCGCATAAATGACTACAGAAAAATTTCAAGATAAATTGCAATTAAGTGAAAGAGAATCTTTTTCAACGAAATTTTCATGAAAAGGTTTTCGTCGTGTTTCTATTAACTCATAGGCAAGTCCTTCGAGTTAAATATTCTTAAATGTTTTTACAGCTTGCAATTTAAAAAAAAAATATTTAAATATATTGTCATATTTCGTTCCGTTACATTATGGGCTCGTAATCTACACTTAGAGCTATTAAAAGCAGATCCTTTCGTAAGTGTTTCCAACATATTCTCAACAATATTGTTCGTCAAGTCAATCAACAAACTTTAATTTTGTTTGCGGTTTTGCTACGTTGTACATCGTAGCAAAACAGCAAAGTGGGCAAGTAGTCTTCAATTCCATTGTATTAAAGTTTGAATCGAATGGTCCAAAATATTCCTCGTTTCTAAGCCAATTCAGCTAAGTTTGAAAATTGTTATTCACGTAAAATATCGCTTAAAAGTTCATTTTAAATTTATTAATCCAATTTGTTCCGATTTCTTCTGAAATTTTTAAAGCGTGGATCCACTGTTACTTGAAGTTTTCACATAGTATTTATTTACCGATATTCACAAACACCCTGACTTAATAACGGGTTCATCAAATCTATCAATATTTAGTCCTTGAACTTATAATAATCAAATTCTAGGAACGAATTCTATCTATAAAATCAGTGTATGCAAGTAATAATCTTCAGGGCTCAATAGATGTTAAATATTGGTTCAAAAATTATTTTTAGGTACGTGTATATTCGTCAGTTTCAAGGTTGCATATCCGGCAAATATATATATACAAGTACGTGCATGAAACTTTGCATTTAAAATTTTAGATGGAGATGGAGATTTCAAGTAATATATTACAAAGTACTATATCAAATCTTTGTTGTGCATGCATATACACAAGTAGGGTTAACCATTTTCTGTACTCATAGTGGTGACGTTCAAAATAAGGTTTGGAAGGGTCTTTCAGATTTAATTTATAATTTTTCAATTATAATTTCCATATGCGAAATATTGAGTGCACCATTGACTTGGGAACATGTTATATAATTTTAATTTTTTTCACCGAAGGCTTCTAGAATCTGAAGAAATTTTTGTATATAACTTTCAATTAGAATGATTTTGACTAAAATAATTTTATCATTAAATGCAATAAACAAGTCGACTTCCTTATATTTCTGAATACAAAATAAGACGGTAATAATTAATATTTTTTGTATCTTTTCAGAGTTATCTTCTATTTCAACTATTGAATATTGAATATATTTAGCGTTAATTTTGTAGAAATTCATTATTCACAATTAAATGAAACTACGTGATGTAGTATTATTTCTACTTTCTTTAATTTCTTTACCACGACCTAGGTTTTGTTGTATTACAACATCTTCAGGCGGGATGTTAGCAAAGATTATATTTCAACGTTAATTCAAGGGTTAAACGTTATATAATGCATGGCATTCATTGCAGCGATTCGTCGAACCGCTTATTCGGTTTTAATATTAATCAATTTAATTATTATTTCTCAGTTGCAGAAAAAGAAATCAAGAATCGATGTTTTTCTCAAGGTTTCATTCTATGTAATTATCAATGGGAATGTAATTATTAACGACAATGTAAGGAAAATTTAAAAAAAAATATTTTGAAATAATGTAATTTTATTTGTCTTATATTTTTAAGAGAATTTCGTAGAAAAATTCAACCCATAAGAACTAACCAACACCTGTACACAAGTACAAACTCCTATTTTATGCGTGTTAAGACACGTAGTTGGTTGGTTTTAATGTAATATTCTCTGTCTTTAATATATACTTCTTTACTTTCATTATTTATTGCTCAATATAAGTGTAAAAATCTACAATCCAATCTCTTTTTTAACATGAAACACATATGTGTTTCTGACACGATTTTTTGTAATTTTACGTTCTTCCTCGTTGTCAGAAATTAAATTTTGATATGATATTGAATTGTGATATTAAAAATGCATAATATTACAAATTCTTGCAACTTTCTTACACACTGATTTCAACTTACTTGAAAATAAATTACGGCAGTGGAGAATAGATCGGCGGGACCAGATTAATCTTTGATTAATATAATCAATTCAGGGCGTCGAAGTTATTTTCTTGCTCGGCTACGGCGGCCCGATTAAATCAGTCGCTTAATCGCAACTTGCCGACTATTTAACGCTGCTCAGTCATAAGACCGCAAATTAAATTTATTATTTTTATAAATTGTGAGATCGTGCATAAAAATTGTGTTAAAATATGAAAAACTGAATATATATTAAATATCACATGAGGTTCAAGCACCCTTATTTGTAAATATTAACTAACTTATGACCAACATATGATGGTAAATGACTGCATATGATGGGCATGTGCGATTTGTAGTGACTACTAGAGTTATCATTTGACTGGATAAATATGGTTGTATAGTAATTGTGTGCTTAAGGTTTAAATGATATAAAATGTGAATAATTAAAATCCTTACTTGGAGATAAAATTTTATCTTAACTAATTTAATAAATGAGAAAATGTTTTTATTAATTTTTCTCTTAACACGTGTAATTCTGGAACGAAGTAACTAATTGCTAAGAAATTTGTCACGCGTGTAGCTTAGATAATGGAGTGACAAATAAATGACGTCGCATATCAAAGGAACAAGGGGATATGGCAAAGGGGCGTGGAGCCTGTCACCTCGATATGCCTAGTCAGGCATACACGCGCTTGCCACATGGCTGCTAGCGTGTTTTGATTGCGACGCGTCAATATCGTTGCGATAATTTTTGAAAATATCGTTGCTTCTATATGATAGTAATAAATATTCTTTTATAGAAACAATATCACAAACCGATACTTTAAAAGAAGTCACATTATACATCACAGATAAGTATACAATTTTACAGGATTATCTGTTTTGAAATATTATCCGTACTTTTTGTCGGTAGGTCTTGTTTTGTTCACAATATGACAAAGCTAGTTAAGTTCAGGACGGCACGGTGCATAGACTAATATCGATTATATCGTTTGGAATATATCTACTGTTGAATACTATGTCTGATTTTTTTTACAGTTTATACTTTCATTATTTTTTGGAAAACATACTCGTAATATTTTCAATTTACATGATTCTTTTTAAAAAAGGACTAAAATTGATTTTTTTCTTAGGTTGTCCTTATGGTACATGTTCATGTGATATTTTATACGGTAAATTTAATACTTATCATTCAATTCATTTGATTTTATGATTTTTTGATTTTATGGTAAAATATATGTATGCCACAAGATTTGTGAAAGTTTTTTAAATTCTATATTATTGCGTGGTGCATCAGAGACCAGACACTGTTTCCTTCATATTTTTATTTATGGACTTCAATGTTTTTTTTATATGAATTATTACATCTGTAGTCATCTACTGCCACTCATGATACAACAATTTCTTGCACTCAAGCTTTAACTTCTGCTTTTGAACCCTCAATTTTATCAGTTCATGAAACCATAAATCAAAGAAAAAGTAAAATTGCTATTTAGAAATGGTATGTTTTTTATATATATGTATATATATATATATATGTATACACACACACACACACATATACATATATATATATATATATATATATACTTTTCTTTTTAAATACTTTTTTGTTGGTAATTAATATAAGTTAATTTAAAGCTGTCAAATAAAAAAACTACTAAACGGAATAAAAGTAATACATAATTTGATACTACATACTATGTTTTCTTTTCTATTATAGGATCAACCACACTCTTATATGTTACTCATACTCCCAGAAGCTCTTTTCTAACTAAAAGCTATTTATCAAATATATGTCTAATAATTATAGTTCAGGTAATCAACTTGGGAATAAAAATTAAAATCATTCATTAGGTATAAGTTTGTTATATTAAAATTATTAATTGGTATTTTTAATTACAAATAATATATTCTTATTTTCTTAGTAAGTAGGAAGTAGTAGCATCCTAAACGTGGTAACGAGCAGAGAAAGTATAGAATTATAAGGTGTTGTATAAAGTTGATACCGCTAAATTATAGTTATGACGAATTAACAAATTATGTAATTATGACTATTATTATAATTATGACAAATTAACAAATTATGCTCAACGTACTGATAATATATTCCTTATTGTGAATAGCAATAGATCCGTAATCTTTTTCGGCCCTAGCAATGCGTCTATGTAATTACGTGAATGTAGCAGTAAACGAAGACGTTACCCGTATGACTAGTTACTTTTATATAAAGCACCAATAATTATATTACGTTTAATGTGTGCGTGTGGAATGTGGCGGGCGTGAGGACTATGTGTATATTTCACATGAGTAGAGGTAAATAATTTAGGTGACACCCGCGCCCGCATTAAGGATATTTCATATCATTTCTTTCAAATTTCTTTGATCTATGTGTAACACATATTATTAGCAGGTTCGCTCGCGTGGAATATCAATTCGTCGTATTGAAAGAGCTCTTCCAATGTTTGTTACCCAATCATGTAAAAACTGTTACATAGCTTATAATGAACCTTAGCATATAAACAGTTTATTGGATGCATTAGAAATTTAACATCCCTTATACACAAAGAAAATAAACATTTGCCATATATATAGCTCAGCAGTCAACGATATATTTGGATGACTACTTTATAATTGCCTAACACGTTATTTCCATTGTGAGGATGATGTTTATTATGGAAATCGAGAGTTGCTAGCATGGTATAATGGAAAGGAACCTGCGTTTAATGCAATACGGAATAGGGTGTAAGACAGACAACGAGTTAATATCGAAATTTATGAGACACAATTTAAAAGAATGATTTTTGAATGTAAGCTAATCCAAAGCTATGACACGTAGAAATATTTTAGTGTAAATTTGTGAATAATTTACCACATATTTTTTATTTTTTGGATCCCTTTGCGAAACATTAAGGTTCAAAGTAACGTGCAAAGTCTCCTCTAATTTCTCAACCAGGAAATCGAGAACTCGGACAAAAGGGCAGATGCTAATATTTGTTTAGAACGTTCTAATATTTCGATTAATTTTCATCAACAAGTTCAAAGGTATAGGCAACTACGTCCTTTAACTAGGACATAATAAATTACGTCTTTTAATTATTTAAATATTACACGTAATAAATGTTGTGCTAATTGCTATTCACATTAGTATTATCGGATTTACATCTGCAATACGAGCGATTCAAAATTTACTGTCTAATTTTGACAGACGCCTTAATAATTTCACGAAGAGATGCAGAGAGAGACGGAGTTGTGATGCTGTGAGGCATATTAAACATTCACTTTTACGGTTTAACTAGCAACTTCCATATTTCTCATATATTCGCCATATTTATTTTTGTTATCTGTAGTTGAGGTACATCAACGTTTTTTAAATCTTTAAAAAACGTTACTGTACCTCAACTACATGTGAATTTTATTGGATATCGTTGAATGGGTCTTATACGAATATTGGGGTTATATCGTAAACGCTTCTTCAATAAGGGATCTGTTTATGATTTATCAAGCTTCAAAATGGTCATTTTTATTAGTGTTACGTACCCCCTATGTACTAAATTGCTATTTCTTAATACCTGAAAAGTAAAAAAAAATATATAATAAAATTAAAAAGAAAGTTTTACAACTGAGTAGGCTCTATCAGTTTCAAAAAATTATCACTTTAATGCATGTAGTTGGGTTTGTAAAAACTTTACAGAAACTATACAAATAATTTATTTCAGCGGCACAAAAAAACTTGTATTTTAAAATGCACATTCATCTTTTAATTCTAAGAGGATAATGCACCAAATATTACATACTAAAATGAAACTAATACATTACTTAATAACTCATGAGATATTCATGGCAATACATATGTCCTTCTACTTAATTATATTAGGTATTATTAATACTTGTTGTGTTAGGAAGTTCATATCTCTGATGATTTAGTAATATCCTTGCAAACAATATATCCCTCCTGTTTAAGAGTATTTATTCTATTAAATGGTAACGAAATTTCATAATCAAAAGACATTTTAAAAATTTATCGCATGTATATGTTCATGAGTACATTTTTGAAAGACGTGTTAAATGATATCTCACCCAATAGACTATATAAATACAAAAAAATCATACCCACTATAAATCATACCCACTATACATGTAGGAGAAGTACCCCTAAAAATTGTTTTAAAAAAATTTTATTTCATGACTTTGTAAGCAATATAAATATATACAACAATGCTAAACCTCAGCTTTATGATATTAATAGACTATGAGTAAAACGGCTGCATCATGCAGATGGACACACAGACGGATATAGCAAAATTATATTTCTTAGTTTAGCTACAGAACCTTTAGATGGCGATCTTTGATACCAGACCAAGGAAGTGTTGAAATAAAGTTTTGAGAATACCAAAATTACTATTTACACTTTAATTTTATTTTAGAAATGATCTTGTAGCATTGTAATTGGATCATTAATTTTGGAATCAAATCCTAATGAATAGAAGACAGTAAAATTAAAATATGTAACACCTGATATCATAAACTACTGGCCAGGAAATTTTCTTCAATATTAACTAAATTTATTCAAAATCAATTTCCATCCGGTAAATCAGGTAAAGACCGATCAGTGCCACAGGCTGATATATAATTTTTCTAAACTTTTTTTAAATTTCATGTTATATGAAGATGCAGTTTTTCTAACGTAGCTTACATTAGTGAATTTTATTATTTGTTTATTTATGATATTTTGCGCAATTGAAAAAAATTAGTAAGCAGTGCCGAACTTATTACTACAAGAGTAATACAGTACAGCCAACCAAACGAAAATAAATAATGTGGTGGACACTAAATGAGTAGTGAAGGCTTCTTAATTGTAAACTATTAGAGGTTAATTAAAATTTTACATATTCTTATTTTTACTTAAATCCAAATATTTATAAAAAATAGGGATGCGCCCTCTGTTATTTGATTAGAAAATATTGAAAAAATTACCAGTCACTCTCCCAAATTAGAAAGCAAATTAATTTTTTTTAATAATACAAAATTAGTTGATAATATAAGTTATGTCCGTTTTTTTATGAATCCCTATCTCAAAAGGAAAAAAAATCCATACGATCCTTCATATATCCATCCGCCTGCCTATCTAACTACCTGTCACAATAACCCTTTGAGGTAGAAACATGAAATTTGGCATGGTGATAATAATACAACTCGCATATATGACGAAGATTGAAAGATTTAAAAATATTAAAAATAGAACTAGTAAGTTTGTAATTTATTTATCGACTTTTAAAATTATCTTCACAGCAAGCTAAGTGTCCTTTTATTTGTAGGTAATTCTTAAGAAATACACAGACACTGAGCAGATTTCCTCTAATTTTCAGGTTCATAAAAATATACTCAACGTTCGTCACCCATGAGTATATCGAATACATTATTTGAGTAGCTTCATTCGATTATAACATTTTAATGAAAAAAGGAACAACAGAAGACGTAAGGCAAACACAAAACGACGGAGGAGCTTCCACTGCAACAATATCACGGAAGGTTCACATAGAGAATCGTCTTCCAAAAACACGGCCCATATTTAAATCTAAATCAATTTTCGTTGATTCGTAAATTTTTATTTTAAAAATCATAGCTTTACTTGCACTGTTTTTAAATAATAAGTAATTACTTATAATATATAAAAGCTCAAAATAGAGTTGCAAGCAAACAAAATAACGTTTAAGGGTCAAAAAGTCTACTGTTAAAAAGCGACGACGAGAGTATTGAAAAGTGCCACCGATTAAAGAACTCAGTAAAAAACAGAACAACTTCAATACATTAAACAACTTGTTGGATATAATGAAAGTTACCATAATTTTTGTAGAATGAAATTTGAGATAGATGACAGCTACTGAGGATAAGATTGGGTTGAAAATAAAATTAACAAGAAATGTAACAGAAGTTATTTATGAAACCTTTACTGAGCAATTAGATGAAAGCCAATTTCCAATGAGCGATTTAAGTTAATAAATCCGCGGTTATACACACAGGTGCAAATAAATGGCTTTCATTGAAAAAATACGGAGATTATATTCTCATTACTCAAATAAATAATAAAAACTTTATCTTTTTCCTAAATGTGTAGTGTAAAATACTGGCTAAGTGACTGTACCCATGAAAATAGATGATACAAAATAAAAAAGAATGATGATCGTTCGTGTGCATATATTATTTCGAAACACATTGTGATGGAAGTCATTTGTTAATACCTTGCTTTGTACCTAATTTTGAGCGTGTTAACATAACAAATCCGCAGTTATCATCGTATCTGGACACACAATTAAATCGCGTTTATTGGAGAAATATGGAGATAATAATATAAACATTGTCTTTTCCCTAAATACCAGGCTTAAAATATTGACTAATACACAGTGACCAATGTACAAAGAACTTATGAAAAAAAAGATAAACAAGAAGAAATTACAAGAGTCATTTATGCTGCATATATTATTTTGGAATACATTCGCTCTGAAGGATAGGAAATTTACAAATGTCTATGTCTATTACAAAAACACTTCTTATGCTTTAACACTTCTTAATATGCATTTTTTGATGTCAGCTAATGATTTCCACTATAAGAAGTTGCTCTTTTTTCTTGTGACTGGCGGTACCTTATCACTAAGTGTCACCTCATCCTTATCGAGTTTTTTTTTAATTCATCGAAGACAAGGTTCGATAAAGTTGAAAATGTTATAAGCGAGGAAAAAAATCAGGCAGAACTGGATGCTTATATATTTAATGAATCTACTAATGAATAAGCTGGATCTTCAAAAGTAATATGATTATTGTAATGTACTTATATGTATATAAAAGCTTTAAAATGATTTTGGTTATTTTATTATTTGTTCATAATTTTGAGCGAATCGCCAAATAATTAGAAGCTTAAAAAGTATGATTTTCTTTAATTTAAATTAAATAATAGAAAATGGGTGAAAATAGTCGACTTTCACACAAAAATACCCCGCCTCATGACAAACCTAATAAAATACTGACAGTAATAGCAAATTTCAAAATTTCGGGATTGAAATTACAATGTGCGGATTCATGACTTATGGGCGGTGTTTTTTGAATCATCAGTAACTTTCGGGTTAAATTTCAATCTCTCAGTTAATTGAGAACACACACGTTTGTTCATTCGCAGGTACGCACACATGGAGAGAGAAATAGAGAAAAACTGCATTTTTTGCGTATAAAATTTTAGTCTATTTTCAAATTTCAATTTTCCAGATTCATTAAAATTTTTTACCATAAGCAATTTTTTAGGTATGATATTTAAGAATTGTCAAAAATTTTCAAATAAATTTTTTTCATTGATTTCCTATTTTATTTTTGTACAAAATTTTATAAGTTTTAAAAAGGGTAAAGGACATTCAAGAATTATTATCATTACATTTAGTTTAAATGTTATTTATGTCTAGTTTCTACTTTACAGTTTCAGTTTTATTGATTTATCTTTTTTAGTAATTAGAATTCCTGAATTCATAATAAATTCCGAATAGTATTATTAAATTAAATTAAGGATAGGAAAAATTAATTTGTTTTGTATTTGAAGACTAAGTCTTACACCCTACTATCACGTAACATTGTAATTTTCATGATCCTTGTACCGTTAGTAGATTCATAAAAAACGATTTTAAAATGAACATATATATATATATATATATATATATATATATGTATATATATATATATATATATATATATATATATATATATATATATATGTATATATATATATATACGAAATAATATTATATGAAATGAAAGTAAAAAAAAATAAATGAGGTGAGATAACAGATAATTATTCTGAATAAAACAAGAGGGTCATTTTCCTCCCCTGGAGATGAGTGTGTAGCGTATATCGCGATCGCGTGCGGGAATACTTAATGCTATTCAAAATATCTACGATGCACCTGCGATATACTGGGTGCCGTTTATCTATTTTTCCCTGCAACGCTATTTACACAAAGGGATATTCTGGATTTCTCATGATATGTCCCCGATACTTGAATTTGTGTGTCCCTATACCGTCTTAACGCATCCTTTTCTTAATATATTTAAAATGTTTTTGGGGTAATTCTTTAGAAAATACTGAATGTGACAGTCTCTATAATGACAAATCACACGCGGGTACCCAGGCATAAGTTAATATTTAAAATGCACCGAGACATAATAATATAATGAACTTTATGCGCATTGTTCTTGCAATATTATACATATCGGTCTATAATATGAATATTTACATACACACACACACACACACACATATATATATATATATATATATATATATATATACATCTTTGCTAATATCCCACCTGAAGATGTTGTAATACAACGAAACCTAGGTCGTGGTAAAAAAATGAAAGTAAGTAGAAATAATACTACATCACGTAGTTTCATTTAATTGTGAATAATGAATTTCTACAAAATTAACGCCAAATATATTCAATACATATACATGTTAATGTATTAAAATAAAGCTAACAAATAACGCCATCTGCTGACTATCATGTATATCCAGATAACAAGTAGCGCCATCTGTTGACAACTATATATTAACTTGTGGATATAATAAAGGCAAAATATCAGTCGATTCAAAAACGGCATACCGCTTTTCATTAGTTAAAAATATTAGTTCTCGTTGTAAAATGGCTGGTAATTACATTGTGAATGGGCCGAAACTGAAGGGGCGCGAAAATTACGATGAGTGGGCGTTCGTGGTCGAAAACTTTATGATTTTGGAAAGTATCGACGTCATGAAATTCGAAGACGCCATTGCCGAAAATGCCGTCGATATTCAGAAAGCAAAACAAAGCTTGTTATGACCATTGATTCCTCTCTTTATGGGCATATCAAAAATGAAAAGATAGTTCATAGTGTATGGAAGAAGTTATAATCGCTTTTCGATGACTCCGGCTACACGCGCAAAATAACCTTCTTGAGAAATTTGATTTCAATTCGTCTCGAAAATAGCGAATCAATGACGACGTATGTTATCCAACTTGTGGATACAGCGTAGAAATTAAAAAGAACAGGTTTTGAAATAAGTGATGAATGGGTTGGTTCTTTGCTTTTAGCAGGATTACCAGATAAATGTTCACCTATGATCATGGCCATTGAACATTCGGGTATTGTAATTTCCGCTGACGTCGTAAAGACGAAGCTTCCAGATATGAGTTCAACCCCGGATATTGGCAGCGATGAATCAGAATGTGCATTCCTGGCAAAAAGTCGGCAGCGCCATAGACACGGCTGCAAAGTTGGTAAAACCGCAGAAATGTCATATCGATCTATCAACGTCAAAACAGTAAAATGTTATCGATGTAAACAAATCGGTCATTATAAAAATACTTGCTGCAAGGACGATTAGTTAATGCATTAATTGTCGTACTCCTAAACGGAAAATTTGATCGAAATGAATGGTACGTCGATTCAGGCGCCAGTAATCACATGATAACTTACGAGAACAATATTGTAAATAAGTCATATAATCTGTCAACTAAGGAAATAATTATTGCAAACCAAACGAATATGCCAGTGTTGTGTTCAGGAGATACACAGATTACTACGGTTGTGAATGACTCGGAATATTATATTACTGTTCGAAATGTTTTGTATATTCCTAATCTAACTACAAATTTGTTGTCTGTTACTAAGATAATAGAAAATGGTAACAAAGTGAGTTTCCAGAAAGGAATTTGTTACATTAGAAACAAGCAGAATAAGCTAATAGGCCTAGCCAAGTTGATTAACGGGGTATGCTATGGGTATGTATTAAACATAAAATCAGCATGTTTGTTAGCAGCTTCAGCAATGACTTCCGCTATGATATGGCATACACGGTTAGGCCATATAAACAGTGAAGATCTAAATATAATGAAAAATGTTGCAGTAGAAGGGATTTCGTGCAGATAAAGCTGATATCAGTAAATTCAACTGTACAGTGTGCTGTGAAGCTAAACAAACAAGATTACCCTTTCCACATAACAGAAATAGAAGTGAAAGAGTGTTGGAAATGGTACATGCAGACGTATACGGCCCAATGAAAGTGAAGTCTATCGGACTATCCAGGTACTTCTTGCTTTTTGTGGATGACTACAGTAGGATGTCATTTGTATATTTCTTGAAAAATAAAAGTGAAGTATATACACGTTTTAAATAATTTAGATTGATGGTTGAAAAACAAATGAATGCCAGTATCAAAGTTATAAGATCTGATAATGGGAAAGAATTTTGTTCAAATGAAATGACTAATTTTTTGAAGCAATCTGGTATTTTACATCAGTGTATAAATCCACAGTTGTTGAAAGAGCTAGATATTTACTTTTTGATGCTAATTTAGATGAAAAGTTTTGGGCTGAAGCAGTACATACGGCTGTATACCTAAGAAATAGATTAGCTTAGAACTGGACGTTAGCTTCAGGGTTAAACCATAAAACGCCTTTCGAAAGCTCTGGACAGGAAGGAAGCCGGATGTCAGTCACATACGTATATTTGGCAGCACAGTCATGACTCATGTACCGAAAGAAAAGAGATTGATTGAAATGGGACTAAAAGGCAGTAAAGCATTACTTAATTGGATATACTGAAAATGTAAAGGGTTACAGATTATACAATCCTGTTACAAAGAAAGTCATTACAGGCAGAGATGTTACTGTCATAGTAATGACTCTGATATGTTTCAGGTCAGAGTGGAAGAAGTACCAAAGTCAACGTCAGATATTACAGTGGACCATCACAGTTATAACAGTGAAACTACAGATTCTGATCAATCACAATCTACAGCAAGACCTTATGACAGTACCTATATAGAAGATAAAGTAACCTCAGACAGTTCTTCAGGTGAATTTTTCGAGTCTTTTTCCAAGAGCGAATTGAAAAATCTGGGACAGATACATCTAAACCGATACATCAACAGCGAGAAAGACGGAAGCCTGACAGGTATGGTTTTGACAACCTGTGTATAGAAAGTGAGCTGAGATATATATATATATGTATATATATATATATATATGTATATATATATATATATATATATATATATATATATATATATATATATATATATATGTATACATTGTGCAACGAATAACGTGCCTTTTATTCATATAGGCGATACTCTATACCAAACTAAATCTAAACTGATTGAAAAATTTGAGGAACCGTATAAAAATTTAACTTTTAATCTTGTCGAAAATATCAATATTTAAATAAAGGGTCTCATTTACAACACGCACCCTGAACGGATTCAAAAAGCATGCCGACACTATTAAATGACCGCCGCGTTTAAGCATTTGGACGTTTATTATTATTTAGCATCATAATTTGTGGATATATTCATTGAGCAATAAAAATACAAACAAATGATCTGCTGTAAATATTGCACGTAAAAAATAAATATTCGAAGAAATAAATGTAAGACACATTAGTGCTCGGATGGACACAGGATTAAATTGTTTGTGTTGCTATCCATAAATAACAATGATATTATATTTCTGACCGATTTACCATTGATATAACACTGATGTTATATTTCTGACCAATTTACCATTCAGTTTCAAACGATCGTTATTCCCAGTAAAGTTGACTTACACTATGACCATAGCAAAGCGCAAGGTCAACGGTTCCAATATTGTGGCGTCAACGTAGAGTCATAATGCTTTTCATACGGTTAACTATACGTCGCGTGCCCACGAATTAGATCACTGGAAAATTTGTGCATTTATAGTCCAAACGGTAACTCCGTAATTTTGACATGTAAACATGTAACTGTTGTAACGGTAAACACACAAAAATTGTGTAGTTGAAGAAATGATTGTGTAGTTGAGATTTGAGCACTTAATGCTTACAATAGCGTTTCATGTGCTCGCTTATTAGGTCTATAAGAGCAAATTTATATATATATTCCGATTCTTGTGTCGAATCGTATTCTTTCAGATAGTGTAAAAATGTCGACACGACGTTTTCTAAAGAAAGCTAAGGATTTAATTATAATGTCGTTAATAGTATACTTATAATTCATTAGTATGAACATACAAATGATTAATTTTAAATTTATTCAAATACATATACTTTTACGTTATACTTTTTTATATTTCGTGTCAGTTTCTATTTTTTTTTACCAATTTACCATTCAGTTTCAAACGATCGTTATTCCCAGTAAAGTTGACTTACACTATGACCATAGCAAAGCGCAAGGTCAACGGTTCCAATATTGTGGCGTCAACGTAGAGTCATAATGCTTTTCATACGGTTAACTATACGTCGCGTGCCCACGAATTAGATCACTGGAAAATTTGTGCATTTATAGTCCAAACGGTAACTCCGTAATTTTGACATGTAAACATGTAACTGTTGTAACGGTAAACACACAAAAATTGTGTAGTTGAAGAAATGATAATTAATAAACCAATAATATATTTAAAAAATAAGTGATTATTGTTTTATTTTAATATTAAATTGCGTCGTTAATTAACTAATTTTTTATACACTATACCCTACGCTTAACGAAACATCGACCTAACTGGGTACATATAATATAGAGAGTTGGGTATTTGTCATATTAGGCTGGCGATATAGGTATTACAATACACGGGCAACAATAGGTATTACAGCTAGTGTATATACATATATATATATATATACATATACCTATATATATATATACATATATATATATATATATATATATATATATATATATATATTTATATATATATATATATATATATACATATATATATATATATATATATATATATATATATATATGTATATATATATATATATATGGCATTTTGGAATAGATTGTGTAATCGCAATTGACAAGATAATTTCGATTGCACCTTTAGTTAGGCAGACTGAGATTTGAGCACTTAATGCTTACAATAGCGTTTCATGTGCTCGCTTATTAGGTCTATAAGAGCAAATTTATATATATATTCCGATTCTTGTGTCGAATCGTATTCTTTCAGATAGTGTAAAAATGTCGACACGACGTTTTCTAAAGAAAGCTAAGGATTTAATTATAATGTCGTTAATAGTATACTTATAATTCATTAGTATGAACATACAAATGATTAATTTTAAATTTATTCAAATACATATACTTTTACGTTATACTTTTTTATATTTCGTGTCAGTTTCTATAAAGATTTTATTTTTAATGGTACCTCTAATCGATGAGCCTTTTAATATTTCTTTTAATTTGCTTCAAATTTCGATGACTAACATTGACGTGTTTATTATAGGTGTGCGAAAATTCATTGAAAGAAAATACGATATACGCTTATCCTCGGGTTTTATTTTCATAACATGTCAATGAAATTATATCCGAATGACTGAGATTAGGTCTTAAGGTTATGAAATAACCTTCAGAATATTGTACCGAATACCACGTAAATATTAATAATTTTGCTCTTTATATTTTTAGATTAATCTATAGTAAGATTTATTGTCATTATCTTGTATTACATTTGAAAATAACGTTACATTCTTGGAAAAATATATTTAACTAGTGACATATTACGACTTCCTAGGGATGCTAATTAATTATTTGACTAAGGTTTTTATATTTTCTGTTTTGGATAATGTAGTCCTGTGTCTTTATTTTCTTTTAACAAAGATATAATAATGTACTGCAACACGTATTTTTTATATTAAGTGTTGCGCCACGAAACAATAAAAAAAGAAATTTTGCATTCTTAGAATATTTTGAAGAAAATGTATTAGAAATCTTAATATTTAGATTATTTTGCATCAATTATGGAAAATTAATTCAATTTCTTTATTTAATCAAAACAGAATGGACCTAAACCCAAAAACTACATTTTAGGGTGCAATACAAAACACTGAAAATGGGTAATGGTCGAGCTACAGTAAAACACTGATCTATTTAATTTTAATTAGTTTCAGCCCATTTTATTCACATGGCTACTTATGCAGTACTAGTAAACAGAGTATTTAATTCTATTTAGTGATAGGATTTCTACTAATATATTGTTATAATAAACCAAAATAATACAGAAAAGCGTTATCTGTTTATCGTTGTAACATAAAGACGAAAAAGTACTCTCAGCTAGTTATACAGCGACACTTATTTTATTTCGAATCACTACTGAGCACGATGTCAGTCTAATCTTTTGGCGAAGTTTTTTGTATACAGTGGGAAACATTAATAATAATTTCAATATAAATATTATAATGTTAAAACATAAAAAAATTATATATATATATATATATATATATATATATATAAATAGAGGATTTCTTTACCTTCATTATTCTGCAGGATAAATTGACCCTTGAAAATTTAAAATTCACGTACGAATGTAAGAAGGATAATTATGATGGGTACAATGATTGTGATTGAGGTGAAATACTGTGAGGCGACAGGAAGTAATAAGAGAGATATAACGAGAAAAAATAACGAGAGAAATATAAAAATTATTTCTCAATATTAAATTAAAAAAAACTTATCAAGCGCGATTAAAACTAACATTATGAGGGTTTTGTAAACACTTAAGCATTTATAAACTTTTGAGGATACATAGCACTCCTATTAAATTATATACAAATATCAATTTTTATAACGCAACATTTAAAGCCCACTATATATTCCAAAGGGGTAAACAATGCGGTTCCCCTAGTTTCCTCGTAATTTTCTAAAATGGTATTTTTTTATGATTTTTGGCTAAATACTTTCCGAAATAATGGGGTGGATGCTTTATTTTCGCATATTTTATTCAACATTTTTGTAAATATACAATATAGAACAATGAAAAATATTTTGGAAAAATTAGCTAGTAGAGAAAATCTCAGTTAACAAGATGTATTATAAACCAATTTTACCCTACACTGCATGGTTTCTGAGAAAATCGCCTATGAACACAAAAAACATGTAAAATTTATTTCAATGGAAACACGGTGCATACTTGAAAAAATTTGTTGTAATATTAGGTTGAGTAGTTTTAAAAATAAGGAATTTTTTGCAAACTTTTCAGTTTATCTCTGGGGAAAAATACCTAAAATTGATAAAAATATTTCGAAGACCTTTATAATTAACTTTTTCAGACGTTACTCCATGGGCTATGCAGAAATAAAAAGATTTTCATATATATATATATATATATATATATATATATATATATATATATATATATATATATATATATATATATATATATATATATATATATATATATATATATATATATATATATATATATATATATATATACACCCCACCCCCAATTTCCATGAGAATATTATTAAATTCTTTTACATATTGAGCTATATAGTTGATAAATTTATTTCTGTGCCAAACTTCAAGTTTTTACAGTTTCTGAAAAAAAAACGATTGTCGGACGACGACGAACGACAGACGGACGTACACATCAGTTACCTTATCAGGGTTTTGTTCTTCCTTTTGTGGTAGGGAACCATAAAAATAGAATAGTAAAATAAACCACATGAAACTAAACGATATTATATTGCGCCGAACAATATACGGCGTTGCCAAATCTGTACAACCGCAATTTATTTTTGCAAATGTTTAAAAAATTGAACAAGTTGGTAACGAAATATTAATTCTTTATAATAAAAATAGTTTTAATCTTTCAAACAACATTAGTGTCAATTATAGAAAACCCTGTTCTGGGATTTTTGATAGCACATAAATAACAAAAACAGTAGTAAAATAGAGCACGTGGATGTAAAAAAATTGCACTGGGATTATTCTCAATCTGCGTAATCACGATCTATATGTCTAAATATTTAAAACGTTTCGCTTATTAGAAATAAAATTTATATACAATAAATTTGAAATAATTTTAGCTTTGAAATGACATAGATTTCCTTTACGCATACTTAATTTTTGTCCTTGACCCAAGAACATTCCTAACATGAGAATTCTACTTTATTATCATGTTTGAAATGTGTCTTTATTGTCCAACATGACTGTGTCGAAACAAAATATCTGCCTGTAGATTGTAGATGAAATAATTATCGGGTTTGAAATTCATACTTTGCACTAAAGAATTGTGTTAAATTTTTGAACTAAAAGTTATTTTTATTTTTTTTTATTGTTTTGGATAGTTAACATTCCATTACACGACTAATTAAAGAAAATATAGTACGCTTGCGTGTTACTGTGTTGCTACATCTTAAAATCGAGCTGTAAAAATTAAAAAAAACCACTGAGAAGGTATTTCGATATTTAAAAGCAATGTGTTTTAATTGCTATTTAATTACTTGATAGTATATATAATAATATGTGGATATAATAATGTGTAAAAATAGCTACGAAACTCCCAACACAAGGGCAATTGTCACTCTAGCAACTATTCGCTGCAATTAAAATTTCAAATTTATGCACAGTTTTAATATTACCATAGAACCGAGATATACTTTAATTTCGTAGCATTAAATGAAATACGTTGCTATTTTTGTAAAGATTGCGAATATCTCAATAATATATTTAAGTTTTACAGCTAGTCAGGTAAAACGTTCAAAATTCCACGTGAATAGCACTTGCAGGTCACTGAACATTGATTGTGTGGTGTGTAGCCATGACAAATTTTATTTATTATAATTAATTTAATCTTAGATCAAAAAATAATTTCTAGTACAACCTCATTTTAAATAATCTTTTGTTTAATTTTATCTAATTATGTTAGTTATTACATAATCCAACTGTTAAGTAATATTTCCAATATATTCGTATAAATGAACCGCTTTATTTACAAATAAACTGCATGTCCTGTAAGTAAAGTATCATCTAATTAATTAAACATTATATAATTACGCATAAGTGTTATTTCATATATCAGAAACATAAAAATAAAACAATGCTATAGACCAAAACCTTTCCAGTACATATCATTTCTAAATAATTTTCTTCCACACGTATTGGAATATGTACTTATACGACATAAATAAAATTGTTAACATTTTTTTGCATGTATTAATAAATGTGATTCCTCAAGAAGAAAAAAATTACTTCCAAAACGTACAAGCAAACCAAAAAAATTTGTGTATATAATTTATCAAGTAAAACGGTATTATTATATTCACTGACTTTTAAAAAGGCCATTGTGGTGACGTAAAAATATTCAAGCATTTATGTTTTTCTTTAAATTTATTAGCTGAATCAAAGTGTTCTAATAACTGATAGTCTTAATCATTGAACAATAAGGGTAACTAAATTATGTGGCAGTTACAATTTAGTTAAGTATAGAAATTTGTGCACTTTTTAGTCTCAACATTTTATTTTGTAATCTTCATCTTTATCACGGAAACGAAAAGATCGTGAGACGATTGAAAGATAATATTAAACCAATGATTTTATGATGTTCTGATTCACATCAATGAAAAAATGTGACGAGAAGCAATCCACTAATAATTGTTTAATTAATAATCTCTTTGCTATATTTCATGACTTAATTTGAATTTGCATGAAGATTGTACAGTTTGATGTTATACTATAGTTTTTCTTTCAATCAAAATGGCTAAAGGAATGAATATTAGTAATAATACGAGAGTTTCAACTTTTTAGTAATCAACGTTAAACTTTCTTATGTATTACGAATATACAAGTATTGAACGATATGCAAGAAGATCTCCCATTTTGCGTTTATAATATTAGTAATTAAAGTTATGACAATACGTCTTACCTGTTAAAAAACTAGATGAAAATATATATACATATATATATATATATATATATATATATATATATATATATATATATATATATATATATATATGTATGTGTATATATATATATATATATATATATATGTATATGTATGTGTGTGTGTATATATATATATATATATATATATATATATAATAAAAATATATATATACAGGAAAAAATAAAATGTATTTTCCGTAAATACACAGCAATATAACGAAAGCTCAAGACCATTTTCAATTAATCTCAAAACTTTCGTAAGCTTGCGATAGAATATTCCCTACGGAACTTCATGTATCAAATTGATTCTGAACTTTCTTAGGAAGTTTCGAATATCAGTTACCCGACAAAGCCTACATAATTATAATATTTCAAATTCAAAATTATCAGAAGTTACAATATTTCAAATTTAAAATTATCGGATTTAATTTTTCACACACTGTCAATTAGTTCAAGTGCCGAAATTCCGAGTGCCGAGTGACAGGCTAATTTGTTTCTATATAGATAAATATTTGAAAGTTTTTCAGATATTCTCTTATAATTTCTGCCAATTTTTTTAAATATCGTTACTTCTTTTTTCTTGTTGTATATGTATCGTACTGAATTACAAGAAATTTATCGGACGATAACTCTAAATGAAGAAAAAGAAATATCGCAATCAAATACAAATTTATTAGTAAAACCAATTTCGAAAGCTGATTAAATAATACCCTGCAATGTGCCAAGTACGCATAAAATATAATATCGTGTGGATTAGATATTAATACGTAAGTAGATTTAAAATAAAAATTATCCTACTCTCTTTCGCACGGACAAGTAATAGGTAGCAAAATAGATTTCATGCAGACGGCGAGGGCGGTTCACAGAATATTGAATTTCTGGTTATGACAGACTAATGAGATTTTTTAATCTCGTGGTTGTGTTTCTAGTCATATTTATTAATTTTTCAACGTCTTATTTTTATCAATATAATTTTTCTATTCTATTTTCATTTTCACTTTTCTTCTTCTTCCGTTTTTATACCATTATAATGTTTGTTGTGATTTAAACAATCGTGACTAATGTTTGCTATTGCAAACTTCATTAAAAATCAAACTAGTTTGAAAAAAAATATTTTTATTTTTTTTTATTTTCCTTATACTTGTACAACGTACAGTAATTTAAAACAAATAATTTAATTTTTAAAGCAAATGAAATTGATCTATGGAGGATCTATTTTCATAAGTGCATGGTTAAGGCAAGTAAGCAATTAGTTTCTAAGGAGACTCTGATAACATTGCCAACATTTTATTAAAAAAAGTAAAATAATATACCGACAAAAAGGGAAGGATAAGTGTGAAAAAAGTTAACGATGAAAAAAAGAAGCACGAAGTATGAAAGAAAACATTTGAACGGAAGAAAAATTGCGCTATTGAAGTTGGGTGATGTATGATATTTTCAGATGAATTTTGAAAGTTATGGATTTTGATGTTGTGTTCTGGATTATATAAACAGAGAAGGAATATTTAGAAAAGAACACACAATGTTGACAAGGCGAAGCAAGTGTAGGATTACTCTGTCTCCGACGTATAAAAAGTTCTGTGTCGATTATTTAAAGTATTGTAAAAAAATCAAATATTTAGTAACAATATAGACTCTTTTTAGAATATCATAAAAATATGATGAAATCGAATCTTTTACATCAAATATCCATTAATGAAACAATTTAAAAATTAATTCAGTTAGATTTAAAATTTTATCCCAAACTTGAAAACGACCAAATAAATTTTCCACCATATTAGTAATTTCGAAAAGTAAACTGAAGAAAAGTATAAAAATTAACAAAACAATGGTGAAATAGTAAGATGTTATTCTTTCGTATTATTTTTCTACCACAATACCACTATGGATTTTAATTAGTAAGTACCCTTACAGTCAGTAAGAGAAAAAGATTTAAAAAGTCAAATTTCCAACTTCGTTACATTTCATCTCGCCCAGTCTGACGTTTTATAGCCTTAGTAGTAGAGATGGTGGTGGGACAACATCAAGAAATTAAAGCTTTAGTAAGTAGTGCAAACGTGAAAGTACTTGTATAAATCGATTAACTAAACACGTGAACCGTAGATATTATCACCATCACCGATCGAGACCATAAACTGTAGTAAAAAGTTCGCAATCTTGCTATTATTCATACAGAATTTGCTGTACAGTTGCTATTATGACCGCTTCCGAGGAAATGCAAGATTTTGCTGATACCGTGTAAATTAAGACACAATACCAGCTAACATATGACTCGATTTTGTTGACAAATACTACCACTTATTCAACATGAAGAAAATCTTATTTTCTTGACAGATAAATATGCAAATCTATACATCACGCCACATAAAAGGATCACCCGCGCGGATGCTACATTTTTATTTTTGCCTCATAAAGCGTAAAAACTTTTCAGGTCTTATAATTCATAGGCACACGTTGCTACCGTGTCACATTTGTACTTTCAAAAAAATCCAGAGAAGACTCACATGGATTTGTGTTAGCACATATAGATTAGATTTGAGGATTTAGTTCGCTGTATGGTTTAATATAGGTCAGTTATAATTAGGATCAGAGTTAATTAAGCTCAGTTGTTACCTATATTTCAGACAAGTTTCTTTGCAAAAGCGAAATAAATAGTACAAATGAAAGATGAAAAAAGTGAAAGAATTAAAATACAATACAAGATTTTGTTTACCGAATTTCGTAATTTGTTTTAATGCAACAATTATTAAAGAACTGTGCATTAAGTGTCAGTTAGGCGATCGTAATTTTATTTGATTGTTCTTATCTCAATCGTCATTCCCGATGAATTATATTTGCTATTATAAAAATATAATTTTATCATTCAAAAAAGGATTATCATATTTAAGTAATATCTCTAGCTTAGCTTGGGACAGAGTTTCTTTTTTCCTATCTAAATAATACAAAAGAAGCTGTCTTAAAATCTGTAGCCCTTGATCCAGTAATTGCCCATAGCCAATTGCTATATCCTTGGGTCCTATCAAATATATTAGAGAGAAAAAGTTTTGTCATTTTGCAAGGTGTCAATGTAAGTTGGGTTATTTGAACTTCTTCTCCAGGATAAGAATATGGTACAGGTGAAAGACATCTGTAACAAGGAAATACCAGCTATAGCTCTGTTGTTCTTTTCTACTAATTTAATTTCTTGCGCAAGTTCAATATTACACTGAAAAAGATATCGGTGCTTTTTATAAGAGTTTCGTAACCGAAAAATACAAAAACAACCCTTTTGATGTAATAATGACAAATACATCTTCATCGAACCGCTGTTCATATATCACGGGCTTCTAACTTGTATGAAACCGTCGCAGTGCCAATTCTATGAGTGCTTAAAAGGTTTATTCATTAATTGGCAATATAGACAAAGTTTGGCATTAGACTCCGTATTTTTTACGTGCGACTTTTGAACGATTACACCATTGTGAACAAATAAACTTTCATGTTTTTGTTATAAAACATTATCTTAGTGGTCTTAGTATTTAGGCACCACCAGTATTTTATAGCAATATATAAACAAAATTTGTACAATTGATTACGTTGATACTATTTGCGACGGTTTAAGAAGAAGAAGTATCTAAATATTGAAGTAGACGTATATAAGGAGGAAAAATATTTTATTAGAAGTTGGTTTAATTAAATAAAATTATTAAAGGTTAAACCTTTAAATAACATATAAAATCTAAAGAGAACATAATGTGAACAACTGCAAGATTAAATAGGAATTATTGATTTGAATTGAATGCTTACAATCACAATTATCCTACAATGAACACTGAATCAAAAGTGTAATGCGTAAAATTAAATTATGTTTAAAAAATTGTTTGAAAAGTCTACAATTAATAGCATTATGTTGCAAAAATAAGACCCATATATCTGATATTAATTATATGTATAATATCACCTGGTATTGAAATTTGACTAATTGTGTCTGAAAATTAATGAAGTTCAATTTGTTTTTCCAATAATTAATTCTAATTTATTTACATGCAAAGTCTTAATTCTTACCTTGAGCTATGAGGAAAAGAGTAGGAAAGAGCAAAGACAAAATACGAGGAAATTAATGACCAAAAATTTGTAAACATAAAATTCCTTAACAGTACCTTAGTATTTAACTAATAACTTATAACTACTAATTACTATTAAACGGTAACTACTAACTATTAAACGGTAAAACATTACAACAAACTATATTTTTCGTAATGCTCTTTCGTCATTCACTAAATTCCTTTGATCTGTTCAAAAATGTAAAACATCAAGCCATCGAAAGATCAAACTCTACTTGATGAGAAAAATACTTTGGCGTAAAAACTGATGGCCTTAACACAAATCCAACTTTTTTGAATATTTGTCCCTGTAACTTAATTGTAAGAGCAAATGGATAAATTAATTAGAATTGTTTATTTTTTTGAACTTAAAAGGTAAGTAGTATTGGAATAAGTCAAATTAATACGCGGAATCAAAATTCGCGGAATCAAACTTCAATCAATAGAATTTTTATGTAAATATTTGACACGCATTTTTGTTCCATTAACTGATGCTTCCTTTGTATTTATATTTTCATTGAGAAAAATAAGGCAATTAATCATAAATGTTAACTTAGGTAGCGGTAAACCATTTACAGACTAGAATTCAATAAGTCTACTGCCTAATTATTTATTTATAATCACCATCATAAATTATTTTACCATAGCTATGAATAGTTTTTCCCTCACCCTTTTTACCATACTATTGAATACGTTGTTATTTATTAAAGCGTAATCTTTATTTCTTAGTTCTATAAAAACTGAATCGAAAATGCATTATGTTAAAATGTTTTCTGCAATATTGCCTTAAATATCATTAATCAAACTATTGTGATCGATAATGAATTGCCCTGATATTTCAATAATGTTTTCAGCGGACTGCGGAATTTTCTTTGTTTTGTTACCAATTTGTTTTTTGTTACCGATTCGTCTTAAAAATTAAAAATAAAGTCTAGTTTATTTGATCAAACCCTCATATTTTGAGTCAAAGTGTCATGATGAAATATAACAAACTCATTGCACCAAGTATCTCAATTTCGGATTATACATTTGTCATCTCTCATTCAAAGAAAATTTTGAATAAATTGCATGATCATTGCCGAAATCAAATTTCAATTAATACAATTACCAAATTATTCTTGAATTAGGAAACTAATAATGGTATGTAAAACGTTGCTGTCCAAATTTTCCTTCATTAGTTTTGTATAATAGAAGCAAATAATCTTAAAATATATTTATTTCCTGAAAATTTATTGGTTGGGGCTTCATATACATTTAAGTATGTGAGCAAACATCGAACATCATTTAATATTATATCTTTTTCAAATAGACTTTTCGCTAAGCGGAGTAAATGAATGGAGTTTTCTTGATTTCTTCCCTTCGCTGAAATATATAAACACGATCTACTTACTTTTTAATAAACCCTCAAATTATCACATTTTAAATTCTGCTAAATTGGTTCACTTTGTATAAGGTAAACATAGTTGTTTGTCTAGGATAGAAATTTATTGCCATCAAGTTCATTTATTCGTCCATTTTCTGCAGAGGGAATATATTATTCAAAGTTTATGTAAAACATCATTTAGATTTATTATGAGATGATTTAAGACTGTACTTAAGGTTATTATCCATTATTACAATTGTCATATTTATGTATTGCTTCCATTTTTATATGAGCAATATATACATTTGTGAGAAGTGTTTCGTACAAATTATTTATTGAAGAAAAAAGAAAATAAATAGTCGAGTATACTTTTTATATATATGTATATGTGTTATAACTTTTTAAATTCATAATCATTTCTCATTAGAAATTATTTTGTAAAAATATTTCCTATTAATGCCATACTGGAAAAAAATTAATATGAACGTATTCATAGCATCCCATTTTATTCCTTTAATAAAGTGGCGGTCAATACATATATCAAACTACAAACGTGTAAAGAAATTTATAAGGTTCTATACAAAGATCATGAAAAAATTTGGTTATACCGGACTGGCCTTTTAAAATGGTTTTGAGCAGAGACTAAAATGTCTTTTAACTTATACGCATTCCTTTTTCCTGAGCTTTTGCCTTTGGGACTCGAAGTTAGTACAATGGCTGATACTGCAAATGATAGTAACTATGATTTTGGCCCTTAGTGACTGTGATACTGACTCTCTTAATGATATGAACTTTGTGTTGACTATATGAATGTTAGTGACTGATGTTGACTCAATTACTAATAGTGGTAGTAAACTCTATATCTGGTTCTGAAGGTTATTTTGACACTATTATTGATAATGACTGTATTATTCACTCCATACAAAATGAATGAATGTTTTAAATTTCTGGTCGTCGATAACAATCTCCTTAGAATGCCTTATAAAAAGAGTAAATTTTATTAAAACTTGGTACATTATCATGGATTTAGTTTTGGAGGGTATAATAACGATGTTGTATGAAATGTTCCGATGTGCATCATGTAAATGATGCACCATTCTACTTCAATATATTTACAACATTACAGTGCCTAACACCAAAGTACCTTGAGTAACCGGTACACTACGTTAGGAATATTAAATACCTTTAGGAATTGCAAAAAAAGCGATGAAATTTCCTTTCCATTTTAATGCGTTCTCCACATGTCGAATAGATAGAGAAGCAATCTTCAGAATTTTGTCACGTAACGACTTCAAAAGACGAGCAAGTTTTATATTGAAATTGTGAAGTTGTATGTAAATAGACACTTGTGGAAGAATATAGCTAATTTCACAACGTTTGCGTGCGAGATAACGACTTGCATCGATTTAATATTTAACAGATAGGTTGGAAACGTGTTTTACGAAGTAACTAAGCCAAACCATCGAATTACCTCCTGCATCATTTATTGATGGTGAGGTTTTATAATTAACAACGATATATGAGTTGATTGATAACGGTGGTACTTGGTTCATTATGCTGTTTTTAAAAGGAACTTATGACAATACTTGACATAAATAGCTTTTAGTATGAGATACTAAATATAATCTCAATACTTCATAGAAATGAAGAGGGTATTCTAACTTAAGTACCTAACCCAGGAATAGGTAATATTTCTAATTTTTCAACGAAAAAAAAATAACATGCATCTTTAATTTTTTTCCAATAGTTTGAGGACTATATAATGTAATATACTGTTTTATTTCTTTCCATTCCCAATATCAATTACATTGTAGCAGCATAGAAAATCTATTTGCGCACTTAAGAAAAATTCAATTAGTCACGAACTAATAGAACTGCAAAATCTTAGACACAGGCAGGGTATGGCAGCCCCGACGGATTTCTTTGGGTTTGTAATTGTTTTAACAGGTTCTTCCATTCTTTTATTCGGGGGGGTTTTAAAAAAAAAAATATTCTATAATTTTTCAATTACAACGATTACATCCGTCGTGGGTTTTTTCAAAAATTTTAGTTTTGCTTTTTATTTTATACTTTTTGGAAATAAATGGGAACATTCGTTCGCAATAAAATATTGCAACCCGCCTGGTGAGTTATCACCATAACATCTATCTAAGAACTATTACCAATTAGTTCCAAATATTTTGCTGAAAACAGTGTCTAAATTAGTCAAACTGTTTTGGAGATAAACGGGAACATTCGTTAGCAACAAAATGTTGCAGCGCTCCCTGGTGAGCTAACACCATAACACCTTTTTAAAAACCACCACCGATTAGTCCCAAATATTTTGCAGAAAACCGTGTCTAAATTGTTCAAACTATTTTGGAGATAAATGGGAACATTCGATTGCAACAAAATGTTGCTGCGTCCCCTGGTATGCTAACACCATAACACTTATCTAAGATCCATTGCCGATTAGTCCCAAACATTTTGCAGAAAACCGTATATAAATCTGTCCAACAGTTTGGGAGGTAAATGTGAACATTCGTTTACAACAAAATATTATTGCAGCGCCCGCTGGTGAGTAATCACTGTATCACTGTAATCACTGTATCACAGTAATCACTGTCTATCTAATAACCATTGCTAATGAATGAGACACGTTTAGAGAAAACTGCATCAAAATTGGTCAAACCATTTTGGAGATAAAAGGGAACATTGGATTGCACATACAAACAATAAATACAAACAAACAATCTCCCACCCTAAACGTAAATACCTCCTCCATTCCATCTTGGGTAAGAAGGGGGTTACCACCGCTTACATATGAACCACTACCACCACTAACCACCACCACCATTGTATGAAAATGTAGAAGTACTTTTATAGACGCATATTAATAGTAGAATTGTTGATATCGATAAAATTTATTCAAAATTCTATTTGTGAAGAAATTCCAGATATTCGAAGACATCTTAAACTAAAAGTTTCTATTAATGTTAATTAAGGTATTGAATGTAATGTGAATCTGCAATTCGCAAATTTAGATGCAAAAACAGTTTTTAAAAATATTCGATTTTGCTAGCAGGTTTGTCCGAATGGTATTAGAGAAAAGTAATTTTTTTTAAAGCAATATCCCTCTCTCTTTATATCATGTATGTACGTAAACTGCCCATCCGCCAGCATGAATGTACTATTAAAGAATAAATGATACGTATATAGTACAAATATATTTTACTTACGGAAGTAAGTATACAAGTGTTCGTAAGTCATGAACCAACTAAAAGACTTAGGTAAAGTCTTTTAGTTCTGTGGTTAAGAATGAATCTATGTTTTAGAGTTAAAAGCGGTAAGATTTTTATAACTTTAATTTTTACATATGTTGTTTATAGGAAACACAATTTTAATGAAC